>JBBMOE010000007.1:10021511-10109061 GCA_037975065.1 Chaetodon trifasciatus | reverse complement strand
GTGGAGGGTGTCCTTTGGGTTAATTTGGCCCTATTTTGTTGGTGGTCATGCCGACGCTGCGTATCGCCCAGAGGGACATGCTGTTATGGGTGGGGGGGGGGGGGGGGGGTGACTTCTATTTTTTTTTTTTTTTTCCAGAGGGGACACAAATGCAAAGAGGAAACACTGGTAGCACTTATGAAAAGCCAAATAAACAATTTGGGTCCAAATGATTCACAGGTGCGGGCAGTCAGGACCGCGGCAGGGCCCTACGGTGGCACCCCTCCCGCCACGGCGGTGGCACGGCCCTCAGTAAGAGCGTGATTATGTAACCACTTCAGCTGTCGGTGGGGCTCAAACCAAACCGCAGAGGGAGGGAAGATGGGTGCTGTTGACTTTTCGGTGCTGCTGTTCAGAATTTGTCTTCCAATAGCCCTCCATATGTGCGCGCATGTGCGGCATTCTTGGGGTCCCTTATGTTCAGACTTCTCACATTCCCTGTTTGTTTTATGGATCTGCTACGAGTATTCTGTCCTTGACAACTGGTTAGTGGGCACTTCACAACACATCGTCTTTCTGTAAAGCCGCTCTCACACGACAAAGTAAGTTGGCTTGTCCGTGTGTAATAGGTGGTGCCTGGAAGCTAGTTGCTAAACTGCCTTAGCTGACAAGGCTAGTGCTGGTCAGTCACAATAGCTCCTGCAGCTCCTCTCATTTATCTCTCTGCTGTTATGCTAAAGAGCTCACTAATAGTCAGTAAGTTGGAAAACTACATCCAAAAGTATTTGTATCACTGACTCTTTTCTCTGGGAGAGATCTCCTGTCTAAATGTGAGCAAACTTTGACGTCGTGGAACAGTTTTTACTACTTTTTGTTCTGTTTTGCCTTTATTGGACAACGAAGGCGACAAACAGGAAATCTGGGGAGTGAGAGGGAAGTGACATGCGACACAGTTTGCCGGCTGGAATCAAACTGCAACCAAGCTAATAAGCGATAATAGCGTCCTCCTTTGTCGACTCTCTGGCTCTCACCTCAGTGAAGACACATAGCTATTGATCACTGGATATCGCGGGCCAAATTTCTCCAAAGTTAAACTCAATGCGGAACATTTCCCGGGATTAATTTCACCTCCTCAAGCAGATCTTGATTACGCTGGACTTTATCGATTTGGCCACAAAATGCCCTTGTTTCTGATAAGATAAGACTGGCCACGGTGGCCGTTTTGACAGGAAAAACTTTCTAATTAGGAGAGAGTGCTTGTTTTAACAGTGCGCTTTTAAATTTAAATGCATTTTTCCTGCTTGACTGAAAACTAAAATTGCATCACCATAAGGAGCCTCAATGCACTTACGCAGGTTAAATCTCAGTGAGCACAAAACAACTCAATAATCTTTGAAACAGGCGCCGAACACGAACACACAATGCAGCTTTTGGAACAACATTCCTTTCAGTGATGGCCACAGCAGTCAGAACCTTAACTTGATTAGCGGGATAAACATCAGCTCAAAAGCATTAGTGCGGTATGGTAAAGGGGTGACCTCACTGATAATGCACACACACACTTAGCAAGCACTAAAACTAAGCTTGGCATGGGCAGCTGCCAAGGCCAATCAAAGCCCTCTGTACATCCTGTGCGCAGCTGTCTCGTCCAATCACAGCCGCACGTGTGTCATCTGCCTTTCAGTTGGAAATGAAGTTCAGAATAGAACTGTGTGAACCCGGCGGCGTCCCTCTTTGTGGCTGCATGTGTCCTCTGGTCGCGGGGACAGGAAGGCTTGCATTTATTAAACCTGAAAGATTCAGATTTTAAGAGAAATGTGGCCAGTAAATTTTAAAAGTAAAACAGCTTCAAAAACTGCAGCAGATCTAAGAGCAGCTTTCCAACAGAAGCCTGAGCTAAGTCTAAGTGTGTTTTAGCTAAAAACAAACCCAGCTGCTACTTTTAATTATCATGAAAAGTTTGGATCTACCCATTTCTCTCTTCCTCTGTGATCCCTCTAATAACAGGTTGGTCTAGTCACCTTCCCAGCGGGCGGTGGAGTCTGGGACTCCCACTATTTTACCCACCATTACATTCCCTAATAAGCCATCAAAGTCCTATCAGCGCACACAAAAAGCCAGGCAGACTCAGGTGACCTGGGGTGACCTCTGCACAGGTCAGTTCCTGTGCCCAGGGGCGCCGCGGGGCTCGCGATGAGCCAAAGGTCGCGACAAGGGGGGGGGAAAGAGGGTGCGATGGGAAAAGGGATTTTAAGAAAAGATGGAAGTCGCCCCCTCCAACATGCACACACAACTTGGTCCAGATTATCTAAGGATAACCAACTGAGGTGTAAGTGTTCTCCAGAGGGGGGTGGGACAGAGAGAAGGCCTGTTTCCTTCGCTTCTGAGCACAAAGTGTGTCTGTGGTGAGGTCAGCTGGTGACAGCTGAACGCTCCCAATCTGTGCACCTCAGCCAGCCTCTGCTTCACATGCGTACTGAAAAGGCTGATTCATGCATTCATCCTGGTCGCAAAACGATTCACAGCTCACACACACGCAGACACACACACACGCTACACAAACACATTTGGACCCCTAGCAGGGGCTGAGGGGTCTTAACACAATCACCTTTTCTTCTTTGTTGGAAGGCAGGAAAAACAGTGGTGCGACACGGCGGCTTCTCTGCCCATGTGGAAAGACTCATGGGAGATTATCGCAGCGCAGCCCGGGCCGGGCCGAACAAGGGCCCAGCTGTTGAACAGGAAGTCACCTCCGGCACGGCTCTGGCCGGCAGTCGGTTGAGGGAGGAAAGTCAAAACTGACACTGATACAACAAAGTCTCAAGAAAGCTCCCAGTGTGCTCAAACTGTGTGTGTAAATCTGAAAGTGGCAGAGAGACGGTGGACGGAGAACAGTCGGAGACAGAGATGGAGAGAGAGAGACATGCAGAATTTAAGAGAGAGAGAGTGAGAGAGTGGAGTGTATGAAGGGGAGGACGTGTTTAAGATTGATTAAGAACATTTCTCAGGTGGAATAAATCCTGTGGAGTTCCTGTGAAGTTGCAGGGGGAGTGGACTTATGACTTTCCAAGGAGGTGTTTAATACTGAACGGAAATCTTAGCCTGAAGGGAAATCAAGTTGCTGAGAAAGTCAAAGAAACTGTCCCACAGCTGCAGCCCCATCAGCGCGAACTGAACTGCTTTCCCCTGCACAATGGCCATCTGATGGAGCAACCACAAAGAAATGTTGTAAACAATCTTTCAAATGACATTTACTACCAAGATTGTGCCACAGTCTGCGCACAGCTGAGCCATACGGCCTCTTTTGACGTCTGGAGCTTTGATGCGGCTTCAGATGTGCCGCCTACGCAACTGCACAGCCGAGGAAAGAGGGCGAGAGAAATTTGTAGACAGGAAAAAAAGTGGAGGGGACAGAGATGCATAGAGAAAAAACAACCTCGCTGCCAGAGAGAAACACACTCAGTCACTCAGTCATTAGCATTGCAGATGCTAGCGATAGGAAGTGTGAATGGGCCTCATGCATACGGCCTGAATCCGAGCATTGTCCGAGGCCTGCGCAGTAGTCTTACTGTACGGCAGAGTGTGGGAGTGGAGTTAGGATCCAGTGTTCTGCAGCGGGTGGAATCCACTGTGGATATGTGTGGGATTCAAGGCTTTCCTCTTATCACAGCCAAATGTCAAAGTGAGGATGTAGCGGCGCGGAAACAGAATAAAGCATAGCAGGAATACTTCTCAGGCTGTGTCAGCGGCATACTTTACATTCAGCAGCAGACTCAAGTGAGGCACCCTCTTAGTTCAGCTTCCAGACCTCCAGCTGATATGCAGATATAATGGGAATATGGAGATATGCTAGACGAAAGTACGTCCTCACATGCCGTTTCTATTCCTATAACATGCACACAGTTGCATAACTGATCCCCTCTTATCCGACACTGATTTGCAAAGCAGATACCGCTGATGTCCACAGTCGAATCAGCTGAACAGTTTACACGAGATGATCAAGTCTGATAAGTGGGTAAAAAGGTGAGGAAATCCCCTCTAACCCGCTGGCAGCACAGGCCGCCTTTGTAGTTTTGAGTTATCTCCTGTAACCTCTGCGATATCTCATCCAACATGATCAAATGCAGCCTAACAAAGTTAGCTCTGCCCTAACCACAACCTGCACTCCCTCATGACCCTCATTAACCAACCACGTCTGGCCACCGCACGGTCCGTCGGTTCTGTTTGAAGTGTGTGCGCGTGTGTGTGTGTCACCGTCCCTCCTCCAGCTCTGTGACAGATGACCTGACGACCTTGTCCTTCAGAGGCCGGAGGATCGATAAATACAAGGGCTCCTCCTCGCTGTCATCAAACAAATCCGTGTGTGTTTGAGTGAGCGCGTGTGATCGCGTATGCGTGTTTGTGCCCTAATCCCACCTGCAGCCGGTGTAATTCTGAATCGGGCGACAGAGGATCAATATAATGGGAGGGTGTAGCAGATGATTAGCATTAAACATGCCTATTGATCAGGAGCGTTTGTGCTGAATATTCCCTGATGTACACCGCTGGGTGTTTAAGCACACGGCACACGAATCTATAGACCCACAGTAAACATCGTTTAACAAATGAGAGCGTGGACGTTTACAATGCGGCCATTCAGCTGCTGCTTCCTCAAAGTAACTTAAAATTAGTGAGCAGCGAGGTTACATGTCTTTCTCAGCGGCACTTAAGTAATAATAATACAAAGGGAGATCATTGGCTAATCTTTTCTGACATATGAAAACAGCACAAAGACAATATATTTGATGTTTGACCTCATCAGCTTCATTGATTTCTGTAAATATATGCTTATTCGGGAGTGGATGCAGTAACACGTTTCAAAGACGGTGAGACAGGAGCGACAAAAGACTGGGAAAGTTGTGGAAAAACACCTGATGGTGACAGGTGATAGTATCATGATTGGGTATGAAAGGAGAATCATTAAGAGGCTCGGGATGGAGAGAGGTTCACCACTTTGTGAACATATGATTGAAAGGATATTACGACATTGGCTCAGGAACACTTTGACAAACTGTTGTCGATAAACACAGTTCATTTATTTACATTATTTACATTTCAGCGCCTGAGCTTTTTTTTGGCGAATCGTTTCAGGCTTTATCCACAGAAAATACTCATGTTTTTAACCAGTTTTCAGCTTGATTTTGTGTTCTAATAAATCAGGAAGTTACAGGATGGAGGACACTGACTTGATCTTTACTGCCTCTAATGATAGATAGAAAATAATAATAAGAAGAAATCCCTTTATTAGTCACATTTTTACACACAACATGCAAAGTTAGGAGGGAAACTGCACACGCCATGCATATGTGAAATTTATTCTCCGCCTTTAACCCATCCTTGGACCGTCCTTCCTCCACGGCAGGCCAGCCGACTGGCGCCCGGGGACCAGTTCCTGTTGCCACCATTGGTCAGATGATGATCTTCTTGCATGTTTTTAGTGGGGGTACATTTTATGGAGGATACCCCAGGTGAGCACGTGGAGAACATGCAAACTCCACACAAACTTTTTCCTCGAGCAGCAGGCACTGAAGGCATGGTGGAGGACACGCCACCAGCGCCCACAGCGGGATTCGAACCGGGACCTTCTAACTGTGAGGTGACAGTGTTACCACCTGTGCCACCGCGCCACCCATACCACACAATACTTCTAGAAGTAGAGCAAAAAGAAAAATATGAGGGAAAGCACAAATAAGAGTTTTGTACTACTGAACTGTCTGGTTTTCATAATGCAAATCAAGGAATACATACATATAAGGCCTATTCATAACTATATTTAGCACTAGAATGCCTTCCCAATGCGGACAGCGATGCCAAAGCAATATGTAATAGAAACTGTCGAGCTTTTTCCTGTAATATATCAAATGATAGGAGGATACGAGATGTGATTACTCACAGCTTGTATTTTTCTAATACTGAAAAAGAGAGCTCAGTATTGATGTGTTTGGGAAACGCTGAGCACCGCAGTGACAGTAAAAATGTCATCTCCACCTTTAAGAATGGCTCACACTGTAACTTTCTTTTTACGTCCATTTACCTCAAATATGCAGCCTAAATTGGACAGTCGCAGCAGCTCCCTGGGAGTATGGTCGGCCCGCATAACTTGAGGTGAAGGCGTGTGTATTTTCCATCCTCGCACAGCGTGGAGGGAGATTCGCCTTCACGTCTCACGGCAATCTGTCAGCCACAAGCAGCACGCTGACACACCAAAACAGGGGCTCCATTCTCCTCAAATGTTTCTCAACCTAGATGAGTCACAGAGTAACTGGCACTGCTTGAAACAAGCACGTCGGCCCTTTGGTTCCCTGTGGCCGGGGCTGAGGGGATAATAAGAGAGCTGGTAGGAATCAGGGGCCTTTCTAATCCTAACCTCCACATAGACAGCACTATTATCAGCCTTGTGTTTAAGTCAGATTACATGCTACAATTAAAGGAGGCATCGGCGGGCTCCTTTATGGGAACCGCTGCAGCGAGCCAAGGGCAAGGGTTTGGAGAGTTACGTAGAAAAGGCCTTGTTTGTGGAGCGCATAAGCCAACAAACTGCCCTGGTGGTAGCAGTGGAACGGTTGAGTCATGAGCTTATGCTAAACATGGGTGGAGATGCATAAACATGGACTGTACACAGAGGAATATATTCATATACAACAGGGGGGAAAAAAAATTAGAGAAAGTATTCATACACAATTTAAATAAATAGGCAGACAGTGCACTGAGTCATACCAGAAGTATGCTGCTCGAGCCTTTTCTATGCTTTTCAGGTCTGCTGCATGTTTGCCGTAGCTTTTGCATTTCGGGGAAATGAGCCAGTTATCAATCACGTTGCTAAGTGTCGCCCGGCAATCAACGGCTGAGTAAATTAGAGAGAGGGAGCAGATTACGGGTACGAGGAGCCCTGTTAGCCCGCAGACGCCCTCATTGGATTCCACCTACTTGAACACACAACGTGCACGCGGCGCGCGCGCGCACACAGGCCTGCGCCCGTGATTACGCATGCAAACAAAAGTCACACTTCATCTGTTGTAAAGCAGATGACAGCTGGATCAAAACGAAGTCAATAGCAAATGAATCAATGAATAAACAAATGTGTAAATGAAGAAGCAAACAGACAAGTGAATGCATAATCGTGAAAGGCCTTCTGTGCGCTCCACACAGCGGCGGGTGTGTGTGGTACTGACGAGAGGCCAATGGGGAAATCAGTGGAGACGCTTTAAATGCCTTAATGCAGTCAAATTGTTTTCAGATTTCGCATTGATGGACAGTTTCCTTTCAACCATTTAACCACCTCCACACGCACACACACACACACACACCACCCTCCGCAGCACCGGTCAGTTGCTCTAAGTCTGGACATCGTTACGACGCTCTTTGCTCGACCCCCTGCCCTCTGACCTGTGATCCTGAAGTGCTGTTGCGTCGTGAGCCGCTGAGGTGGGCAGGATGGAGGACTAATGTGGGACAGGAAGTCATGGCCGGAAGAGAAGGAGAGGGGTTGGTGGAGGCTGATTGATAGATACCCAAATAAACCAATATAGATCAAAGGCGCAGATAAGCCTGGAAGAAGCGCTGAAAGCCTTCATATCTGCGCCTGTTTCTCTCCCTCGCTCTCTCACGGCCCAGCAGAGACAGAAATCATGAGGTGTGAGGGATATTTGAAACACCAGTGGCATCCGGTTTCTGCCCAGACTTGTGCTTTACACCTGATTAGTTGCAGGAGGCGAACAGATGAGTACAGATGAGCTGAGATGGAAGACAAATGGGATGGGAAGAGAGGACCTGCCAGTCTTAAACAAAGCTAATGCCTCTTATCGTCCGTCACATCTTATCTTACTGGAGCTAATCTCCAATCATCTAAATACTCTGGGATTACTCCATCCACTCCAAAGACCACGCCTCCGCCCTTATCTGTGAATGTAAGGCTGAAAAGACAAAGCAGGGTACTCATCATAAGTTGAATTTTAACTTGAAGGATCACATTGTCTGATTTGACACTTTGTGTTGCTTCCCAACATTTTTCATCACATTGTTCTGAGGAGCCAAAAACTGAGCCAACTGGCTTTTATCTGTTCCCTCACTGGTCTGTAGAAAACCCCCAACACAGCGGAGGGGCTGAGGCATGTCCAGACAAGTATCAGGGTTCAGGGTGATGGGGGTTTCGAAAACTGAGAGACTGAAGGAGAGAACGGCGGTTGAGGGCAGACTGAGGAACAAGTGGCCGGATGCAAACACACCATCTAACTGTGGATGTCATTATTGATTAATCTTTGGGTTATTTTCTTAATAAATCGTCATCGCAGCTGCCCAGAGTCCAAGGTGATGTCTACAAATGTCTTGTTTTGTCTGTCCAACAGTCCAAAATATCCTTAATATATTAAATTTACTGTGATATAAAGCAGAGAAAAGCAGCTAATCCTCACACCGGAGAGGCTGGAACAAGAGAATGAAGTGTTCAGCATCCCATGGTGCTGCCACAGCACTACTGTGACAGTTAGTCCCAGAATATGATACAACAAAGTCACGTCCATCTTGTTGTAACAGGTTATGTAATACATTATCCTCTAATATCAGCCTCTTTCAGGGTCGTTCACACCGTCCTTGCTCAGTTGTGATGGAATTCCACATTTCCATTTTTTGGAGGATTTCAAGGACTTTCCTCACATTGGCTTAAAAGCTGAGATTAAAGGTTCAGTCCTGACCTTGGAAACAGTAGATAGCGAAACAACTTCAACACAAAGTCCATTTTGTAGCTGATCTAGAGCTTTTTTTTTTTTTACAATCAAAAACTCGTAACTTTCACGTTCTTGGCGTTTGATGCCTTGTGGGAGAACACTGACTATCATCACCCCTTTCAAAAGCCACGTGTCCTGTCATTGTTTTATTAAATCAATTGTTTTCTTCATGAATGTTCCCTATACACAAAAACGAGTCCACAGTCCACAACAGGAACATCCTCATTCCTCTTTAGCTTCATTACAATGACGCTAAAATAATCAGCCATTTGATTTTAGTCTCTGACTCAGACGGGCTGAGTCATGTTGAAATACCTGCTAAATAAACAGTCATGACCACAGTCTCTTTGAACATGAATGCAGCTGTTTATGTGGTGAAGTTAGTAATTAATCACAGTTAAACAGTGATGTTATTGATTGATTCCTCTTGGATGGACGTTTCCCGAGCGAGTTTTCTAACATAACCCTTCATTTAATTTTTATTCTTCCTGTTCTTCACTTTTTCGTCTACCTTTTCCTCTTGTCCTGCCCATAAACACGAGACTTCAGGCAACACACTTCTCCATCAAGAGGGTTTTCCAAGAACACTAACACGCTGTGACCCAGGAAGCACACGCAAGCCTTCCGACCCCTCTAGCACACACACGTACACACATACACACAGCAACATCTGCCTATGATGAAGTGGTCAGCGCTCTAGTAAAATTGGATGAGGCTTTAAAGACATTCCTCCAATTTACGACGAGGTGAGAGAGAGATAGTTGAAGGTAATGAGGAGGCGAACAGCTCGAGCGTCACCGACGCTGCACAGCCTCCCTGATCCCATTGCAGCTTTCTGCCAGGCCAAACAAACAAAGAAACAAACAAACAACAGTGCAAACAATGCAGAGGTAATTGACAATCCTGATGAGGTGGAACACAACCCCCTGCAGGAGTGTATATATATGTTTGTTTATGTCACTCAGTGCAGCATCAGTCACTGCGAGGCTCACTAGGTGCTCACTATTCTAATTCAGCTGGAGGATGTTGCCTCAGCTACAGGAAGTGACGATGAGTTAAGTTAATGTGTGATTAACCCGGCATCCACACTACTGCGAAGTTTTAGAACCCTTAAAACGGAGACACCTGGAAGCATCACCGGCCCTGTTTTAGTCTACAAACTGTTGTTGCGTTACAGTCTGTAAACTTCGGAAACGATGACGTTCACTTCCCGATCGAGTCTAATCAGTCACAACAGTGATTCGTCATGCCTCTATCAGGTGACCCTTTTCTGGAGCATCAACCTGTACATATTAAAGAGCCTTGACTGCCAACGGTCAATTCAACATGGATAATGACTTACAGGTGTTGCTGACCTTGTTTGTCTATGCTTGCATCTGTTGTGCAGTCAAATTTGTATCATGCAACTCCTGCTTACATGCGCAGGAGGTAAACACCAATCAGCAGCACGTGCACGCCCAGTGCACATGAATGATGTGATATGTGTTGTCAGGCGTCTTTATTTCTGATACAGTGCTAAACACTCATACAGATGGAGATTATTTTTGTTTTCAAATGAAAATGTAGTCTTGGTTCAAGCCAGCCATTCACTGACATGCATTGCAATGATAGTGCAACATTAATGCTCTCCCTGAATGCAGGTGAGTTTTTAAAAGGAGCACCTTCACTGGACTGGACTGACCATAAAGTGGAGGATGAGAAGCAGAGAGTACTATATTTTTGTGAGGAAATGGAGATGTAGGTGAATACTAAACATGGTCAGAGGTATGAGTACTGTAGGTTTATGCCACCAATGTTTGATAGGTAGCAAAAAAGTGAGCTTTGACTCACAACTGGAGGTCCAATCCTACCATGGTGAAGGCACGACCTGCCTTCGCCATAGTAAACAATGGAGATAAAGTGCATGCTTTGACGTCAAACAAAGGATGGAACGGCGCACACTCTGTCATCACAAGCCCAAAACTCCTCTCTACACATCAACACTGCAAACGGAGCTTCTGAATATCGTCACCCTGGAAGAAGTTTTCACTGACCTAAAACTACATTTGTGTGAGGATGAAAGGCCAAAATGCATATCAAAGGCAACACCTGTGTACGTGAGTTGCCTTCCTCTTTATGACAGCCGGCTCAGACTTTGCTATCTAACATTCTCGGATAAAACATCTCATGAACTATTCTTTCCGACTGTTTCCAACTCTACAGACTCAGGTAAGACTCAAACAGTCGAATGACAACAGACATAATCTGCCTTATTTGTCGCCGTGCGTCTTAAATAAGGATCCTCAACACATCAGCTGTTTAACATGAGTATTGATCATGCTCAATCAATAAAACAGATGTCAACAAAGGTCTGATTTGCATACACACTGCCCAAATGAGATCGATACCACAGTATTCATGTCCAAATGGAAATCTTTTGAACGAGCGTGTTGTAGCTCACTGGAAAATTGTGAAAGAAATGGAAGTGAAAGGACTGACAGACATGGAGGCTGGCTGACAGACAGACTGACAGCTCTCTGCTGTGCCACATTCCTCCTGCGTTGAGTCACGGCATGCTGCAGATCAGACACCACTTTCTCAGCAGACTCTCAGTGACTGGGTAATCTGGAGTGTCACACACACCCTCTCCAATCCCGGGCCAAGCTATCCAAACAGCGCCGGCGAGCAGGGGGAGGAAATTGAATTTCCCCCCTCAAAGACAGGCCTCCAAATCCCCATCAACAGGAGCTTAGAGAGCCTGCAGTCCATCAAGTTTCATCTGCCACGGTGGTCCGGCCAATCAGGTTCCTCCTTTTACACACAACGCGTTGGCATGCATGAGCACACACATAAACATGTCAGGTTGCATGCAGAAAAATTGACGCTCACGCACTCACACAAGCTCACATGCACAAACTGATAAGTACGCACACAATCAAACAAATGCAAACATACACACAAACACGCACGCACACACACAGTCGTACCCCTCCTCTCAGCGCCCGCCTTAGCATCAACAATCAACAATCTGAGGCATTGTGGAGCCTGTGATCCTGCGACCTTTAACCTCTGGAGTTAACCCCAGAGCGACCAGTGCTGAGAGGTGAACCAGGCGGCTCATTGAAAGGCGCTGAAGTTCCCATGAGAACGAGCACAGGGGAAGCTCAAAGATCCAAGACCCTGATGATGATTGCGACGAAGGGTTTGAAGCGGACCGCAACGGTCCGACATGCTAGTGAGATTTTTTATCTGTGTGCAAGTTAAGAACGTAAAAGTCGGCAAAGTTAAATACCTCTGTTGATATAACTGAGTGGTTCTTCCACAGAAGCAACAGTTAGATTATGGTTTTCAATAATGGAATCACTTTCAAGGAATCACCCTGGTACCATTTCATGTTACGTCTCTGGTGCATCAAAGACATCCATCTCCTAACTATCTTAAGTAAAAACCAAGCAGATACTGATGTAACCTGAGAACAAAATTCAACCAAAACTCCAGATTTAACCCCTCCTTCATTACTGTGTTGACAGTCTAACACACAACAGCTGCTCCCACCAGCACCGTCTCGCCAGAGCACTATCCCAGCTGCAACACCTCTCCCTGGGCATCCAGGTCAGTGGCCCCAGTCCCTCCCCCAGGGCCAAGGGTCTTGCATTTAAGGGACCAAAATACCCTTTCAATAAATGGAAACAGGTCATGAGGTATTGCTGAGCACAGAGGATCTTGCAATGCGGTGACGAGGTAACTTTTTTTCTTTTCAAGTGTCTCATGGTTGGTATTGAGCATGGTACTGGTTGGTATTGGTTTGATTTGTTATGGATGCTTAAGAAAAAGGCTTTTCAAGGACCTTCTCCATGTCTGTAGACAATGGCAACCTAGAGTGTAGCACTCAGAGCTTTAACTGAATCTGATTGGTGGCACTAAAGACGCGATCTTCTTCTTCTTTTTTATGATTAAAAAAAGCTAAAAAAGAAGTAACTGCAAACATACAGCCAAACATAAGTAACTTAGTGCTTTAGTACAATTTAGCAGTGCTGGGGAAAGGACTCTTCCAGCTTCATGTCAGGTGATCCCGACAGCCTAACTGGATGGTTGAAGAGTCTGGTGATGATGCTTCGATAATGATGATGAGACACTGGCGACCCATGAACTGACAGAATTGTGATGATTGTAATTTCTGCCACTAGGGGTTTCTCAATCAAAACAATAACAAAAAGACGTACTTTGATGACATCGTGAAGTAACTGAAAATCTATCTGACATGACTCAGGCAGAAATGTTCACGGATGAGGTGATGTATTCAAGTTTTATCTACGACTTACCTCCACACTTTCTGACGTATCATCTGATGTTTCCCATCTTTCCCCACAAGTTATACTGACAGGTGACCAAAGGCAACGTACCGTTACCTTGAATAAAATTACTGTTTCTCTGGGTTTGACCATGAAATATTTGGGATAATCCCAGTGCACACCTCAACATAGGTCTAGTCGTTTTTAGACATTTTCACGTGAAAGCATAGGTATCTTCAAAAGATGAGCAACTAACCAGCTATAAAGCTTCTGTTAATGTTTTTATTCTTTACTTGTGATTTAATACAGGTTTCATTGCTGCATTGCTGTGATTAATTTAATGACTAATCTGCAGCTGCAAGCAATGAAAACTAGTCTCTCAGAGGAGGACAGTGGCACATTTCATGAATCACTTTGCAGACAGGGTTGCTTGTGATTTACTGCTTCTAGAAAACTTAATAACTGCTTAGTACTGATACTAAATAATGGGTTGAGCATAAACAGGTTATTATGTTATTTGAATGTATTGAACAGCTGTCCTAAATGAAAAGACACGCATCCTTACTAGTCTTGCTCTTAGTTAAACCAAAGCTTGACTGTCTTTCAGTGACTAACTATGGGACACTTGTCTATTCATCTGTTTAGGAAGCATCTTTGATCGAGGGACGGGTTAACGGAAGACTTGCATAAGAAGACATCAGTGAGCACAGCTGACACTGGGTCAGTCCGCAGAGTTATCTACTGTTTATATGAGAGATCTCACAGTTTTGGTAGCAGCAGTGCTGCTGCCGCTGACCACGTCAACACCTCACAGAGGCATTTGACTGCACACATGGATTTGTACAACCAAAGCACATGCATGCACACACACTGCAGAGCCGTAAAAATCAGAGTTGAGACACAAGGCCTCACCTTGTTGATCATGTTTTATGCAATCATATACGGCACGCACAGGGACAGGGACACACTTTCTAACAGCGGTCTATATCCTGTGAGGCGGTGCACCAGAGACCTCTAAACAATGTATCCTTTAGATAAGGATCTGATCAGTGTGTGTGTATGTGTGCGTGTGCGTGCCGAATGCTGGCTATAATCGCCAGTATTCATCCTGCACCGGGCTCCCAGCGTTTCTACAGCTGTCGCCTCTTGTACTCACTGACCTCCACCAACAGGTCCTGAGGCCATCAGTCCTTATGGCAGCCACTCAAACCCTCCACTGTATGAGCGGAGCTGCAGAGCTGCAGAGGACAGGCTCTCCAGTAAACTTGGAGGACCCTTGTGCTGCATGCAAACATTTCAGAAAGGCAACATTTCAGTCTTGACCCGAGATGCAAAGAAAAGCATGGACTTATATCAACATACACAGAGACAGGATTAGATACAGTGGGTTTCTTTAGATTTAGAGCTAAATCAAGCTCTGAAATGATGAGCCAATTAAGTAATTAGCTGATCAACAGAATGGTGAGTAACTATTTTGATGTAGCTAATAGCTTGCATGATTTAGAAAGCAAAAGAGGGCTTCTTAAATATCAGTGTTTGCTGCTTTTAATCATTTTATATGATTGCATTTGCAGCACATCTTGCTAGAACCAATAAACTCATGTATCAATCTATAAATTGATAAAGAATGATTGTTATTACTTCATTATTGCATTCTTTGAGTCTTTGATTGCTTTGGTTTAACTGCAACTTCAGATAAGAAAAATACATGTAACAGTTTTCCTCTGTCCTAAATTTCATTAAGACAAAAAGCCTTTTTCAACCGTCCTCTGAGTTCTTCCATTGAAAATGTTTCCCCAACATAATCATGTAATCTTCCATAATTATTTGTAATCAAATCATCTATTTGGTTAGAAAATCAGAAAATATTTACTTTTGAGTATTTAGATTATGTAGTACCGTGACAAGTATTTGCTTGTGACACGCACAGACTTTCACAGACAAACACTCACACAGTCCTGCCTCCAGTGGACTAAATACCCACTTCCCTTCCACACACTCACAAGTCCTCATTCGTTCCATAATGGGTGTTAGGCAGTCTGCAGTCTTCCGGGGGGCCTCAGATAGATAGACCCTCTCTCTGTGGACCCCTCACCCAGTCACATGAGCCTCATGAGTGTGCACATCTCCCCCACAGAACAAGGCACACACAGACACAGTGTGATATCCATCACCGGTGGCATTCATATTTCTCAGCTTCAAGTTCGCAATGAGTGCAAATGTTCACTATTGGAATCATGTGCAGACAGATAAGTGCCCAAGTCAAAAGGCACAGTGGGAAATGATGGGGGCTCTTGTCCAGTCCCTCTTCAGTTCCTGCAGGGGTCAACTTAAGTAGAGGGAAAAGCATCACAGGAAAGAGTCATCAACATCAGCACAGATGCTCTTCTGTTCTCCCTCTCTTCGCTCCCCCTCTAGGTCTCTCTCCCATGTAGATATGCAGACACACTGCTCTGTCAATCCGTGATGGATGTCCACTTCACAAATGTGAGGATATGAAGTCTGGGGATTCCCGTTTCCCAGAGGCCTTTGGGTGGCTTTGGCGGGAGACGAGGACCTCTGTTACGTAAACAAAGCAGGCCGCACTTCCTGCTTGGCCAGAGAGAGAAGAGAGGGAGAACGAGCGGGTGATGCTTTACCTCATTTCTGAGACAAAACACGGATCATGGAGGAGGACACGGGAAGAGCAGGGGCAGGAGGAGCGGGGGTGGCAAAGGAAGGGCCCTTTCCCTCTCAGCTGCGCCTCCACTTCCTGTGTGGAGAGGAAGTCCCTTGTTGGGCGCATAGTGATCTCATCCTCGGTTGTGAGGAGCTTCCATCCTGGCGAGCAGCGGCGCTTTGAACCGGCAGCCATAGGAGGCAAACGGCGGAGTAAGGCGCACACACACACACACGCCTGTCCTGATTATCGCAGTGGAAAACACACACACGCCTACACAGCCGGTCCGACAGGAAACACTGCTGCTCGGAACAAACAAGCACTTCCTGTGGGTACTGGAGCCTGTTCACAGAGAGAGGCCAATCAAAATCCAATGTCCTGTCCACTGCATCATTATCACCATCATTCAGGAGACATTACTGCCCATTTGCTAATAGCCACAAGGCCTTATTTATGCTTACAGCCCCCCTCAACCCCAAACACCCACTGCAACCCCCTCACTGAGGACCCAAGTTTGGACATGTTTCTGTGTGCGGAAGTCCGCTTTTCCTTTAAAAGTTGGCCACTAATTGAAATACATTAGGCTTAAATTGCCTCTTTTTTCCTTTCACCCATCATGTTGACAGACGACCCAATATTTAAGTTTGCCTCGCTAATTTGTTGTAGAAATACCAAGCCAGCGAGGCAATGTGGCTCAAGGGGTTGTTGGTCTGTTGGTTTACAGTACCATTACATTGAGAGATGGCAGGAACAGAACAGCCATTATGTTCCCAGTTCACAGTGCGGTCAGCGCTGAGCTCCATAGGATCTGATGATGGTCACATACTGGGGCTAGACATTTATAGGTGTTCTGCTTTAACTGCAATAGTTAAAGTCTCTGCCGCATGCTGAAGTGTCAACTATTACCCCAAGAACGACACTACATGATGGATATATACACATATAAGGTTACTTTCATTTAATAAGAGCAGTTGGGGTGAAATCAAACACTGCTGTTTGTGTCTGTGATGTCATATAATGGTTTTAATGCGCCATTAAAAAAAAAAAAAACACACAAAGAGTTAAACGTTTTAAAAAAAGAGTTCATCCAAACTTAACTGCAACTGCAACAGTGACAAATACGCCGCAGTGTTTCGCTAGTTGAAGCAGGAGCAGCAGAAGGAAGTGCATTTTAGCTGAATACAGGTCTAACTCGATGTAAAGCCAGTGAACAGTAAACAGTGAGGGTGTGTGCACTGGCTTACATGTCTATCACAGTCAGTTCTTGTGCATTCCTTGTGTTTATGTTGGCAATGCGCCCTGAGTGTCAATGGCGGACTCCGCCACTGTCAATAAAAGATATAGAAAGTTTACTACTGAATGTAAATGGCAAGTGCAGATGGTCGAACAGTTTTGGGACTCCTCCCCTGAGACACTTCTGACCTCTTATTCGAGGAACCTGTGTCCAATCATTTCTGTAACTTTCCAAAACCGCCAATCTGACATTCACACCCACTTCACATTACATAACCTTTGAGGACCTGGTCCCCACACTGTGTGAGTTTATTGCCATTTTGGGAGACTACATGTGGAAGCCAGTGGATAAAATAAAGAATCAACACTTTAATCCCAGCGAAGCTGATTCTATTCAGTAGCACTGACAGCACAAGGCACAGTGTCCATTAAACAAATCCCAGTACAAACTCTGACACAACCACACTCTTTCCAAATCACTGACTCACTTTTCAAACAAATGATACCTGTGATAACACCTCGCTGTTTGCCTCCCAGCCCCCCTTCTTCTCTCTGCCTTTCTTTTCTCTTTGTGTGTGTATGTTTGGACCAGGAAGCAGCCTTCTTATCAGAACACACAACCCCAGTGGACAGGAGGGCAGCCTGTGGAAGCTCAACTCTGGGTAAACTTTGCCTTAACTTTGAAGCTGGCCGTGTGAGTGCTTGTCCTCGGGGCTGCGCCGAGCACTCAGCACCGGTGGCTCTCCAAAGAGGAGGTCAATGGGACAGGTAAACAGGAAGTGCCAGTGCCGTGATTGACAGCGTGTTTAGACACAAAGAGATGGATGCTCGGAGAACGCTGACTCACTGACAAATCACTCAGTCACCGGATTTTGAATATAGATGCTGCAGGGCATGGGGGTGGCTTTGACTCTCCCATTCACCTTTAATAATATATCTCCCATTGTGACTTTTGTGCATTTTATATTGCAACATTCCCTCCTGTTTTCATACATTCATCTTCAGATCTTCTGTCTTTTTTAATGCAGTGAGTGAAGAGACTGTCTGGCATGGCTTTTTATGGCAACTGAAGGACACACACGTGTGATATTTTTCAAGCACAAGATAGTACTCAGCATGAGTGCCACGCCTGTTCTGGAAGTGGAAACCAATTGGTTTTTTATACTTGGCCAAAAAGCCTGCGTGCAAATCAATATTTCATCTGGCCAAAGCCATTACTGATGCTCAAATGGGAGATGTGACATACAGAAAAAGGCAAACATGTTTTTACACCGTCTGGACTTCGTTTCCCAGGGGGAGCTGTTTGTTTGTGACACAGCACTGCTTCACTTTCCGACCCAGCAGAGGAGGAAGTTGCTCTCTTTTTCCCACAATTCTGAGTCAAATATTCTAAATAAGGTCACAATCCTGAACTTGGCCTCCATCTCCATCTCCTCAGCTAAGGTCATCACTCTTATTGTCTTCACACAGCATTCAGGCGGTGCGTTGTTACATATATATAGATATATATTTGTGTCCTTTACTCCCACCTCCATCGTTCCCATGCAGCGACGCTGAGGGTGCACGCAGGCCAGCAGCAGCCTGGGTGGCAGACTGAGGTCTGGGGCTGCAGCTTGCTCAAGCTAATCACGTTGATTATTGCGATTACAGACCATTTCCCCCCCCTTGTGTCACGCTGCAACTTACTGACCTGGATCTGACAGAAAGTCCCGGTTGCCATTGGCGATCTGTCTTCCTGTTCTCCTCCATCCAAGTCCTCAGCACCTACCCCTCAACCCAAAACGCCCCCTCCCTCCTTTCCTCCACTCAAACACAATCGGTCCCTGAAGTAACTGCGAGACTGTTTCCTCATCCCATTGCCAAGCAAGTCCTGACCAAGAGGTTTACTAGAAACACACACACACACACACACACGCGCACACACGCTAATTTTCTGTCTACATTTCCCTTTTAGCCAGCTTCCTCTTTTTCATTAAAGGCTGGCAGTGGGATAAAGTTTTCCCTGCTACTGTGTGGCCAGCAGGCATGCAGATGTTTTTACCCTGCTTCTTGCCCATATGTTTATCAGATCCCTGTGCTGTTTCATAATCTACATTAGGAGCACTGAGCAGATAACAAAGCCTTTGATTTGAGCCTGATTTCCCCTTATCCCCCATGTTAAATTTAGCACAGTGATTACTGAGTGTGATTACGGGTCTCTGCGGCCTTATGTAAATCATATGGAACCACACACACACTGAGGTCCTGCTCAGACGAGGGGATGTTGCACGATGAGGGCAAACGGAAAAGCAATGTTCAAGAACGCAGTATGCGTTACCTCAGCTCACCTTGCAGTGTGTCTGTGATACTTCTTATCAGAGCTGTCACAGATGCTTTTCCTGCCTGGCAACACTTTCTAAAGCTTAACTCCCCTGTGTGACATATTCTAGTCGATTTGACCTCATATGTTTGCAACCGAGCCACAGAATATCACAGTGTTCCTGCGGCACAGCCCTATCAGGCCTCTTTGTTAACGGCGCTCAGATAAGAACACCCTAATGACAATGAGGAACATTTTACGGTGCCTTCTGACAGACAAAACAGCAAACAGAGTGAGTGAATGGGGCTTGTCAACCTTTAAGCTCATGGCTGTTTTTTTCAAACATTCCTCCATACGTTGGGTGTCTAACAACCCAGCACTTAAATAACGCAGATGTGCACATTTGTCACCACGCTGGTAGTTTTAGTACATGATCTATGTGACAGACTTATTAGGAAAGCAGAAAATGGCTCAGCTTTGATCAATTTCCATGACTGCTGGCCATCTGATATAAGTAGCTGCTTTAAATGGCAGAACTCTACCGTAAACATAACTCCCATCAATTATATCAACAACAGCAAGGAAGCCTGCAATGTCCATGAACGCCCCACAAGGCGCAGACATCCAGTGGAAATGAGATGAACTGTGTCACAATATGAGGCTGTGAAAGAGCTGTAATTGTGTGTGATTACTCTGCCGATGAAGGTTGCAACAGACCCCAGTCATCACTGCTGCACTGCTGCATTTTTCCAGCTGCCAAATATCTTCGTGTCATGATCACTTTCATTTCTGGCGTTATTGCGTCAGGTGGTGAACGCGGGAGATCGACCGCAAACATTATCCCTGCACCATCTAATCTGCAGCATCTCATTAACTCACCGTCATTCAGTGCTTGGAGAACACATCTCCTTCCTCTTTCCACCATTTTCTCCTCTGCTTAAGAAACTCTTAAGCCTCTTAAAAGGGCTCCTCCCTGTTCACAGTCTTTCACCTGAGGATCTAGTTTTAACTGTAAATTCTAATTCTCAGACTTTTCTTAGAACTTCGTCACTAAGAGCAGCTCTTTGCAGGAGGAATCCTTATGAATATGCCCCCGGTTAAACTGTATTTACTCAGGGAGAGTTTGCTCAAGATGTTTTTTTTTTTTTGCTTCACATTCAGTCAGTTGCACATGTTACCACCTCAGGGCTGAACTGTTTAATCCCAATCGTCCACCTGAGCAGATCCACTGATCTTCAACAGAGCCTTGAGTTGTGACACCTCTGCAGCATGAGCAGGGGAAAAGGGATGATCTTGGATCTATCGCCAGACAAGATCATTGATATTGGGTGTCCAAAGCCAACATTTTCTAAAAGTCCAGTGAATGATGATGGCAGTTAAAGCTGTATTAATATTTCTTTATTTACAGTAGACAAAAAGATCTACGTGCAACGTGAGTGATGAACTCAGTCAGCAATTTTACCCGAATCGGCAGCTCCCCACAGCTCTACGGAGCATTCGCTAAGCTCATTGTTTTGGTTTTGCGGCTCGCAACTTTTTCTGTTTTTCTGAAGTCAAGTCAAGTCAGTTTCCACTTGAGAGGGCGGCTGTCACCTGCCCAGCATCACAAGGCAACGTTCGAGAGCTGGTGTTGAGCAGTTACAAGCTGAGGAACAAGACATGTTTGCAGGAGTTGACAGTGAAAACAAAGTTGGGAGGAGAGGGAATACTGAACTTGCACGTGCTGGATGTGTACATAGGCAAATGTTTACCACGTTTGTCACATGAACTTTCTAACCTTGAACATGTCAGTGTTTTTCAGCTGTTTCTGGCCTTCGAGTCGCAAAAAAATCAATTAATGGTGCTTCAAAAGAAGGAAAGACTATGGTTAGAATCCAATGGTTAAAGTATGGTTTTGGTGTGGTTAAAGTTAGGCAGCTAAGACAAGATCGTGGCTACGGTTAATAAAAAGTAAACATCAATGGCAGGTCTGTGATGTGATGTGAACTCCACACCACTGACCTCCCCACCGTTTCTTGTCGCTTTGCACAAATTTGAAAGCACCGTTGACATGTTGAAGGTTTTCTCCCCACACAAGCATGTTCGGACCATATCCAAGAGCTCTCCTTCCAACACAGAAATGCTCCACCCATCTGATCCAGTCTGGGTCCAGGTACAGTCCTCCACAAATAGATGCCACCACTCATTTCCTGCAGAACTGGAGACAAATTATGCATGTTCTCCCTCATGAGCGAGAGAATAAATCAAAGCGGGTTAATCAAGTACCACATGCTCGTGCTGAGAGAGGGGGGCACAGACATTTTGTCGTGAGGAGGAAGAGGGAGGAGGGCAGCAGCCATTGAAGAAAGAAACCCCCGGAGGAAGCGTTGGCGTGACCTCACACCAGAGGAATGTAAGATGTGGCTTAATTGATTAGAGGACCACATGATGGAGGTCTTGAGAGAAGAGGGTGGGAGGAGGAGGCCCGCGAAGCAAGTTTTTTTTTCTGGGTGGGGGAGGGAGGGTGTTGACCTTGTGGAGGGCACAAAGGTCACAGGCCTGTAGGCTACTGGTGCCTGTCAGGAATTCATCCACAAAGACCCTCCATTCTAATAGATTCACATCAATTGACAGCTAAGCATGATCAATGATGACACGACAGGGTGATGTGCTGGGCCAAGGGTGGCTGCAGGAACACTGCGTCCCTGTGGTCCCGTCATTGTTCGCCCCGTTCCCTCTTTTTCACACCGTCTCTCCTCCGGCCTGTTTTTGCCCCTCTTCTTTTTCGCTATTTGTCCTTTTCTGTGCACGCGTCCTGCAGCAAGGTGGGTTTAGACAGCAGCAGGTGACATGTCGCGCACACACAAACACACACAGCCTGAACAGATGGAGCAGCATGGCGTGTCTGGCAGATTACCTTGTTGGTGGTCAGACTGAACCCGAACCCCACTGCTCAGCTCCCGTCAACACCACCAACCGTCCTTTGTGGCGGCTAAATGCGCGCGCACATGCCGGCGCGCTCAGGCGGAGGCGCGACGGCGAGCTACATACTAAGCATCTTCCCCTTCGCAGGAGTTATTTATATCCCTCCTTTCAGTTTGACCTCCAACAACATCAGAACGCATCTTCAAAACGAAAGCGTCTAAATATAAAGTGCTTTGCATAAGTTGTCACACGAGAGATCTGTTTTAATTTGGGTGTTTGACGCCGCCGGGACTTGACTTTTCTTGCTTAGAACAATACTTTTCCGCTGTGGTACTTCTCGTGGCAGGCTGTCCGATTTCTTAGAGCATTCTTGACAAAAGGCTCAAGGGAGAACGATACGAGAGGGAGGGAGGGAGGAGAAAGAGAAGGAGGCTGCCACAGGCCTGTCAATACTCCAATCAAAGCCAATTCTCCAGAGACGGTCAGGGGGACGAGGGAGCATCACTATGACAACACCCGAACCCCCAAAATCAGGACTTCAAAGGTGGGGAGGCGTCCCATTGAGTGAGTGGGAGACCACCTCCTGCAGTCATTTACATCTCATTAGGACATAACTGCCTTTTAACAGCTAGGCGTTTAAACACACACACACAAGCACACACACACACTCCATAATGTGCACAAGCATTGGTATGTGCTGCAGCTCCCATGAAGAGATGAATCCAACCCAGACATTCACGTCCAATCTTATTACGTACATTTGACACGAGTCATTAACTCAGGTAACCATGCAAACAACTCCTTCATCCAATTTATTAAACGTTTTATGTTTCATGTCTTCATCGTTTCTATCCAGGTTACCGTCCTCAAGCCGCGTTCAGAGCAAGTAACACGTCACTACAATTACATAAACATCTGATCAGCTGACACGTGTGGCTTGACTAGTAACCAACAGGTGTCACGTCGTTAACACACTTCTCGTTCTTTCCATATTAGGTCAGCACAGATTTATCCAAGGTTAGTTAATGCAAAACAGGAAGCATGCACACACACACGCACACACTTGAAGGGATTGTGGGTGAGATGTCTCACTTTGTTCAGCACATGGAAACACTTTCATCTCTTTTGATCGCTGCAGAACTTCATCAACAGCAGACACAAATGTGATTTTGTATCTGCAGGAAATTGGGTCTTTGTGTATCAATGACCTTAACGTTGAATCCAATGTCTAATCTACCTTCTCCTTATACTAAGCTACGATATCTCTACCCCTAGCTATTCAAATACTTTTGATACTAGCGCTACTACTGCAACAAGTACTATTAATAGTATTAGCACCACTGCTGTTATCACTACAAATCATCTCTAATTCTAGAAGCACTACAACAACTACACAGCTGTACCTCCTCACACACATCTACACACCTTAGACATACACGGTTACACACTTAGAAACAAACACCGCGCCAAGAATTTGGGTCACGTAGGCACTGTCAACAGACGTGACACATCGTGAGGGCTAAAATTATGAGCTGACCTGGAGCCCTGAATACCACAGGAGGGTCCGGCACAGCAGGAAAGAATCACTCATCACAGAGACAAATGGATCCTTTGCCCACTGATGGCTAAATGCTGTCAGGACAGCCATTTCTCTGGACCACTGACTTCCTGTTTAGACCAGGGTTCAGCAAATCACCAGTGATATCATTAAAACAGCGCCAACGACACCGCTTCCTGTCAACACAAACATTCCCCTCAAATTTATGGCCTTGGTTTCCTTTTTCTCACCTCGCAGGCAAATAATTACTGTTGCTGCTTTGACTGAACTTCTCCTCTCTTCTCTTTTCGACCCCTTCCTAATTCTCGTAACTGATGCTAATCTGACTGCAGCCGACTGACAGGACGGAGCATGTTTGCAGGAAGTGAAACGCTCCATTTTCTTTCTCCTCCAAACTGCACATTGATGATGTCAGGGGTGATATATCGACCAAGAGGCTGGGAACCCAACCCTCAGGGAAGAATGTATTCAGACACACACCTACATGCACGCAGAAATGCACACACATTAGCACACACTGAGGGCCTTTCCTGCCGGAGGTGTTGAAATGCTTGTAAGTCTTGAAATGCCAGTTGAGACGCTGAGCTCCCCTTTCACACACCGTGCAGCCAGAGACAAGAGAGCTGACAAATGGATGCGTTGAAACATATTAACCATCTCCCTTTGTGAGCAGACAAACATTTAATCTGGCTAATGACCCCTGAGGATCAAAACAAATGCAGGGAGATAAAGACGGGCAGAGGAAGGAGGAGGGGAATGCTAAAAAGAGCTCATTGACCTCCAGGAGGGCTCTGCAGGGTTCACCCAGGCCAAGGGCTTCTCTGGTTATGTGGGTTATGTGTGTATGAACATATGTAGATTAAAGAGTAACTCAACAACAAATTAAATACCTGCTCTTACACATGAGGCTGGTGTTTAGGAACGCGCAGTACTCGCACATGTTCTCATGAGTCTGTGTGGGGTGAACACAAATCCAAACAAAAGCTTCTGGTATCGCAGTCTCCATCAGTGTTCATCACAATAAACAAGTCACTTAGCGTGACGTGGTCTCAATAGGTTTCTTCCCCTCAAACCCACATCGGCTCTCTATCTGCAGCCGGTGATCACGCCGGCAATGTTATGATTATACAAAACACATGATGCTTCATCTGTTATCTGTCGTTATATCAAAACTAACCAACAGCTGCACTAACCAGTCAGAGGAGGTCAACCTTTTTACCTTTCAACATCCAACACATTCACATGGTCTGTGTTGAAACACTCGGACACACAGAGCAAGCCTGTCGCAAAAACTTTATTTGTTCTGGGAAAGAAAGCTGTTACTCGTATGACCTGCACAAAATGACAACGACGGGGACTCAACCAACCTGTTTTTTTTACGCTTGTGAGTCTATAATCAAAGTCTTCACTAGACCCTTAGTCAAGATAATCTACCTTCAGTTAAAGCAGCATTCTTTTGGCTGCTCCGGGGCACAGGAAACAAGCTGAAAGCACAACACTGAAATATTATTTTAAGTTGATACGTCAAACGTGTTACTAAACAGCTGCTTATTTACACATCCAGCAGATGTGGAGCACCATAATTACTCAGTTGAAACATAGAACCTGCATTCTCTCCAATGGCCACAAAAAGAAGTGCAACTGCATGAGAAAATGAGCCGACTTCTCACTTGATTTATTACCTCAGTAAACATTTTCCTAATGAGTTTATGATCTCACTCACTAGTTTCAAGTCTTTTACAATACAGCATGATGTCCATGTTGCAAATTATGGTCTAATTTAGGGTAAATTAGATGATACAGCAGAGTTGCTACAAGAGCGTGTCCTCAGGTTCTTTGTCTGATCCAATCAGGATAGAGGTGCAGCAATGCATATCCTCCCCAGCTCCACCCTCTCCTCCAAAAACAAGGTAGCAACAGCCATAATGCCAAACTCATGGCTTCAAAGCAGTTGTCCGCAAACCAATGGGTGGAATCATGGTGGGTTTACCCTCGTACACTTCACACTTTGGAGCTGTGTTTCTGGAGACCTCCAATATTCACTCACCTCTTTTAGCTCTATTTTTGGTCTCCACCAACTCCTGAGGAAAACATCTGGTTCTTTAGCTGCTTAATGCTCTGCTATGTTCACCAGTTAAGTCACTACAGTGGGTTCTCAAAGCTTTTCCGTTGAAAACAGCTGGCCACTGTGTCTGGAAATGACACTATGAGAACCAAAACAGCAAACTTACAGGCTGAAAATCCAAAACAATGAGCTGAAAGAGGCTAAGGCATGAACTGTGGAGCTCTTTTAACATAAAGAATACTGATCATAGCAGCTTTAAGTTAGTCTCAACCAACCAGTTTGCTAACACAAGCTGCAGACCAGCACAGTTCAGCCAAATAGGTGTCACAGAAAGTTGGCAATATCATGAAAAACAGGACCAACGCTCCTTCAATTGCTTGTTTCTTACAATGTCACATATGGTGCTGTGAGAATATGTTGACCGACTGTAGGCCAGGGGACTGACAGACAGATCTTTAGTGGCTGGAACAATGGAGCATATGGCTAGATAGTTCAATGGCTGGCTATAGATAGATAGATAGAGTTGATCACTTAAGTATGTCTTTGCTCATTACAGCAGAGTTCATTTCAGAGTCTGTGGCTCTCTGGTCTGTGCGACTGACCTCCACATCAGTATCAGTTAAATAAGGCTTCCTTCCCCTGATTCATGACTCTACAAACTCACCAAAGCCTCCATTTTTTTCACAAAGAGCAACAATAGGCCTGTAAAACTGTCACAGCAAACCTAAATTTACGTACAACACTTTAAACAGTCAGACTAAACGTTTCTGCCGGCTGAGACAGGAGCGTTTTTTAAAATGGGTGGAGTGAGGGGGCTGTGGGTTTCATTGTGTCCAACTGACTGTGGGTGAGCTGGCGGAGGAGCTTTCTCTTTCACTGTGAAACTGATCAAACCAAATGGATCGTGTTGCTGGTGCCCGTGCTGTTAATCCATCACTGATATTGATTTCCAGTTGATCGTCAGGCCTCCTAATGATGTTCACCTTCAGGGCCAAGCTCATTGATTCATGGTCACTTGATCCATAACTGGTAAAGCGATCCATGCAACAACAGTGATGCACGATTACCTCCCATTTTACGCTCTAATGGGAACTGGTGAGGGCTGCAACTGATCAATCCGATGAATAAATAAACACCAATCGCTAATATGGGACACTAAACTCAGAGTGAAAATCTAAGGATTATTCATTGTCAGAGTACATTTTAAATCCTCTCTTATGATTATCTGTTTCTAATCTATACTTCCACAGAGATGTGCATATCGCTTTCCATCTCCAAGAAAGCTCCCACGCACAGAGGATGCCTGGTTACCGTCTGCATGAAATCTCTCAACGCATTCTTTACCTGGTCCACTGGCAGGTGAGAACATTTCTTCCAGTTAATGTGTTTGGTATTTCCTTTACAAGCCAACCCGTAGGCCTGGCTTGCGCTGAGAAATGATAATACACGAGGTTGTGGCATTACTGTAACATATTCTGCTATGAAAAGATCGACTTCCCAAGAGGAAGTGTGCCTTTAAATCCACTTTTCAACTGCCCCAGAACACATTTCCTAATGTGACGAAGGAGGGATCAACCCAGGTGGAATGGATTACACCTGAGGTCCCGGCAGTAAAATGCACAGGCCTTACTCAAGTGGAAAAAGTGATGTTTATATGCTCCGTGAATCACATGATGTGCCGGTTTAATTGTACAGGTATACCTGTGGGCATACTTAGACACAGTTTGGAGGGCAAGATCTAACAAGACAGCAGCCACTTCCTTCACACAGGCACACTTCTGGCACCCTCAAAACGCAATATGAAAAGGCCAAAATACTTCCTCGACGAGTTTATTCTTCCCAAAATAGACTTGATGGGAAAATATTCCCCCAAAATAGACATGGGAAAACAATTTTTTTCCAGTGCATATTTGTCATATCAGTTTATATTCAAAATAGCTTCATATTGGTTGAGAAAATGTTTTGCTAGGGTTGTTCGCTGAGGAATTGCTATTGAGATCTCATACAAATTCCTCAGTGCTTTGTTGTGACTCGCTCCAGCTCTTCTCTACAAGGCTAAATCTCTTGCAAAATCTTGATGAAGTCATCTCTGGCAGCAACATTACAAATAAAGAGCTTCTTTTTACCTGAATCATCATCTCAGGATCGTGTGCTGTCACATTCTATACAGTAAGTGTCCCATACAAAGCAGAAATTGTCTTTCAGGAGAGTACCCTTGAGCAATTTTAAGGAGACACTTAGAATGCCTATGCATCTGATAACAGGAAAAATAGATTTGAACTTCATATTCCTCGAGAGAATCATTATCGAGGCCAATCGTAGAAAGCTGCACACAGGCTTTGAAAGCGCTCATGTTCGTTACACGTTTCTGGTAATGACTGTCTTTCATGGTGATGTACAAAACACATGTGGCACTGTAAATACAGTCTGTCTGTCTGCCTCCTGCAGGAGCACAAAGGGCACCGCGTGGAAACGACGCCAAGACCTCACAAAAAGGTTGACCCGGGATGTAAAACTGGCACCGAAGCTGATGTTTGATTGGGCTGCTGTTAAGAGGTTTTAGGGATAAAGTTAACGCCTGGTTTAGTTTGGGGTGAGGTGAAGGTGAAGGGGGTGGGGCGAGGGGGACGTCGGCTCCAGCCCGTGTTGGGGTGGAGGGGTTTCACTGGGGCTGAAATGTAATGATGTGGATCATGGACAAACAAGGCCTCTTGTTGGAGCTGGTTTGTTTGAGGGGAAGATGCCACTGTGGAATCTGGCTGGACATGATTAAAGAAGAGGAGACTTAATGCCTTACCCAGGCTGAGCGAGGACGCCGTGCAGACCTCTGAGCTGCCGCATGAAGCCATCAGCCGCTTCACGTGTTGGCTCCTTCCTATGTGAACCGCACATGAAGCGTCTCCTGAATGAGGCTTGTCTAGCACTGACCTTCTAATGTTCGACTCTGCTTCTCCTAACTAGAACCGGATTATTCAGACACTTGAAAATACATGTTTAAATACCAGAATGAGTAACAAGCTATTACCCAATAATAAAAATTGTTGTGGCACATTTTATTTGAAGAGCCTGGGAAAGAAGACAGAAGTTCTTTGTTTGCAGTGTAATAGAAGAGGATATGTTCATGTCTGACAGTGTTTCACCACTGCAGTTATTTTTTTGCGTCTTATAAAAGGGCTGGGCATTTGTATGAGCATGACACAACACTAACTAACTAATTAACTATATTGTCAGGGCGTCATAACTTTGACTATTGCATTTGTTTTTTTTGCTTGCTTAATGTTGGCTGCCCTACTTTTGAATTCTTTAAGGCTACCTTTATTTGTTTAAATAAGTTCAATTTCCTGTTCTTTTGGTAGATAAATTTGCTTATGTTAAGTAATATTTCCCTCATTTTAATGCTTATTTTAACCTTGTTTTTCAGAGCTGAGTTTGTGCAAAGTACAAAATGATCCATCCTGCTTTGCCCAATCTTTAATATAGTAAGAGAAGGAAGTGCTACTAACAAACACCATTTTTCACTTAGGACCCCAATTCTTTTATTATTTTTACATTAGAGCTACATCCATGGAAGAGCAATATAACAGTGTAAATGAGTGAAACACAGACAGCTGTTAGCAAACCCACAGGAGTCTGAAACTACACACAAACAGACAGCAGCGACTGACGGTAAGAAGCTGAATATCTGCCACATTGTGGGTGAGTTAAGGTGAGGTGACGGCTGTATACCTGCTGTATTTATTCAGGCCTCATGCATCCCTGAATGTTTACACTGAAAACACAACTATGACATCAACACGAACGTGCGCACACAATTCAAATATTGATATGATGTGTGTGCTCTCTGACCTGACACAGCCTGCCCCCATGTCACTGCAGCAGGTTTTACTCACAACACGCTTGTCTTTGCTCTCTCCACTGGGGTGACTTATGAATCTTTTATCAAAACTGGCCTAATTGCTTAACCATCCATGTCCCGGTCCAGCGGTGAATGGTGGGAGGGAGACTGGGCATGCCATAACTGTCATAAAAACAACAGGCAAAGACGCCAGCATTTGGTCCAAGTCTGCCTTGTCCTCTCCATCTCTCTGTCTCTTTTCATATTAGCTCTATTTATCTGAGGTAAACCCATTGAGCAGGGATTTTTTCATGAGGGAGACTCCATACTGAGCAATAATTCTATGAATATAATAAGTTGTAGACAACTGGGGAGAAAGGAGTGTGCTTTTTTTTCTCTTCTGTGTGTGGGTGTGAGGGGGGTTGGAAGAGGTTTGCTGATATGAATACAGATCAGCAGTAACCAGACATAATAATCATATGAACATCTGGGCAATTTCAGTGCAAATCAGCGGGTGAACGTGTGCAGTTTGCGTGAATGCACTCATCTCGTTCAGCAAGTCTTTCCCTCTATGCCAAGACACACCACAGCAGCACAAAGCCAATATTCCCCTTTCCATCTGCTTATTTTCTGTTTATTCTACACAGAAAACAAGCAGCAGCATACAGCTTCCTGCCCTCACCCGATCTCCGCCGGACAAAAAAAAATTAAAAAAAACAACTTTCCCTTCTGTTCTCACTCCCACTCTCTGCTCTGTTTCACAGCAGAGGAAGCTGCTGCTGCTGCTGCTGCTGCTGCTGCTGGACGCTCAGAGCTGAACAGCAGTTTGAGAAAAAGTAAAGGAGCGGACGGACAAGAGCCTGTGGGGAGTTTTTGACTCCCAAACCATCTCCCAAGTTCCTGGGAGCCGACGGGCCGGTCCCAGGAAACTCCCTGCTATTCCTACTCTGTGGACAAAACAGCTGCACATTCTCACTTTTCGCTGGCCGTGGTCGTTTGAACTCTACCCCGACCGAGGAAGAAGAAAAAAAAATCCCAATATTTCGACATGGTGGGGACAAAGAAATTGTGTTTCTTGTATTAAATTGTAATTTCACTACATTAATTGACTAATTGACACCTTTATATGTACATAGAAATAATATGTATATATATGGTTTTATCATCTTGTACACATTTAAATGTACATAGAAATTAAATTATATCAAAATGTTTACATACATATAAATATAAATATATAATTAGATATATGTGGTTTTCTATTGTCTGGCTGAAAAATAGGCTACTACAAAAAGGTCACTCTTCCTGCTCACAGCTGGTGTTCAACTGGAATCCGTTTTGTAAACGTTTTCCTTGAATATGTCAATATCAGGGACTGTGTGTACGCCTGTGCCTGTGCGCATAATTACAGATGCGCCATTCCTCCTAAGCTGTCATTAGAAAAGGGAATGGGAATGACTCCAGGCTACAACCACCGCTTGCGGTTACGTAACATGCTCTTCTCGGATCCTGTCTTATCCCGGAGACAGCTGAAAACTCCCCAGTCCTGCACAGCCTATTGTCTGAGAAAATGTCGCTCCTCGCAGCCCAAGACGAGTTTATTATTTTTCCAAGTGGCATTTTTTTCCCCTTTCATTTTGGGAGAAAGAAAAAAAAAATCGCCTCTGCGTTTTGAAGTCTTTGTCTGCTTCGCTCCGTTTGGCTGGCGGTGCGCGCCTCTGCTGCGGTTCTCTGAGCGTCCGTGTGAGGGCGCAGTGAGCCGTGCTTCGCCCTCCATCCAGGGATGCTGGTGGCCCTCAGACAAAAGAGAAAATGATACATAGAGCTCCACGGGGGGAGAAGGAGAAGGGGAGAAGGGCAGTGGGAGTTGATGTGTAGGAATACACACAAACAAGTGTTTGTCCAGAAGTGATGCTTATGTATAATTCTGAATGCCATATGTAGAAATCACTAGTTTATACTAGAATTTAGGAAATATTGACTAATTAAGCATCAAGCCAAGTCAGTGTTTATTTCATCTGTTAAACAAAAAATAATAACTTTAAAAACACTTCCATTTAGCAACATAAATTGCTTTATTACTGCGCAATAAAGACCTGTTATTTGAGGATCATGTGTGTGTTTTGGGGGGTTGATGGTTTTCAAACGCTGCCCTTCTCTTGCACGGTTCAAGCCCCCGGGTCAGCCGTAACATCCAGGCTGCTGCAATGCCCTTGAGCAACCTGAGCAAGACATCAAATCACTAAGAGCCTCTGGTTACTTCGACTGTTTCTGAGCTGATCCTGAGTCTGACATCCCAGTGGAGAGATGGGGAGCGCCTGAGGCTGTCAATAATATATATATTTTCTTTCCTCCTCCGTCTCTTACATTCTTTCTTCTTTGTTTCCTTTCTTTCTTCCTTGTCACCTTGCCTTTTTTTTCTTGCTTTCGTTCTTGCTGCAATGTTTAGGCTATTTTCTCGCTTCACCTTGAAAGAAAGCTCCCAGCCAGCCTGTCTCCCGCGCCGCAACAAACCCAAAGCCCGACTGTACCAGCCCCCCAGCCTGGGTGGGAGGAGTCTACTTTCCTCCCGCAGAACTCGGTGTATAACACTCTGCAGCCAGCCACAATGTGTGTCAGAGGACTGTCTGTGCTCCCTAAGTAGATGACTGCTCCAAATCTGGTGTCTCTACTGCTGACTGCGAGATACGAGAAAAATTGGTTCGCACGTTATCATCCCGAGTCAGGACAAGGTGAGCATCTTCTCATTTCAGCTGTCAAAATTAAAAACGTGTTGTTCTCTCCTCATATTTTTCAGACTAAACACACTCTCTGTTAGATTTGATTGTTGTCATCCCATGTGTTTTTCTCTAAACATGCTTTTTTTTTTTGCGTCCCAGTCGCGTTTTCTGCCGCGTTTAGCCAGCGGTGAGCCAATGCGTCGTTTTGCACAGTTTGTGCGTCACGGTCACATTTACGCACATTCTCCTGTGAGATTTTGTGTGGTTTTTTTTTTTAAACCCCACAGAGAAGCGAGTGTGGAATTTAGTGGAGCTGACTGTGTGTCTGTGTGTGGGCTTTGACTCATTTCCACTGCGCAGTTTTCAGGTGTGATAGAGGAGAGAGGGAATGGGAAGAGACGCTCTTTCCTTTTGGAGACTAAAGTGTCTTTTGTTCCTTTACAGGTTTTTCGATTGTGGGAGAGAATGCCGGCGATCATAAGTAAAAACTCCGATTTGGAGTTTGACTCCTTACAACCGTGTTTCTACCCGGATGAGGACGACTTCTACTTCTGTGGTCCCGACTCTGCGCCACCGGGGGAGGACATCTGGAAGAAATTCGAGTTGTTGCCCACTCCGCCCCTCTCCCCGAGCCGAGCTGCGCTACCGGGGGAGCCGGCGACTGCCGCCCCGGAAGCAGACCCTCTGGGCTTCGGCTTGGGCGACCCACTGGACTGGGCTTCGGAGCTGCTTTTCCTGCCCGAGGACGATATCTGGGGGGCGTCCGACGATGGGGACCTGTTCGGCTCCGCTTTGGATACTAACCCTAACAGCATCATTATCCAGGACTGCATGTGGAGTGGCTTCTCCGCCAGGGAAAAGCTGGAACGGGTGGTCACGGAGAAACTCGGCAAGGCTATTTCCACTGCCACAGGAGGTGGCAGGAGCGTGTGCGTCAAGGCGCCGGAGGTGGTGAGCCGCAGCTCGGTGTCAGAGTGTGTGGATCCCACGGTAGTCTTCCCTTTCCCGGTCCACAAGAAGAACGGCAGCAGGGACTCATCCGGGACCGTTAACACATCCACAACCCACGCAAGCGCTCCCAGTGACTCCGGTAAGAATGTGGAGATGCGCTAAAAGTCTTTGTTTCCGTTTTAAAGAAATTCTGCTGCCAAGAAACCTCCAACACTAAAAAAATCACATTATTAATATTTTATTCTTCTCATTCTTCCTCTTCTTACTGGACTGCCTGGAGCTTGTTCATATGACTGGCCCAGAATCGGATTACCTCGTTACACTCCACGCGCACACACACGCACACGCACGCACACACTGGAGTAGTGACACAGTGAACGAGGTTTATGTAATCAGCAGGCTCTTCATCCGGCAGATGGCAGTAAAATGGGGAATTGTGCGCCTTGCTGAACTCAGTTGGCATCCGCGCCAAACAAAAAGACGCCACACTCGCTGACTGCAGCCGGGCCAGGCTGCAGCAGGGGGACATGAAAAGGTGTTCGATAATGTGATGAGCTGATAAAGTGTCAGGTTCGCGGTGCCGTGAAAGCTTTCATTACGCATGGATTAAGGAACAATTTGCGCACAGTGGGAGAGAAATTGGCGGTTGTTTTGGGGTTCTCTGTACAAAGTGTCGCGTTGAGTTGAGCTGATAACTAAAATAAGCCCCAAGAGCAAGAGCAGGAGTTAAAAGCATAAGGAAAGATGTCACCCAACACAAGAAAAACACGCACTCAGACGACAGCCTGACGGTGTTTTTTTCTGATTCTTTTGAGGTGAAATGTAGGAGGCAGTATCTGTTTAGATTGGGAAATGAGTGCTGTGTGTGTTTAATCGCGTTAAGACTTCATCTCCCATCTATTAATGCCTATGAGTTCCCTAAACAAACACTCACGAGTCCTTATCGGCGTGTTTTCGCTGTGAAACAGTAGTACAAAGGCCTCCAGCTTGGCACAGAGGGTAGACTCAGCCAGCCTTGCCAAACACCTCCTCTGCCGCGAAGAAAAGAGGACGGAGGAGGGCCCTGGCTGCCTCTTTCAGGGGGGTGACAGCTTTGAACAAGCGCTCCATCTCGACAGCTGTCTCCCTGGCGCCGCTCCAGCTAGGAGGCTTAAAAGGGTGGTGATCCGATCGCCTGCCGCCCCGCCATCCTGCGCACAGTACCGCTCCAGTGCGCTTCCGCCGCTCGCAGCGTTTAAGGCGCGTCCTCTTTTGTGTTGCACGCGTCATATACTTTCTCATCAAAGAGACACAGACTTTAAAGGAAGCAATGCAGGTTTATCCAAATGGTTAAGACCAGTCTTCCTATGAACTACAGGGAAAGCAGCTGTACAGATGTGAGACAGTGGTAGGAAAATGCTTGGATCTCTTGGAGAGAACTATTTATTTCTTGCATAAGGCCGATATTTGATGTCCCCAGACAGAAATGTTGTGCCCTTTCTTCTATTTATACTCTCTCCAGCTCCAATAAATGAGCTGTTCTCTTCTGAGTGAAACACCAAACAGCTAAATCCCAGCTTCACATGTGGCAAAGCCAGCCACGCCCCCTCATCCACCCAGCTGTGCCCAGCTTTGTTTTGATGGCAGCGCCAGACTGTGTGTGTGTGAGCGTGTGTGCACAGTGTGTGTGTTGAGACAGCATCCCGGTGCAGCGGTGTCTGAAGTGGGTTACTGTAAGCTGTAAAATGCCACACTCTTCAGATGCTCCTGAGCTGATAATGAGAGCCATTATCACAAAAGGCATTTTAACTGGGCCTCACACTCTCTGCCTCACGATTGGCCACTTCCTCTCATCTTCAAAGGCGCCGGTCCCTGATAAGTCTCAGCTGCTCGGCTCCATCTCAGCGCAGGTATTAAGATGATGAGCTCAGCGGGGAAAAGAAGCTAAATTTCTCTCTTTTTTTGACTTCATCAGAGGTCAGTGTTCGTAAAGTAAAGTTCTTAAAGCCTCTGGTGCTAAACCGAAGTTCTTAAAGCGTCGCACACTGTCAGCGTGACCGGAGCTGCACTGATAGACTGAAGAGCAAAACTGTCTCGTCTCACCGGAGAAGCTTAGCAGAAATTCTGAAGGAGGCATAGAGAGAAAGAAATCCAGCCTGTCTGTTGAGCACTGAGACTGAACATGTCAACGCCTGCAGAGTAGATTAGTTGAGGAGTGACTGACACTAAGCATTAAGAGGTTTCTGCTTATGCAAACAGCATTGAGCAACGCTCTCGCCCCCACACACACTCTCTCTCTCTCTCTCTCTCTCTCTCTCGCTCACATACACACACTCACACACATACCTGTCACCTGCTGGTACACATACATGACATTGTGGGAATGCTTGGTGTGTCAGAGCGACTGAGTCACTCACGTTCTGGATTTTCTTTTTCCCACAGAGGAGGAAGACGATGATGACGATGAAGAAGAAGAGGAGGAGGAAGAAGAGGAGGAGGAGGAGGAGGAGGAGGAGGAGGAAGAAGAGGAGATTGATGTGGTTACAGTAGAGAAGAGGCGCTCCACAATCAACAAGGCATCCCCCATGGCGGCGGGCACCGTCACCATCTCTGTGCATCCCAAGAGCCAAGAGGCGAGAGGAACTGTGTCAGGCTCCGGCGTGGTGAGTCGGTTCGTCAGCCGAGCTCCTCAGGAGCTGATCCTGAAGAGGAGCTCGGTCCACCAGCAGCAACACAACTACGCAGCCCCCTCACCGTACGCCTCGGACGACGACCCTGCCCCACCTCCAAAGAAGCAAAAAACGACAGAAACCCCACGACCTCCCACCAGAACCATCTCGTCATCCTCCTCATCGTCCTCCACGTCCTGCAGCTCGTTCACCAGCACGTCAGGGGCTCGCAGCAAGCGCAGCGCCAGCGGGGACTGCAGCCCGCGCGGCAGCTCCGACTCGGAGGACAGCGAGCGCCGGCGCAACCACAACATCCTGGAGCGCCAGCGCCGCAACGACCTGCGCTCCAGCTTCCTGACGCTGCGCGACCACGTGCCAGAGCTGGCGCACAACGAGAAGGCAGCCAAGGTGCTGATCCTGAAGAAGGCCACCGAGTATGTGAGCTCGCTGGAGGCGGAGGAGATGAGGCTCCAGCAGGAGAAGGACAGGCTCCAGGCCCGCAGGCAACAGCTGATGCGCAGGCTGGAGCAGGCTAGGACTCGCTAACAGACAACCACTACAACACAGAAACACTCTCATATACCCTGGATGACCCCCACCCCCCTCTGCCTCAACTCAGTCTGTCTGAAACACAACTAGATGCGCACACACACACACACACACACACACACACACACACTCATACACATATAGGTCTTAAGACAGACACATAGGCCCACGGATCTGTTGTACATGCGCAAACATCTCAGAGGACGTTTATCTTCAGATGCCAACACACACACCTGGAGGAGGGGGGAGGGGTCCCTGGAGGGACGCTCGGACTTTCACTGCCGCCACTTTTTTTGCACATTTGTTGACGTTAAGAATGTTTAGGGTTTACTTTTTCAATCCAGTCACATTGAGGAAAGATAAAAAAAGAGAAAAGAATGAGGAAGGAGAGAGGACACACCTTGGTTTGGTCTTCCCTCCCTCCGGTTTTTATATCATTTCTATTTGTATCTTGTTTTTTTTTTTGTTTTTTTTTGTACTCACTGTGACACCAGCCTGGAATCAGGTGATTCCCACAGGGATGGGGTGTCAGAGGGCACTTTGCTTGGAGAGTTCACGTACAAGAAAGCAGTGCACACTTACTTTGCCTTCACCACTGCAAAAACTGAAGAGACTATGACGACTGAGGCGTTATGGGTCACATAAACAATGCCACTACAGGTTCTTTCTCTCACTCCTCTCTCACACTGGTGCTCAAACCAAGTCAGTGGATGTATAACTGTGCACCTTGCTAGCCGACACTTTTGTATATAACAATAGTGTACAGACAAAATACACTCAGATCTGCCTTGTTTTGTAATACATTTTGTCCTTGTTTTTTTTATACATGTCAGGAAGCTGCCAATAACTAGACTGGAAGTTTATATACCTTTAAAAGTACTGTAAGGCCTCGATTTTTGAGAGTCATGAAACTTTGTAATATAACAATATATTGTTTTTTCTTCTCTTTTTCTTTGTATTGTATCATATTACTAATTCTACACACCTTTATGCTTTTAGTGTGAACCTGATACATACTAAATTTGATACTTATATTTTCGTATGAAAATGAGTTCTCGGTAGATATCACTTTATCTCGTCATCCCCCCCTCCCCTCTATCTCAGATAATTCTTTTGTACAGCAAATGTGTTCTATCCTCATGTACCTGGCCTTTTTCTTTCTTCCTCTTTTGTTTATATTTGTAACTATCGGGTGCATAGAACTGGGTAAACGGATATAAGATGTTTGTTTTTTTCACTTTTAAAATGTACATTTAGTGCTGCAACTCATAGCACTTTGAAATACCTCATTTTGAAAAATAAATAGACATCATAAAATCCTCATCTGTGCCTCTGTGGATCTTTCGCCGTCACTCAAAGCGGGAGCATCACCCTTCGCCCTTTCATGCGTCTCTTTCCTCTGTTTATTTTTCTATCTGGCCCGACATTTCCCTATTTGTTTTGCTGCTTTTCAAAGACTCATCCTGACAAAGAAATAAAGAGAGTGTCTTCTGAATCCTCTCTGTCTCAGCACCCTGCGGCTGCCTCCCCCTCTGTAGCCTCTCACACCCACCCACACACACACCTACACACCCCCACACACGCACTCTTCAAGTGCACCGGAGCACACATCCACACAAACACGCGCGCACACACACACACACACTCTCCTCTCTCACCGACGCAGCCCTTCCTACTACATTGTTCGGGCTGTTGCCATGGAAACTGGAGCAGCTGCTGAGTGGCAGACACTGAGGGTGAGTCTTTTATTTGTCTCTTAGTAGTCTGTGTATTTCTGCCCGCATGTGTGTGCGCGCGTATGAATGCAAATGTCTGTATGTGAGTCTACCTTTTGTCCCGGTCTGTGTGTGGCCCGGGCGCCTGATATCTCCGGCGTTGTGCGCCGCCTGCCACGATGCCAGGACAAGGCTGGATACTGTTTACCAACATCAGCCACATGGCTCTGGCCTCCTCCTCCTCCTCCTCCTCCTCCTCTCACCTACTCCTCCTCCTCCCCTCTTTCCTCCTTCCCTCTGTGCCTCCAGTGCCGGGCCTTAGCCCAAATATGTGCCACTCAGGAGCCTGGCCAGGCGTTCTCTGGAGATGGCTGAAAGAGAAATCTGTTGCCACGGTCTGAGTAGCCATTCAGCCCGACAGTGTGTTCACAGAGGGAAAGAGAAAGAGACTTGCCGAGAAGGGAATTAACAGGACATAAAAACACACATTGTTGATGACTTTGATTAATCCTTTTTTTTACCTAAAAAGCAATGACTGCATCGCACCATATGAGGCTGACCCTTTCTTCTTCTGCAAAAACTACATATAACTTAGCGGACGCGTTACAGCATCAAACAGTCAAAGCTGTCCTTTTTCAGACCCCACTCATCCAGACGAGTAGGACCTAAACGATCCAGAGGTATGTGCACTATGTAATAGACATGGCTATATGAAGACTGATGACTTTGTTTTGGAGTTGAGACAGCCCAAGACTGAGCCTCTCGGTGGGGGAGTGGAACTGGTGGATTACATAACAGGAGTCTGGTGGGTCTGGTGTCTTTGTGCGCGCTTACTGTGCATGTGTGTGTGTATGGGACAGGAGTCTAGTGTCTTAGCGTGTGTGTGTGTGTGTGTGTGTGTGTGTGTGTGTGTGTGTGTGTGTGTCCTCTCGTGGGACTTCCCCTTACCATCTGCCTAATGGCTTATCCTGCTTGGTTATAGGATGAAAACAAGTTCATGGACAACAACATCAGAGATAAAAAAAAAAATTAAGAAAAACAGCATATTGCAGCTAACAGAGGCAGCGTGCTTCAGGCGGGAAGATTAACTATGACATTTACCAAGAAACCGAACACACGGGCACGTGTACAGTACTGCTCAAACACACACACACACACACCATAACAGTGTCCAGTGCCACATTTCCCGCCCACGCTCCCTGTGTTAAGCAAACACAAAATCGTACACCTCTCAGCTGTGTGCGCACACACACACACCAACACACTTCCTTCCTCCTCCTCCTCCTCCCAACACACACTAATATGCTCACACGCTTCAGCTACAGTTAAGCTATCTACTCTGTGAAATGAGGCTAATTGTTTTAGAGGGGAGCTGACGTCCAGGGAGTAGCCATCTCCTACGTTGAACAGACATATGGCCGTGGCTTTTCCCTGATTAATACCCATTATCCTTCTGCCCACTGACTGCCTGGCTGGAGCTGCCCAGACACACACACACACACACACACACACATTTCTAATGGGCTTACACCCCACTGACGGACGAACATTAAAGCTACGCAGAGTGTAGCATGTTTGTGTTTTTCATGTGTGTTTGCACGTCTTGTCATCTGCTTTGAGATCTTCATTGACAACACTTGTCACAACATTTCTATTGTCCTCCTGGACGCCGGATCTGCATTCAGCATGTTAACCTTCCCATATGGAAGAAACAATGGCTGCTGTGTGTGCGTGTGTCAATACACAAGTGTGTGTGTGTGCCTGCAACATGCCCAACCTCTGCACAAAGGCATGCCCGTCACCCATGCGCCACACTGGGCTCTGTTTGCCAAGAGCCCTGCTATCTGTGAGGGGGAAGTGTGTGTGTGTGTGTTTATGTGTGTGTCACCATCTGTTGTGGGGTACAGCGTGGTCGCAGGTGCTCAGAGATGGTGCGTGTTGGGGTTGTGGTAGGTAGAGGAGGCGAGCCCGATGCGGGGAGGGTATCGGGGGGTATTGGGGCAGAAAACATGGATGTGCGGGGGTGTGTGTGTGTGTGTGTGTGGTGGGGGATGAGGGGCAGTTCCTCGAGGGAACCCATTGCCCTAGCTGAGTAATATGCAGCCCTGACAAAGAGCTGTGGAGCTACAGTAATTGCAGAGCACATAGTGGACAGGGAGGGAGGGAGGGAGGGAAGGGAGAGAAAAGGAGGCCTGAGTGTTTGATCAAAGTTTACCAAAGTCTGAGGAGATTTGCATACAGATGGTACTGTAGCCCGGCCCCCGGAATACCTTTCCCTCTCTTTATTTTTTTTTTCTTCGTCTCTCTTTCCCTCTCTCTCGCTCACACACACACATACACACTCACTCACACACAAATGTAATAGGGTTTCATTGAAGAATCCATGAATAGCCTTTCAAGAGCATGTTCTGAGGAAGAAACGGCCTTGGCTGCACAACACAGCACCTAGAAAAAGAAAGAAAAAGCGAGGGAGAGTGGAGAAGAAAAGGAGAAAAAGAAGGAGAGATAAAAAAAAGGGAGAGAAAGGCAATGATTAAGATAGGGGAGGGAGCAAGAGCGAGTGGCAACAAAGGGGAGAAAGAAGAGGAAAAGTCGCTGTGAAGCACTAATTATTAAAACAAATTCACCCAGTGCTGTTCACCTTCACAGTCGTGAAACGCATCCACTGATATAACAAAGCTGACATCCATTCACTTCGTTCATTCATCCTGTCACGTCCTCACTCCATACTGATTATGAACGCCATTGTTGTGATCACATAAGTGATGTCCTCTAAGTAAGTTACATGTTCCTCTGAAGCCTTTGTTTTGAGGAAGCTTCTGGCAAGTATCCGGCTGTGCCAAGTGTCCTCGCACTGCGTGTGCCAGCGCCTGAGCACCAGCACAACACGACATCTCACCGTTAAAGCCACAAGTATGTCCGAAACCAGCCCGAACTCGCAGTCAGCTGCTGTACTGTATAACAGTATATTAGGCTATTAGTTTCCAAGGTGTAATGTTTGAGTATCATCAATCACTGTGATACACACCTTTAGTTTAGAGACACTCTGCTGTCAGTGAGTCATTTATGAAGCACTTTTCAAAAACAGTAGTTACAAAGCGCTTCACAGAAAATAGAATAGAGAGACAAGGCGATAAAGGCACGGGTAAAAGCTGCACAAACCACAAAATATAGACTTCATAATCTACATAAAAGGCCCAAGGAAAGAGGTGAAGCTTAAAAGATACAAGAGTTCACCCAAACTCCCAATAAACATTCAGTACGTGCTTCTCAGAGCACTGAAAAATATATAATCTTTGTGATTTACTATAAAAAATTTAATACAAATTGAAACCTTAAATGGGTGAAATCTACAGACCTTGCTCTGACCCTTTTTTCTTTAAGTTTTTTTGTGCCTTTATGCCTTTATGAGAAAGAGAGATAAAAAGAAATGAGCAGGGAGAATGATGGGGGATAAAATACAGCAAGGCACCAAAGCCAGACTGAAGCTGGGGATGGTGAGCCTCATGGTCGGAGCCCTGAGGCTACGTCCACACTTTATACGCTGTCCAAACCATCTTGCACCCTATCAGAAATAATCTCCATCTACACTAATATGCCTGAAAACGCATAACACATGACCTTTCATGCACACGGGGCGTGAGCGTGCCAGCGTTTGGTGTTTGCCTCCTGTGCACATGGGCAGTATTAGCATGATAAAATGCAGAATCTAACTGAACAACAGCTGCTAACAAGGTCAGTAACACCTGTAATTCATTATCCACGTTGAATTAACCGTTGGAAGTAAAGAGTGATTGATTTATACACGCTGATGTGTGATTTCTTCTGGAAAAGGTCATGTGACAGGGGCATGAGGAATCAGGGAGGGACACGTCTTGACTGATGACACCCACTGAGGACCATCCTCATTTGTACTACTTTCTACCAAAGCAAATTACATTTAAATGTAGTTTTTCAATTCTGGACCACGAACTAAACTTCATTCAGTTATTGAAGTGAATGCAGAAACCCCAGAGAAGGTCTAAAAACCAGAGTGAATAAAAAAATCCCTCTAAATGGCAAGATACCACGTATGAGGAATATGAAGACCTTATACTGTAGCTTCTTTTTTTATGAAAATCTCTCTTAATACAAAACTCAAATGCTCTATGTTCACTGAAAAACATCTGGGTTGACTTACTGTAATCATCCCTCCTATCCATACTTGGTCGCTATGAAGCAATAAAACCCTCATAGAGCAAATTCACCAGAAGAAATGAGACAAACACCCCGAATCCCTTTGCTCACAGACACCAGCTCGAGCTTGATTCAGACCCACTTCTTACTGTGATGGAAATGGAAGACTTCTTTGTCATCTGGACTGAACCTGGAACCCTCCAGCCACATTAGTTTCAGCCTTCTGTGACTAACTGTGTCATCAGCATTTCATCACTGCTATACAACAGTCCTGCTGCATATGGGTGGGCTATAAAACACAGCATTAATTGTGGCCAATGTAAACAAGCTGGCCTGTTGTAAATATTGGGATTCACACTTGCAGCAGAGCTCATTAATGTAGTGGCCATATGTAACAGAGACACATACCCTCTATGTTAAAGTGCTCATTATTCTCCAAAAACAAGTGTCTTTCTAACTGTGTGTTGGTGCGTAACAGTGAGGTTTGTGCTGGTTTGTGTGTACGCATGTGCACGCCCACGCCTCCCGTCGTCTATGTGTGTTTATGCATATGTGCGCGTGTACTTGTGTTTATTTGGAGTAATCACTGGGGCGCTTCTGTGTTTGTACATTTGTATCGAGATTGATTCATGACTGCTCCTCCAGAGGAAACAGATAACAAATGGTTTTCTGGTCCAATAAACACCGTCTGCTTGTAAACCAAATTAGACTAAACTAAACCATCCTCGGCATGGACCTTCAGCACGAGGCTGAATGGACGGCCGGCCGGGGGGCTGTCCCGCACTGCGGTAAAACTCAATGAGAGACGTATTGATTGAGGGCTAATTGTGGAGCGCCAGTGTCACCTCAGGCCTAAGCAGACCTTCCAGACTCCCTCGTGGTTTTACGCTACCAATCAATGAGTTTGTGTTTGAATGGGGCCAAGACTGGCGACTGCATGTTTTAAAGCTCCACACCACAGCGGTCCTCTCTGTTTAATATGTCAATGTGTCGCCAAAAGATTACAAAGGAAGGCAAAGTGTACATCTACCTGAGGGATCCTGACAATTTCCATGCTCCCTTGTGATGAAATGGTTGGTTTGATGGTCATGTGGGGTCCACTGAGGGCTGAGTGTTTGATTGCAGCGCTTGGACAGGTCTGACCCTTGACCTTTATGCCTGCTGGGAAGGCTGACAGTGGCCAGTGGGACAGAGTGAACTAAAGGAGCTAAACCCTTTAAAACTGATATTTTACGCCCAAAGAGTACCTAATATGAATGGTTCCTTTTGGCTATTGTTCAATTTTAACATTGGTATGGAGCTCATTTGCCTTTTTATCAACAACCAGGTGACAATCTTAAGGCTCGGGGAGCATAGTCTCAAAAGAAAACAAAGAAACAACTGGGTTTTATAACTGAATAATACCTTGGTTGACTCCAGCAACCCGGTCAGTCCATTCATTCATCCAATGACCCTCTCAGGCACTGCTGAAGCCTCAGTGATGACTGTGTACACTGCAAATCCCTCTTTGCATGCCCCGAGGGGGGTTTGCACAAGGCCTGGATTGGGGGCAAGAGCAGGATGTACTGAGGTAGTGGAGGCGGTTGAGGCACATTTTGCCTGTTCAGCAAGAGTCTGCCTCAACACCCGTTTTTCAAAGAAACGCCTCTCTGACACAAACACTTTTCTTTGTAAAGGCCTTCTTAAAATCTGGGGAACAGTTCTCTGGCCAGATTGGGTGAGAAACAGTACAAGATGCTGTAAAATACACACCTGTGACAGCACAGAAGTGTTTATGAATGGACCAAAAGTCACATTTCAGGATTATTCTTTTGTTTTTTTCTTCTTTTCCAAAAATAACTGCATCATACATTTAAATTTGTTTGAACATTTCACAGCTGTCATCAATTACTTATTATTACTTACTTTATTACCGATCTTGAAGGTCCAGTGTGTAGGATTTAGTGGCATCTAGTGGTGATGGCGCAGACTGCAACCCCTAAGCCGCTAAAAACGTGAAAGGCGCCCTCTGGTGCCTGCCAGCCAAACGTAAGTAGATGCGGTGTGTCGGGCTTTCCAAGAAAAATGGACAAACAACTTTTTTTCTTTAAGTAAAACGCAGCCATTGTGTCTAATCTCAAGAGTCCTTACAGCTACGAACATGCTAAAGTGGATGAGCTGCAAGGACAAATGTGCTAACGCTCTTCAGTGGAGTCTGGAGGCCCAACAAGCAGCTTTCACCAGACCACATTCTGACATTGACATTGTATATATAGCTATATATAGCTAAGAAGCTGAAACCTCATTCAGAAGGAGAATTTGTGAAGGCGTGCCTTGTTGCTCCAAGCAGCAAACAAAGAAAAACTGTTCCTAAGTGTCAGCTTGTCTGGAATAATTCATAGAGAGGGGGACAAAACCTGATGTGGAAACTCACTGATAGCAAGTAGCTCTCAGAGCTGAACCTCAAGCTCCAGCCAGCTTCTCCGCTCTCTGCTTTCAAATATGAAATCAAAGTGAAATTAAAGCTGTGGCAAGTACAACTGGAAAGACCCAACACTGTGCATTTTCCTACTCTGCAAGAACAAAAGCCTTTTATGACAAGTGAATATGCTGTTGAGGGAAAACTCCTTCAGGCACTTGATGAAAGGTTTCACAAAAAAGAATCCTCACCCTTGCTCTAAGGTAACGAAAACACCATGGTTCATCTCTCCAGGTGATTATACACTAATGACAACATATTTATGAATCTTGTATTCAATTTCTGTCATATTCTGCCTATAGATCCTCCTTAATCTTACAAAGTGGTGTCTTATTCAGCTTTGATACTCATTGGAATTTAAAGTGCGTGTGCTCTATAGCAATAACAAGCCACTCAAGACTGGTCTTTCAAGTGATATCCTCCCCACTAATGCCTCTTAGCTGATACAAGATAACATCTAAACGTCCCTATCTTAAGGCTTCTTGCTTAGTAATTTTAAGAACAACTGCCTAAATGAATACACAACACTATAGATTTGAAATCTTTAAGCTTGGAGAGCAGGGGATCAATGAAATGATAGGCAATGTACAAGGTTATCGACACTTCGGGGGCAACCTTGCTCCTCGACAGTTATCTGTCGGTTTGATGGTGAGCTGGAAGTGCGACAGGGCAGAGGACGGGCCGGGCGGGGCGGCAGAATCCTCAGCAGGCGCCTCACTGACACATGTGGGACAGAGCTCATTGGAAATCGGGTTAATGAATCGTAGAGAGAGGGAAACGGCGGGGTTACTCGTCTTTCAATATTCCCCCGTCATTATCAGTTGGACCAGCACTCATCTGCACACCACTGCAAGAGGGAGAGACAGGGAGGTCAGTAGGTGGCATATCTGAACCTGTGAAAAGGATTTCAAACAATAGATCATAGATGTGTGGAAGACAAAGCACCTGCTACTGAAGTGTCATGGTCAATTTCTAATGGAAATAACAGACGGTGCTGTCTCTTTTTGTGGGTGTTCATGTATATGATTCACTGTGAATATAACGGTTAAGCTGAATATTTGATTTTTTCTATCTCTCTCTCTGCAGTGTTCTCTACTATCCTTTGTTCGAGCGTATTCTCTGGTGGGTCTCTGGCCCATGACCAGTCCATTACAGGCTTGTCTGCCTGGCTGTCACTTCTCTCTGATGGATCAGTGAGCTCCAGACAGAACCACCAGTCTCAATTTTAATAACATCAGCCTGTTTCTGCACTCAGACACAACACAGATGCAAATTACTGCCTCTTATTAGATTGGCTAAAACCAGCTCCATCGACTGCCCTTCTCCCTGCAGTCGTGACTGTTCTTGAAGGATGTGCGCTGACAAGTTAACTCTGACGAAATGAAGCTTTTAATTACCAAAAAGAATTTGCCGAATTAGAACGACCGAATCCAGTTTCTTCACACACATAATTCACCGATCTAAGAGGATGAAATATATTAGCATATTTAATTGGTGGCTTATGCCCATCTCTTGTGTTTGACAGCTGTTGAGTCAGACGACGGCATTGTGTGAATATGAGTCAGTGCACACTAATCTAATCAGCGAAACCTTGGCTGGGGATTGAGTTAGCATTTTGGACATCCGTCTGCAAGCTCTCAGGATTACACACAAGGTTAATTACGGAAGAATTAGATTGGGAGGGACAATGGTTTTATCGCTTGTAAGGGTATTCACAAGCCACAGGCTGATGTGAACTAAGGCCTATAGAACAACCCACAGTCCATGATGCTGTGGTAACTCAGGCATGGCATTGATTACTTTAATTGGTGGACTGGGAGTGGAGAACATCATTGAATTTGATTTACCTCCCCCCCAACACACGCACACACTTCAAATACAATCCACCAGTGCATTGGTCATTGTTAGATGTCTGAACTATCTGGAGCGTTTAACTTCCATCTGGGATTTTACATCAAACAAACACCTCATCGTATGCCTCCACCTCCCAGGCCTCGCCAGCACTTTCCAGCGTCCTCCAATATGACCTTAAAGGACATTGATTCAAAAACAGGAAAGGACTTAAGTCAGGATTTTTGAAGTTGCTTGGCAAGGAAAAAGGCCTGCTTATTGACACAAGTGTAAAAGCGCTGTCACACGTAGTTACGATACACGCCGGTGAACTGCTGAAGCTGCCGAGCTTATGGCTACTGATCTAGCAAGCAGGGAACATGCTAGGTCTAGCCTGTCACAATCGCTGAGCTTCTTTCTATTTTCTCTGTGCCATTTGCGTGTCAAAGTTCATCAAAGTCGAACTCATGCAAAAAATTTGCGTGGATTTTCTTTGATTCATTTTGGCGGGAAATTTTCCTGGTTTTAATGCTCGAGAGCCCGGGCATTTAGCGAAAGCTAACCTCTGCAGGAGGACATATGCTGTGCTGTCACACAATGTTACAGGTAAGGCTGTCAAAGGAAGCTAAAATGACCTGGCAGTTGGAACAGCTGCACCAATAAGACCTCACCCACTCACAATCCAATCAGACGACAGGAAGATTTACTACAGGCAACGTATTGCGCACATATTTCCTCTTTTGTTCCTCCTCATTCTGTTGTCTAAGACATTGAAAGTGATTAATCTGCGTCATCGGGATATTCCTGGCACGCCACCACATTCTGTCTCTTCGTCCTTCCTCTGTCTCTCTCGCACACACACACACAAAGTTAAATAAGACACACACACCAATACACTGACACATTCGAGTGAGTGAGCGCCGGGCATGCCATTGATGCTCTGCTCTGGCTTCATCCATCACTGATAATGGCTGAGGACAGCTGTGTGTTCAGTCCCCCCTCTCTCCATCATACCACAAGCTTGAGGCGGACGGATGGAGGGGAAGAGGGGTGTATTTATTCTGCCCTGCCTCCTAATCACACCCCCTGATCCTGTAATACTGTCCTGCAACCTCTGCACCCCCCACAACAGTCCAAACAACCCCCACAAGAGAGAAAACCCGCCCCAGGCCAGGCCCAGATGGCTGTGGCCCACGGCGGCTTGCGCGTTGCTGCTATCTGGCTCTGGATCTACTCCAGGGCTGCAATAGGAATCAGTGATGCAAAGCTGAGGTACACACACGCATTGACATGCACACGCACACACACACACACACACACACACACACAAAGAAGAATGCCTGTTATGCATGCATTTCTATGCATACTCTGACTTCTGCCGTGTCTCTCTCACACACATACATGAATACACACACCAAACAGGGATGCACTGTTTAGACTGGAGTTAATGAAGAGATAACAGCTGATGTGATTAGTTTCCACATGAATGGAGGCTGTCAGGGCCTCATCCTCATTTCACCGCATTCAGTGTATATGAGTGGGAGTGGTCTTTCATTGACGCACTGTCCTTGAACTACCTTATTTAACTGGGTTAGATCGCTATGAGCAAAGTAGAGCAGTAGTGGTAAAGGAGGTTGTGCATTATATTGAACAGCCAACTTGTTCCTTAAAGACCCTCTGGTGTTGTTTGGGATTTCGGAGGGACTTTAAGCAGTGACGCTAGAGGGACAGCTAGTCGTCTGCAGCTCATTCCAACTGGTTTCCATAGTAGTGGAAATCGAATATCACTAAGCAACATTACAACAGCCACTGCCGTAACTGCCTGCTAACACATCGCTGGGTGCAGCAAACCAGTCTCTCTTCCAGTCCTCAGTAAGTGGGATTGAGAATTGGCCCAATCCACATTAAATACAACATCTTCATCTATTCATTCCGAAATTCAGCGTTTCATGGATGATGGGCTGCTGATTCTGCCACTTCTTAGCCTACGTTACCAAACATAAACGTCATCCTGGTGACTTCCATGCTGCTTCATATGCCAATTTTAAATTGGAGAAGAAGAGTGTGCTGGTACAGGAATTAGGAGACACCCTGAGATGAGATACTGGAAGTGTGTCAGAAGAGGTAAACACCAAAACTCTCTGACTATAGTCCATCTGAGGTAAATGAAAATGTATGCTTTCAGTCATTTGGGTGAACTAGCCCTTTAATAGTGAAAAGCATGTGTGTCTACTCGTTTTCTATAAAGCCTCTGCAGCCTGATGGTGGTGAGTCATAAGTTGTCATCTCCAAGTCAGGAGGAGGTCTGTTTTTGTCACGCTGAAAACAACAATGGCTTTTATTTACATGACTCATTTTCACATATTCTTGGCTAATCTGTAATCTAAACAGTCCACTAAGGTCAGTTCCAGTAAATCTCCACAGATGGCAAGCTAATGTTATTCAATTAGCAGGTGATGGGGAAGGATGGAACCTGATCCCCAACAAAACACCAGTGCAGCACACTCCCTTCTATAAAAGACACCTGTCAGAAACAAGAGCCTCCTTTACCCTGGCTGTTAAAGAAAAGCACTCTCCTTGTCTCATCATCATTTAAGACTTAGGCACTTCAAAGCTGCCCAGGTACAATAGCAATGAGCAGGCCGCCTTCAAAAGAACAGCACAAGTTATGGCGGGGTGGCAGGAGAGAAGAATAGCCCTGTAAATCATAATAGAGAGGAAAATATAAAAGACGAGGCGGAGAGACGCAGTTCACCTGTTCTCTGTAACACAATCACTTAACGATCCTCAGGGCGCATTGTAAGGGAGAGCGCTGCTGTAGCTCGCGCCCTCGCTTTGTGCCCCGCTGGAGCACAGAGATCATCTTCCCCCTCTCCACAGACCCCCTGACCTTCTCTCTGTTCCACTTACACACACACACCCATCGAAATTACCCTTACTCCTCACAGATTAAGATCAATGTCATTCATCGCGTTTAGAGTATCAGCCTTTGATTCGGACCAGAGAAAGGGAAGGGAGGGCACGCGGGGCACCTGGGAGCTGTGTGAGGATGGAAAAAAAAATGTCCTACATTAGATGTGGATGAAAGTGGCTTCTTTACTTTCCCCTTGAGCTTGCATGTGCTTTATGTGAAGGGGAGTTGATCTCTGAAGTCATTGTAGGTCAGCAAAAAGACACATTTGCAGGTGCACGTATTATATCTCATGCAAGGGGTTCATCAAAAACTTAACCACAACTAGGGTGTGTTCAGGGTGAAAACTGCACTGCGCAGGGCTGCACTGGAGGGGCATTTCTACAGGCGCAGGCAGGAAAAACGGAGCAGGAAGTTGAAGGTTTATGAGACACCAAGATGACAGATGTATTAAAGGAGCTATTTTTGGGGATGGAAGGTACACTATGGAGAGGCTGACAGAAAGTGTGGGGAGAAAGAGGGATGACACAACATAAGTCCCTGGAAAAGAGACACAACCAGCAAGCAAAAACATTTAAGCTTATGCACAAGGTGAGCAACTTTCAGCGGACGCCATTCTGGTGTCTGCACCCCAGCTAAGACATCGCACAGCAGTTCATCTGAGGCAGTTATCACCACTGCAATGAGATCCTGTCCCCCAGTGCCGGCTAGGTAAAAAGTAGAATTAGCTAAATGCTACATCACACAGGCTACACTCTACCTGGACTGTGTATCGTGTGTGTTTGATTGGTCTAATGCCGTGTGTTCAGGTCTGACGGGCCGTGCTGCAGCAAAAGCTGAGCGAGGATCAACTTTTTGTCAGATCACCCCGTCGTTGTGTGGCCCCCACTGTGCCGACGCAATGCTCTAATTGAAACAAATGAAGCAGCTGTGTTGCCTGACGCGGTCTCAGACCCATGCTGACTATTCTCGCTATGATTAAGCCCAACCCCCGTTACCTCTGCTCCTCTCTGCTTTACCACAGGGATTCCTCTGTGTGTCTAGTCCCTGACCTTTGACCTGGCCCATAGGTAAGCTTAGCTTTTTGGACGGCACTGACTCTTTTCTATGGATAGCTTTTTTCCCATTGAAGTTCCAAGCTCTCCCATCGCCACCCTCTCTCCGGTCACCTACCTCCCCCAGCATCCCCACCCTTGGAGTCAACCAGGGTATGTGACGGTCTAAATGCCCCCTATTGTTGGCAGAATGGACCTTTTGTCCGCACCCCCTGTATGTGCTGACTAAGGGACATCAAGTGAGCCCACTTTTGAGTCCATCCAGGGGCATGAGAGGGGTGGATACATAGGGTCAGCTAAGCCTTGCAATGACCCCCCCTCCCAGAGTGTTTGAGGAATTTCCTGATTCAATAACTTTTTAAATAGCTGGCCCCCTTGCCTTTATATACCTCCAACAGCAGCCACTCCCATCCTCACACCTAGCAGACAGACTAAACTGGCCGGGCCACGACTACATTAAAACAGGTGCATTTAAAAATGTTAAATTTGGTTCTATCCTCAGGATTTTCTCAATGTTTCACACTGAAATGCCAGAGCAGTAGAGGAAGAGTTCATTCTTCCTCCCTTTTTGGCCTCCCTGTCAACAAAGACAAGGCCTCAGATCAGCAGACTGGAGTCTTGAGACCTTTTCACACGTGCACTCTGCTAAATTTCCAGAGTAAATTGCTGCTGCCAAACTGTTACGATAAGAGAAACAGCTCCTGTCATGACAAACATTATCGTGAATTCATATATTCATATATCACCACCACTGCTGACATCTTGCGCTGCCAGAAACTAAAAGCAGAGCATCCTGACAGAATATGTCAGTATAAAACTTTTTGTATTTTAGCTCCTTTACCTTCCCCTTGAGCTTGTGACAGCTCCCTATAAATACGGCGTCTTGAGCAATCGGAAATTTGACCGAATGTTCAAGACAGCTACCATAAAAGACAGTAAAGGCTCCATGTGAAAAGCTTTTTAAGAGCAAGGGGAGGAGGGTTGAGAGGAAAGACAAAGAGACAGATGAGAGTGGTAGCATCTGGTAATATTCCTTTATTTCTGTAATGAGGATCTGCACACACAGCAGTTTGTGGACTGATAATTAATCTCTCTAACATCCCTTTTTAATAGACATCCATTAACATGCTTTTAAAATGGTGCTTTTAAATGATACCTAATTCACTGCATACACGAGAGCGCACATTAGTGCTGAATAGTATTTACTGGCCATCCTTTAAACAACTCCCTTTAAAATCTAATCCGCTAATGTATCCAAATCACACGGCTGTCCCGGGCCATATATCTTTAATTGTACGTCGGTCCACTTTAACAAGAGTCAGATGCGTTCTAAAGACCCCTCTACATCAAAAAGCTGCCGCCCAGCACCTCATATCCTCTGCCGTCACAATGCTGCCGTTTCACCACCCATGTTCATAAAACGCAGTCCTCTCCTCCGCCCCTCCCCGATCCCCTCCTTTCACTTTGATTGGGCTAATTGTGTTTCCTGCTGAATGCAGTAAACTTCAGGGAAGCTAGGAAGTGCATATGCACGTACCCTGGAGCGTTCATACAAACTCAAATTCACACTGTAGGCGGCTTTTCTAACAAGAGGCCATTAGAGACAATAGGCAGGCTCGTTCACTTTCTAAGGGTCCAATTTACATGGCAGCGGCAGGTACTAAAGCCTCTTCAGCCCTCTGGGCGATGGAGTCCTCCTCTGACACCTCTCTGCTGGTCATGTGTTGGAAATAGCTCATTATCTCTCAGGGGTTTAACACGTGAAGATCTATTTAGCCGTGTTTCTATCCATGTATCTACTAAACTGTCCTTGAGCCCAAAATGAAACCTGTAACTGACCCTGATCTCTGACCTGCCATCAGAGGAAGGCAAGAATTACCAGGAAAAAAGCATGTTTTTTTTTTTAACTATGGAGAAATAGAGAGGCGTGCTTCACGGATGGCTAAACCGTTACACAAGTGTAAAAGAGGTTTTCCGAACGTGGCGGTGCAACATCTGGCCCAGCCGGATCTGATAACTCATCGGTTTTCACCCAGAGAGCCATCATGAAAACCGCACTGTGGTCGTCTTTGTTATCACAGCCTGTCGCTCTTTTTCTCTTCATCCCTCTCTTTCTCTTTGTCAGTATGGGTGAGCTCCTGTTGACCCGAGGGTCTCTGCGGTGAGAGTGGGCCACGCCGGACCACTTCAGAGCCCACCCCAAAAACCACACCAAGCTTCCCGCTCAATCAATGGGTATATTTCTCTTTCTCTGCTCTCTCTGTCTCTCTTTATCCGAAACCTCATCCCTCTCTGTGCCGGTGACCTGGTCCGTGTGTGTTGCGGCCTTGGTAGAGGCAGACAGTGTGTTAGCGAATGAGAGGGAAGTCATATGTTAGCAGTTTGAACCTACAGCCCCAATTAGAGGCAGCTGTTGCTGCGCTATCGCAACACAGCGGAGGGGAGGGAGGCTGAATTTATGGTCTGCGTCTCCGTGGCGACCCCTGTTTGATGTGCAGATAATTAGGAAGTGAATGGCTTCCTGTGGGTTGCTGCTGGAAGGGGCAGCTCCATACAATAATAAAAAACAGAGAGAAAGGGAGAACAGGGAGAGGAACAGCTGAGAAGTAGGATTCATATTGAAGTGGTAGCAGGGTCAGGTGGTGTGCCAACAGAAACCGGAGGTCGTCTGCTCTTTCCAGGCCGTGCCACCGCGCATCCGCTCCCCCTCCTATAAATGTGCGAGCTTCAGCGTGGGGTGCGTCTCCTCACACATGACTTTGCATGCTGACACACTTGACCCCTAGTTTTGTGTGTGTGTGTGTGTGTCTGAATTCAAAAGGCTGAATCAGTCAATGCATGGCCGGAATCAGCTTTGAGCGCCTCTTCTCTTCACATACCACGCTTTGATGCACAGGGGAACACGCCTGTGCAAGTCAGCAGCTCAGAACGTATTTGCAAACTTGGCAAGGTGAGCTAACCGTCCAGGCGGCAGAAGAAACAAGAGCAGATCAAAGAAGCGAACATGTGTCCCTGCAGATTAAGAAAAAATCCGCTCACATTTGTCTCGACATGTAATTTCAAACATCTTGAATAATCTTCTGTCAAGTTTGCGCTGTGGAAGTTTCTGCCGAGACTACCTTTTAAAGCTTCCCTCAAAAGCTTGGTCTTAACTCAAATACCATTTGCTTGTTCCATAGCAACCCTTTGTTTTTCCACTTGCTTCATCACCACCTTGCACGTCATTTCAACTCTGACCTCTTCAGCCAGAAGTCGTGACCTTCCCTCATTGTCCCCCCGACTTCCCCGAAGAATCCAGAAATCCAATCTGAAAAAAAGTCTCTTGAATAAAAATAAATAGTAATTGATTCCTGGGATTCCTCACAGTCAAGTGTTAAGCCAGTCAATAAAACTTTCTAACTGACTCAGCTGGCCACTGTATGAGCAACAATGGGCCCAGATTGCGATGCTCTGCGCCTTTTGTTTCTCCCCAGCTTTTCCGGTGAATGAAGCACAATGGGAAGGAATGCATTGGTTTCTGCTTGAGTGCTAAACCCAATCAGGATGATAACAATGTGCTTTAAAGGACTAAGAGAGTCCTTAACTATCCTCCACAGCATCAGATTAGTGTGTTACCATCCACCCCCCCTGTGGCGGGCTATTCATGTGCAACGCAAGGCCTGCACTAAACAACAACACACAGAAACACAAAACCTCGCATCTGCACATAAATGTATCCATCTGGTTATTCAGTCAGCTGATTACAAATCAATGAATAAATCAGGTGGGTGTATTAAGACATTGCTCTGTCGCCATGTGCGTGGGAAAGTGTTGATACTGGTAGATGTGTAAAGGAACATGAGGACTGTGAACTTTCTGTACAGATTATCACAAAGTTTGTACGTATGGATGAAGAGTTGGCTTTAACTTAGAATTTCTTTAGGCAGAAAAGTGCTCAGATGAACAAATTTTGATCTGTAAAGTACTGAAAAGTTGGCATCAAATACTTGGCCCGATTCCAAGGTTTGTTTCCTTACTATTTGATCAGATATACGATCATCTAAATGGAGAAACCTTCTAATTTCGTACATTTTTTTTCGTTTGGCAAAGTTATCTGCTCAACATCATTTGATGCATTCTGATCCATTACCGGGCCCAGAATCGCCAATATCAATAGCTCTGTGATTAAAAGCAGCTGATGTATTAGCATGAAGGAGAGAGCAATGCGCCATGATCACTGAGCCAAATACGTCATCGTCACAATACATTTTCATTCGCTCAGTGAGTCACCAGATATTCACTAGTTCACTAGAACATTAAAGACTTAGGTCGTTTTCACACCTGACCAAGCGGACTCGGTTTGATTGGGGAGCTGAAAGTCGCAGCATCGTTGCATTTATCACTTGTTTGGGTTCTGCTTTCACACTGTGATTTCTAAAGCACACCGAACTTTCTGAGCAGCATCACGTGGTTGAAAGGGGCGCTCGTCGATTGTACAAAGTAGGAGGAGAAATCCCTCCCTCCCCCCTCCCATTATTTTAGGGAGTGCTACAACATTAGTGAACGTAACTGTTCCTATAATGCTATCGTGTGACAACATATGAGCTCAGAGTTTAAGGACTGTGACTGTTGTGATTTGATTTTGTTTAAATATGCCAAATTGTGAATTTATGGGTTATTGTTGTTCAGACAATTGAGCTAAGCTAGCTAGCAACTGCTAAAGTCAGCGGTCACTTGTCACCCTAGATGCACTGCGTATAGCGTCACTACGTACATTTGATCCTGTGTTTGGCCCGGTGAGCTTTCACACTGCATACGAACTGAACCAGGGTTCACTTGCAAGCGAACCGAGACCCACGTTTTCAGGCGGAACAGAGTTCGCTTGTTTGGTCCGCACCAGAGTTCGGATGAGCTTTCGCACCTGCCCAAACGAAGCGGACTATCCGAGGAAACGAACTCTGGTCCCTTTAAAGCGGACCAAACAGCTCCGCTGTGAAAGCGACCTTAATGTTAAACGACAAGTCTTTCTTGTGGGACTTCTCTGAACTAAGCTGCTGAGATACAAGGACCAATGAAAAGCGGTAATGTGCCCACATATGACCTAATGTGAGACTGACCTTTTTTTTTAAATCCATATCAGTGTTGTGGAACTGCTGCACTGAATGCTGCAAATGTAATCAATTCAGTGTTTAACTTGAATTGGTTTCACTGTTAAATCATCTCAGCATCATGGCAATACATTATGATGTCATTAAGGACGCAGCAGGCTGCGCGTTATGCAACAGAACACACACACACACACACACACACACACACACACACACACAGACACACATATGCATCACATTTATCACAGTCAAAACAAGTTCTCCAACCAAGCACCCTCACAGCTCTGCCCTATTCACAGGAATGCAGAGAAAAAGGAAAATATTCTGATAAGAAGCTGTTTTCTTACGGGCAGCTGGGAGGGGTCCATCATATCTTGTTATTCTTACCATTTGTTTTACTCTATGAGAACATGTGATGTGTCTGAGCCGGTATCTGTATTCCCATTACGACATGTGCCTCGGTGCCATGAGAAAAGTATGCCTGCCTGTTGCCCAAGGAAAAGACCCAAAGCTTCCATGAAGACATGGTGAGACACTGAGCTTAAATAAAGGGGCAGGGGAGCATATGTACACCTTCAAGGGCCCTGATTTACTGCAACCCTGATTCCAGTAAAAGCTTGGATGTTGTGTAAAACATAGATAAATACATAATCATTTGCAAATGAACTGTTACCAACAAGAGTTTTACAAAATGTTCCAGAGTCCATGCATTAACATCCTTTATCCAGTCATGTGTTCACAAAGTGGTGAACTCTCTCCATCCTCGCTTGTGAACAACTGAGCCTTTCCAGGATGCCCCATTCATACCCAATCATGATACTATCACCTGTGAACCTGTTTACCTGTGGAATCATCCAAACAGGTGTTGCTGGAGCATTTCACATCTTTCCCAGTCTTTAGTTGCTCCTGTCCCAACTTGTTTGAAACATGTCGCTGCATCAAATTCAGAATGAGCAGATATTTACAATGAAACTGACGAGGTAAAACATTAAATATATCGTCTTTGTACTGTTTTCAGTTGAGTATATGTCAGAAAGGATTATCAAATGATCACACTCTGTTTTTATTTCTCTTTCACAAAGCGTCCCATCGTTTTCAGAACCGGGCCTGTATATCGCCACTCCATCTAATTAGAAAAGAACATCCACATCAAACCTCATTTTTCACCCCCTTTTTTTATTCCTCTTCCATCTTTTTTCCTTTTTACACTGAAAAAAAAAAAAAAAAACACTGGCCCCTCCCCCGTCCGCTGCTCTCCTGCTTTTCTGTGCTGAGGGTCGCTGACAAAAGGAATTGTGCAAACGAGCCTTTAAAATCCCTAAATGGTTGTGGTCTGCGCACAATGGGCCAAAGAATGCGGCGCTGGACAAAGGCCGGCCCTTGCCCCACCACTCCGCCCTGCAGTGATGGATCCGAACGGACGCATGAACGTGGGCTGGATTTGGGGCTGCGGAGGCGCCACCTCGCCCCCCACTGGGCCAACCAAAAGGGACAGGCCTCGGGGATACACTGGAACCCCAGCCAAGGGCCTCAAAACAATCAGGAGCTGCTAACTAGCCTCGCCATCCATAGGCCTTGATTGATATGGGAAACGCATGCTTGCTTCTCCATACAGCTCCCACCATCACTCTTTATCATCCTCAAAGCCTGAAATTATTCCCCTTTTCAAAGCCAACGCTACAGATTAGCTGTGGGCAGCCATTAAATGCGGATTTTATGTACATAACAGGTTTATATTAGCCCTACAATCATGTTCTATGAGCGTTCGATATGCCTCACAGGCTGTAACGAATGGCAGAGAAATATGAAAGAGCGATGGTGAAATCCGAGAATGAATGTATGGACAAATTATAACGAGTGTTTTATTAATGGGGACTGCCCCCCTCTAGGCTAAAAGTACTAAGGAAAACGTTAATTTGCATGGTTGAAGGATATGGAAAATGTGCTCTGACAGCTTTGATTAAAGCTAAAGCGCAGGATGGTGCTTTGAGGAACAGTCAAAATTTGCAGGGAAAATTGAAAACAGGGTCGTCAGCTTACAGCAGAGAGCCCACAGTTTTCTGTGCAATTTCTAACCAATTAGCTGGAGGAAAAAGCGCTCAAATACAGTTCATTTAATTGCTCGTCTACTCTGAAATCCATGCATTACTTATGCTCACTCTGTCCTGTTCAGGATCAGAATTTCTCCCAGCATGCAGTTCACCTTCCTGTCTTTGAACGCTGGGAGCAAAAGCAGCTTGAGGAAACACACACAGGCATAAGACACGGTGCTAACCAGCGCAGCTGAAAAACACACACAACAATACATGAACCGTAGCGTTATGTAATCCATATCCAGGATGCAGCTGCACAGCGTGGACATCCTTCAGGAGTCCGATTGGCAGCTGATTTCCTCCATCCCTTTGTTAGTCCAGACAACAACAATAAAAACACAGATCATGAAGTAGCACAACCAAAAGCGTCACACATTGAAGCTCAGGCTACATAAGCCACTAAGTTGTTCAATTTTAAGCCCTTTGGGTCACATTTGGTCAACTGTTTTGCGGCCTGTGCTTCCAAACACACAATCATTTGAGAACTGAAGGTCTCTAAAAGCCTGTAGCTCATTTCTGAGAGATAAAGGTCAATAAAAAAAACAATTTAAGGGTTTGTAATTACAGCACAGTGGGGTTGATAGAGCAGTACTGTCTGAGCTTGGGGCGATATTTTCCAAACACTCGATGCTCTTATGGCTCCACATAATGCAGAATTACATCTATGTGGGTATTCAGGACCATGGGACTTTTACTAGCTGGGCTTCAAATGGCTGGCTGGGTGCTGATTTGTCCGTTGTGGAGGGCTGTGGGCTCAATGTGCCGTCAGAGCAAGTTGTACTACTGCATCCATATCTGCATCAGCGTCTATTGTCCACATCTTAAAGCATTTCTCTTGTTTCTGCTGTCCATGACTTTGTGATCCGAGTTGTTGAGTCAATGCATTTTCTTGAAAATAAAGTTTTCTGTGCATGATTATTAGACAAACAAAAGGCATTTCTGGGCAAACTGTTCACATTTTAATATAAACCCAAACAAGTCATCTGTGACTTCTTATAAATGAACCCTTCAAGCTTCCTGAATGTTCTCGCTGATGTGATGACGCAGGGATCACAGTGTTCATGAATTGTGCCGCTCTTGTTCCTCCCTAATTCTCTCACCAACCTTGATGACACACTGTTACACTCCTCATCTGACACACGCACACACTCTTTCATTTTCTTTCTATTGTCCAGATAATAAGCTGTAAAAGTTACATTAAAACTTGCTCTTCCTGCTCTGCTCTACCGGAGTCCATCGTGATAAGATACAGCAGGAACAAAAGAAAGCCGGCGCACTGAAGACCTTTAGGAGTACTTTGAGCGTTATTGCCTTTTGTAAGTTGATGGCATTTACTATGAATGCATTTTGGATGTAGATGTGGCAGCAGCTGTTCCACTTTCTATCAATGTTGGATGTTACTCATATAGCCTCGTCTTAATCGTACACGAATCTTCTGAAAGGGTTCACACACCTCCTGTGTGCATCCAGTGATAGCCTGAGGCCCGCATTACTCACAATGGTGGTATTTTCAAGTCCCCTGACTTCATATCCTGCCCTCGTTTTTGTCTTATTTGACTAGGGGCCCCCAACCCTCTTGGAGCGTGCACCCCAATCTATGTAAATCCCCTATACATACCTCAGCTGCACTTAGAAGCATGTCGATTACATAACGGGCACAATTGCTGCGAGGTTGAGCGGACCCAGCCCGATCAGACGTGCCGCGGGACTGAGAAGCAATCCAGAGCTGTGCAATTGTTAATTCAGGACAATGTGCACATTCATTCATAAAACCAGGAAAAAGATTATGGTCTGTTAATGTTCTACAAGTTTTCCCTGTGTTTAATGCCTTCCTTACCAGTTTCCTTTCACTTCTTGTAAGACACACACGCGGAACCCCTCCCCGCACTTGTTTTATTGCTTTTGAGTGGGTGGTGTTAGTGATACTACCTCTCTGATTCATACTACTGTTTGAAGTAGGATCATTTTTCCAGCTGTGCACATGCCATTCACCCAGGTATCCACCCACAGAGACAGTAATGCCGTTTTTCTCCCACCTTCTACTTTGACTGGTAATGGGTTTTGGAATGTGGTGGAAGACCGGACTTGAAAAGATTGCCACAAGCGTCAATAAAAGCTTTCTCTTTCAGCAAAGAGACAGAGGGAAAGACCTGCAGGCTGGACAGACAGAGGATGGTTTGGAGAAGAGAGGATATCGTACATGTGAGTCAAGGCAGCATGCACAGGGAGAACAATGGAGACTGAGAGGACCGGCGGTGGTCTTTGGTCATGGTTGAAGCTCAGATTTCTAGTTGCTGGTTTACTATAAATCCAGTGTGGTGAATTAATATGGTGAGACTGGGTATCAGGTGCCCAGCATTCATCTTTGGCAGATCAGCTAAGCCCGACACCCAGTCAGCCATCCTACTTGGCACCGGTGGAGCTTGCTTTTGAGGAAACACCATAATCACGCAGATCTTGGTCACGTTCACCATAAGGCCCCTAAAATTTGGAAATTTCTCTGTCTCGGCATTCTATACACACTTCAAATGAAGAGCTTGTCAGATAACAGCGACTGAAAGCCTCTACCCACACACCTCCCTGACACTGGAAATGAGAGGATTGCGTCAGATAATATTTGTAACTTCAAAAGAACTAAAAATCTGATAATTACGACTGGCTAGGTATGTCGAGATGAGACCTGTTTTTTCACTCTTCACCCAACTATGTACCGTGTGTACAACACCATGAATGCCTTTAAGGAAAGACTGTCAGTGCACAGGTCTGCATGCACAGTTCTCCCCATCTGAATGATTCAACAAATCTGGCTCCTCTCTTTGACAGCAGGTATGTCGCCCTACCTTTGTGTGCTGCCATTCATAACTTCATAAGGGCTTTTGCCTTCAGACAGGATTGGATGTCCCACAAACTGATTTGCCTTGAGAATACTGACTGCGTTTAGGTGCCTTAAGGCCAGGCTGTGCTAGAAAAGAACTGGCTTGTACAACAGGGTAAATGCTTAGAGCTGGTCTGAACACACACTTGATCACTGACAGGAAAAAGACGCAATGATAATTCCTCCCACTCTCAAAGTGTTGCACTTGTTTCAGCACACAGAAAGTGACAGAATTGGCTGTGTAAAGAATGAAAAGTGAGCTTGAGAGAGACATTCAAACCCTGCTTCCTTCTCCCCTCAGCACACCTGGCCAATCGCTGCATAAAGTTAAAGAAAGATATGGAAATTGCCCAACATCAGTCCTACGATTCTGTTGTCGGAACACCATTGGACCATCTGATGAGCACTTCTGTTGGAGTACTGACACCATAAATGGGATGTGTCTGTCCCACTTCTGTACTAAATGTTGGCTGTTGTTGGTAATTGTGTTGTTTGTAGAACAGGAAGAAGATTCCTGCTGTTTCCTCTTGTTTAGACATATCACAGCAGCTGCAGTTCTTTATTAAAATGACCTGAAAAGACTCGAGTGAAGGCAATTTTCCAAGTGACTGTAACCCTGATGCGGTTGTCCTCAGATGTGTTTAGGTCTTTTACAAAATGCAGAGACTTTTCCTCCAGGCGAGGCTCAGTGCCACTGGAGGCCTCTGTAAAGAGGGACTATAGCTACACGCTATTAATGTTAGCCACACTCCCCAACAAAACAAGGAACAAAAAGCTACACAACACCCTACTCATTCCTTTAACCAAAGTCACGCCAGCAAGGGTGCAGCGCAATAAATTAACGTCTGATTAAAAATGGCCGTCTCGCCCGCCAAATTGTCATCAAGTGGCACCATTGATACGGGCAACAAAACCGGGCACATCACCAATCACCCGCTCAATGAGAAAAGGAAGGAGCTAAAAACAACATTCTTGAGCAGGTCGGTCTTTCATGAGCTGGATGGGGGGGTAGATGCTAAGGTTCTGGGGTATGTAAAGCGGGGTGCACAGGACCCCACAAAGGGGGGAGAGAAGGAAGGGCCACCCTGACAGCCTTGGCGGTGCAGGTTTTTTTTTTTTTTTTTTTTTTGACGGGTGTGGGAGTACCAGAGGGATGGAAGGCAGAAGCTGGGAGGGGGTGTTCCCCCTCTTCAAAGCCTTTCCGCTGGTTCTGGGGCCCTGTGGATGGAGAATGTAAGTGGGGGGTGTGGTGAAGGGGTGAGGGTGGGTGAGGGTAAAGGAGAGAAAGGGAGAATTAGGGAGCCCTCTCTTTGTCTGCTGGCATCAGGGGGGTCGGTTAGACACTGAACGCCTCGGGAAGATTAACCAGCCAGGCCCAGTCGGAAGCTGAAGGGTAGGTGGGTGGGTGGGTTGTAGGGGGGATAATGGGAGCCTGCTTTGTTTCTGGTCCACGATAGGATGCTGGAGAGGAGAGATGGAATGTAAGAAATGGAGATTGATTGATCGGTACAGTGGATGGCGATGCAGGGAAGGAGGGAGAAAGGAGGGGAGGGAGGGAGGATGTCAGCGCTAAGCCGCCAGTGGCTCCCCGATTCTCATGCTGTGAGAGAAAGGGATCACCAGTCGGCAGTTTGAATTTTTGAAATATGGAGGAAATAAGGCGCACAGGAGCTGAATGGGGGGTGTGAACAAGAGTGAAAACTGACAGAAGTAAAAAAGAGAGACGGGGAGGCAGTTAAGGTGGAGAGGAAGGAACGGGGGAGGAAACTTTAGGGGTGGGGGGGCTTCCTCAATACGGATTAGTGCAGCTCCACAGTGGGGAGAGGGAGGACGGGGTGAGAGGGAAAGGAGGGAGGAGAGGATGAAAGTTGGGGTGGGAGTGGAGGGTGAGAATGAAGAATCGCCATTCGCTTCACTCACTTCACTACACAGGAACAAAGCATGATGGGAGGTACTTGACATAACACTCTTCCAGGCCATGTTGGTGTGTGTGTGTGTGTGTGTGTGTGTGTGTGTGTGTGTGTGTGTGTGTGTGTGTGTGTGTGTGTGTGTGTGGTGTCCAGTATCTCAAGGGAATGCATGGGCATGTAAAATTTGGCATCTGTATACTGTTAGTATTTCTTTTGTCAAAATTGTGTGTGTCCTTGCCAACGTACAACGTTTTTAGGAACTTCCTTTGAAATATTTTTGGAGACCAGATCCACATTTTGCACACTGAGAGACACATATAATCCAAATATTAAAGATGTTTACATAGTAAGCTGAGATTCTGAGAGAAGCGAAGATAAGCAGCAGATTCCACAAGTGGTGCAAATGTTCAAAGCTGGGTTGTATCGGTGGAGAACCAGTAAGAGTGAGCTTGATTTTGAAAGCATCCAACCAAAAATATCCCATCCCCTCCCTTCAGGCCTCCCTCCAAAGCCTCTCCCCCAAAACACATGAAGGCGCCTGAGTCCACAGTCGAGCCCAGCGCATCGCTGTCATCACTGACAGTATCGAATGAGCTAACGTCTTAAAAAACACCCCACATTATCATAATGACTGTAAACAATGAACATGGCTACTGTTAGCTAGCATGCTAGCTTTGGCTGCTCTTTCTCTGCTGTTCTTGTGCACTATAGCTTTAGCAATGTATCTGCCTAACCTCATGGAAGAGTCTGATCATGCGCAATGAGTGCACGGGCAGAGCGTAGGCAGGGGGGCAGGTACACAGGTAGACAGGCAGGTAGGCCATCCAATCATTTCATTTGGGCCAAATGAAACAAACACATTAAGACATAAGTACCGTAAAGCACGCTTATCTTTCCATATTCTCTCACATTTTCCTGTTCTGGCCAAAATGTGTAACGCTGGAACCACACTGCCAAAAGACAAATGAGCAGCTCGAATCAACTCACGTGCAGTGTTTGGAAAACGACCCCTTTCTCCCGCCGCTTTGAAATTCAAAGGCATGCTGAAAGGTATGCAACAGCTGAGAGCAAAGCAGCACTTAGCGGCGGCAGCAGCATCTCTGCCTGTGGCTAATGACCTAAGGCAGAGTTTCAGAGCCTTCATTAAGGCCTCATTAATTACAGAAATGATAGAGATTATCTCCACAGGTGACAACCCACCAGGGATACAGCTCCCTCAGGAACTATAAATACTGAGTCTGCTGCAGGTATAAATTGGCTCCAATCTTTTATCTTACTCAGATTGTGCAGAGCAAGGATAAAAATATCAGCCAACACCACAATCTGATTCAGAGTCACCTTCACTGGTGTGCAGAAATGTGAGTCAGTGTCTGCTGTGACGGTGGAGGTATCTTTATTAATGGTGTGCAATCAGGTGTGCGACACCCTCCTTCCATCTGTGTTTGGCTCCAAACAAACAAAGAGGTAGACATATCATTTTAGCACAACATCCTGTCAGACAAACGTCATTTTCTGCTAATAGCTTGTCCAAAAAAATGGTCCCTCTGAGCAGCAGCGTTGCCGGACGCCCCTGAGCCACTGTCAACAAAAGCAATTTTAGCTGAGGGAAGTCCATTTGCTGAGATGGCTTAAAAGGCCTGTTTTCATTTGGAATTCTCACTTTCCATTTCTCTCCCTCTTTCTCTTCCAGTCCTCCGTCATTCTTCCCTGCCTGTGTTTGCTGGATGATGTGTGTTTGTGTGTGTGTGTGTGTGTGTGTGTGTGTGTGTGTGTGAAGACGCTGAGAGCTTTGTTTGGGACCTGTCACACTGAGGGCTGAAGGTGGAGTGGGAGGGGAGAGAGAGGAGAGGCAGACGCATTGTGGGTGGATTATGCCAGAACCAAAAGTGGACCCCACTCTCTCTCTCACACACACACTCACACACACTCACACACACCAGCTCCCTGCAGGTACAGTACCCCGCCCCCTCTCCTCCCTCTCACCCCTCCCTTCTGATCAATGGAGCTGAAACAAGGAGGCCAGGAGGGGCCTCTGGTTCCCACATCAGACCCCACTGTAGCTTTTCTCTTCTCATCACCCCCCCCAAAAGACCTTTACTGTACCCCAAACCTGTTATCTAACACAACATGATCACAAGCTATATGATAACGCCTCCTTATCAGCTTCACAGTTACATGAATGCATGCACGAGTGTGTCTGACCAGAGGCAAATGGAAACAGTGCGGACGCTTTCCAGCAAACATTTTCATATTAAATAGATGCTAAAATTGTAAAAAATTCTCCTATTTTATATAAATGTATTTGAAACAGTGTCAGTTTTGAACAGTTGGTCAGACAAAACAAACAGAAGACATCACCTTGGGCCGCTGAAACGTGTGTGTGTGTGTGTGTGGAGAGAGTATTTTCACCATTTTCTGACATTTTATAGACAAGGCAATTTGAAGAAATAAATAACTGACAGGCAAACCGAGAAGGAAACTCATTGTCAGCTGCAGCCGCGCTTCGTAAAAATTGTGAACTGCTGACATATGGAACAAAAAATCCTTTGTGTTTGTGTGTCACAGTCATCAAGGCTGTTCAACAACAACAATCCAGTATGTTGTCAAACTATGTTCAACAAAGACGTGGCAGCGATGCCATGCATGTTGCTGTATGATCATAGCTGACAGTCCATGTTTGCGGCTGTATTCTTGTCAAATGTCCTCTCAAAGGCTGGATGTAGAAACACACAAAGCATTTGCGTGCCTATACACGGACGCATCGGCACACAACTGGAGATACTGTAGCAAAGCCCACTATGGACACCTAGAACACACACCAGCAACAAGTAATTAAGCAGGCATCTGAAAGGCACAGTAATCCCCCCACCTTCAGCCATTAAAAGACAGAAAGAGTAGGAGAAGAAAAGCAGGAAAAGGAGACCCTTGCACTAAAGGAGAAGCCCTTTGAACTTTTGCAACAAGCCCTTTCCCCTAAACAAAAACACAAAATCTTCCCCTTATCTCCTTTCTCTCTCTCCTGGTCTTTTTTCTCCCTCCTGCTCTCTTGTTTCTTTCCTCTGTAAAGTCAGTGGTCCGACTCTCTCAAAGGAGCCCAGAGCCCCCAGCCTGCTCCTATTGGTTCCTCCTTGCTCTCCCACACTGAGTGCCCATGGCTCCTGAAGTGATGCTCTTTGTGTGGGGTTCAGGGGTCGTGCCTATTAGTGTGAAGAAAGCCCTGCTGGGTCTTATCCCGACCCGGAGGAGGACGCAGGGCTCTTCACCCCAACGTCGGCCCGGCCAACCCCCTCCCCCGGACGGGACACTTTCATCCTTTGTCAGGAGGTCAATGAGCGGACCCCCAGAGGGGAAGGAGGGCCCCCACCAATAATGATATGCATGACAGTCATTGTATGACCCCCATGGGGGGGTCATGGTTGGTTGAGGTGGGTGGGACAAGGGAGGGGAGGACTGGCCGCGTAACTAAGGATGGTTATCTTATCCAGAAGTAACTGAGTTCCAGGCTGATGGTGATGAGGAGGGAGCTCCACTGGAGGGTGGTGCATTCGATCCACGATCATGTCTGACATGAAAAATGGAGGACGGTCGGAAGCTATACGAGCAGCATTTTCACATCGGCCTGTGCTATCGTCAATACAATCAAACAGCAGAATGAAATATCACTGTTCTGCATGTTTATCCATCCGTATTCCCTGACCCCCCCTCCCGCCCACGCTCACACTCATCGTAACCCCTAACCTCAACCCTACCCTTCGCTTGAGAGATGGATTTGTTTTGGTTCGCTTCACTACCTGCTGAATATTTCAGCTATTTGCCTTGATATGCAAATGAGACGTTACATAACAGCAGAAAATGCTCATACATATATATATATACCTTGAATTACTCTGAAAGTGAATGCAAACAAACTGAAAATCCAATCTAAATCAAAATTTGACATCAAAATTTCAAATATCAAAATAACCCAAAATCAAAGAAAAAGTTTTCCTAAATTGACCTGTTTCGGGGTTCTTCTACATGGACACACTGTTTGTTTGCCAAAGTCTGAACAATTTTGGTTATTTTCCACTAGTCAGTGTTTGATATTACAGAGTAAAAAATAAGATGGGAAAGCAAGATTTCAGGGGCTTAAATGAAAGGCTCCAAAAACCTGTTTTCTAAATCAGCTCCTTTATTCGAGCGATTAACGTGAATACAGTGAGAGATTTATGTATTTGTGTTGTCTTCCCACTGATCTGAAGTCTGTTTTTATTTGCACCAATCAGCGAAATAAGAACGGGAATCTGACGGCAGCGGCGGGGTTGTTTTGCATGTCGCCCGGGAGACGCCACGGTTAGTCACACCTGACCACAGAGATCTGATGAAGCAGATTAAATGAATTTGTGAGTCTTAAGTCGGACTCTCTGAGCGAGGAGGTTTCAACACAAACACTTTTCTGACTTTGCTTTGCGCATCCATGTTCCGCCTGTTCTCATTGGTTTGAAGGTCGCTCTATTCAGAAAGGATGATGTCACATATTTCAGCATCCGATGAGTTTTAGAAAGTCAGCTAATAACACTTGATCTTTTTATTCTAACTCTGACTGCTGCTCATTTAGTCATGAATATTGATTCTATAGAGAAATAAATAAGAGGGGAAGCCACGTTTTCGGGGGCCTTTCATTAAACCTTATTTGTGTGTCAGCTTCTTACTTTGATCAGTAGGGTTGGACGCTCTCTAGCAGCAGTGGAAGCTAACAGCTAACACCTCGTGCTGATTTCAGCATTGATTTATTGTTCAAAATGTAGCACCATCAGGGAAAAATCAGGGTACTTAAACCATCAATGATGAGTTCACTGCGTCCTTTTGGATTTTAAGGCATCATATTTTTCGGGCAGGGCCTTTCTGTGTGAAGTTTGCATGCTCTTCCCGTGCATGCGTGGGTTCTCTCCGGGCACTCCGGCTTCCTCCCACAGACCAAAAACATGCTCATTAGGTTAATTGGTGACTCTAAATTGTCCTTAGGTATGAGTGTGATGGTTGTCTGTCTCTATATGTTGCCCTGCAATCGATTGGCGACCGGTTCAGGGTGTACCCGCCTCTCGCCCGTTGACAGCTGGGATAGGCTCCAGCCCCCCTGCAACCCCGAAAGGGATCGTCGGTATAGAACATGGTTTTCAAGACGCGCTCTGTTGCAGTCAGCACTCCGTTCAGTTTGTCATTTGCTAAGCGATAGCTATACATGCTGTACATATATACATCCATACATACTAAAATCCATATATTTCTGTTAACCAATCAAAATTCAGCAACATGAGAATGTTTTCTTATGTTGCCACTGATCATTAAATCTGAACACCCAGGAATATTTAATGTTTTCACGTTATCTGACAGCATTTTTTTATCCTATTATCAGACAGTTTAACAGCAGAAAACAGATGTATGTTATAAAGACTGAAGGACCCCACAAACAGTGAGTGTGTGGGAGGGGTCAAAGCAGTGCAGTGCATTCTGTGGGGAGTACGATACCCATACAGCACCAACATCAATATGTCTGTGGAAGACAGTATGGTTGGAGAGAAAAGTGAGCTACCAGTGGTCAAGTTTACCACGAAGAGGAAGATATAATAAATGGAAGAAGACACAGGAAATCAATTCTGAGCAGGGAGGAATCTACATTCCTCAGGCTGAAATGTGTGCAAGGGCCTTCCAGTGCTCCGTATTGATTCAGGAATATGTCATCACATCATGTTCAGAAGCTATTTAGCACCTATCCAGACCCAGACAGCGCTAATCTATTATTCATGTCCTGAGCAGTCCTTTATGGTCGGTTCATTAAACATGAAAACTCCAGCACGGAGAATGTGCACTTCTGTGTATTCCACAGGGCACTTTATCTCTCTACACTGAGTCAGTCTTTATTCAGAAAAAAAAAGCCCAATTATCATAGAGGGAGGGGTATGCTCCTGAACAAATGCTGAAGATTTAATTAAAAATCCACACTTTCACATGGAATTGGTCATAATTGTGCCATGACAACACAATGGCGTCAGTCAAGGCTGGAGGTGGCAGTGACGGGGCTAGACTTTGAGGTAATTGATTGAACAAAAGCACATAGGATTGTAATTTCACATAAACGTGTGACATAATTAGCTGCGTCTAGACTTAATTCAATAAATAACTAATTCAAATATAATTAGAGAATTAGAGTTAAATTAAAGCCTGCGATTTAAATACCATTAAAAATACAGCTTTTATCATCTTCCCCTTGGGTTTCTGTGAGATCAGATCTGTTTTTTACAGAGACCCTAACCTTCAGCACTGCACCAGGATTAATTCTAAGGTCAACTAGGACAAAACGCAAATCACAACAGGAAGTCTGCAGCAGTCTGAACACATCTGTGGACAACCTGCTCTTACTTGTCACATATGGACTCCTGGACTACGCCCGTTTTCACTCCCAATGCATCAAGCAGAAAGAGCTAAAGAGTCCACCTATGAACGAGGTCAAGCACAGGACCCTCATCCAGGAGACAAGGGTTCGTATCCCATGTGAAAACAAAGGGTAGTAATGTACACAACTTAATGTACAAAAGTAACATACGTGACAAACACACTCATTTTAAGCCAAATCACGATCCTCACCAGGCGTCCGTATGTGAGGATCTGGGAGTGAGAATGTGTTGCTGTAGAAGTGCCATTAGTCTATGTTGAGCAAACTCTGCAGCAGACTGTTCGGCCTCACACAGCCAGACCACATCCCACGAGCTCATGTTTTGCTACCAGACTATTGATTCAGCCTGGTCAGATAAACAACAGACTAATCAACAAAGTAAGAGGAGCTCTTACGTGATGATGTGACTCACTGCCTCTCACATTTCCTTCACGACAACTGGACATTTTAAAACGTCTCAAACTAAACGCATCCAGAAAAAAACGAGTTTTGGAGGAGAAACCGCACATATTTTCAGAACAGAGATCATGAAGGAGTGGGTGATATGACCCTGAAATAATATCACAATAATTCAGGGTATTTCTGCAATAATGATATTGAGAATATGACAAAACGCAGAGCACAACTTGCCAAAGATTCGGCAATGATGCTGTGCTGAGCCAGTTTAGTTTGTCTGCTTGGTTTAGAAACTGCAACAGCTGTTGAGCTCTCCTTGTGGGATTTTTGTCTCCCCCTCATACTCGTGCTTGTGCTTGAGGTGGTGAAATAAGATTGTTGCATCGCCCCCTTTGTCAGCCCTCTTCCACTTCTTGCACATTGTTGTGGTTTGTTCTACATCTGATCTCCTGCAACCAAACCACATCTACATCACTGTACCCGCTCCCCTTTTCGGCCACGCTTGGGCACGCTGTCATCCATGAAAAAAAAACTACCTTAAAGAATACAGAAATTAAAGTTAGAGTAGGTGAAATACTAAATCAAAGTATAAAACTTACAGAAGAAGTATTAAGTGTGAGCATGAGCGCAGTTTGTTAACATACACGTCTGTGTGTGCTATCAAACGCACACACACGCGTCCTGTGAGCACACTGAGCTGCTCTCCACGTCGTCATACCCGCAGCGTAACGGTTATCGTTTTCCCGCCAAACACACTCTTGGCCGTGCCACTGTGTTAATTAGGTGAGCGGCACACGGAGACAGACAGGAGGAGACAGAAAAATAAACGCGGTCGACCCCGACAGCCACTCGACTACACCTTCTGCCAGCCAAGTGATTCTCTTCCAAAGATTTTGGAAGGAGCGTCGCGGCGGCCACACTGTCCCCTCTGTCTGTCCTCTTGCTGCGTGTCACCAGCTCGAGACAGATCCAACACCGGAATATTTGTGTGTGTGTGTGTGTGTGTGTGTGTGTGTGTGTGTGTGTGTGTGTGTGAGAGAGGATGAAGAGTATTAGCCAGTTCCCTGCTGCTAGAGCTGTGAGTGTGAGCTGCCAGAGGAGAGGGGGTAATTATGGGACCTGTTGTGTTGAAGGGAAGCCAGGCCACCAAGGAGGGATTAGGACCGTCAATCTCCTCTTCTCTGCTCTCCTCCTCATCGCCCCGGTCCTCCCTTCACCCCCTCTATCTTCATTAAACTAGCAAATTGATTCAATTAGATTTGGGATTCACTACTTCAACACTAATGCTAACATATATGAAAATGTTACGTATAGAGGCTGAAACCGTGAGTTGATTGATTGACTTGATTGAATGTTGATAGTTTAGTTAGTCTGTGAAATTTATTATCAAGAAAAAATGTCAAATATTTATAAGTTGCAGCTTGTCAAATATGAGGTTTTGGTGGTGGTGGGGGGGTCTGTTTTGTATGACTGTGAACTGAATTTTTGGGGTTTTAGAAGATGCTCACACCCATATTTGAAAACGTGGAATGAGTCAGAAAGCTTCAGGAATAGCAAAGTGAGCGAACAAAGCAGGATGTGACCATTTGCTCATCCTTGTTGACTGTCTGAAAACAGCACAAAAACAATATATTCAGAGTGTTATCTCATCACGTTCATTGACTTTTCTAAATATCTGCTTATTCTGAATTTGGTGCAGCAACAAACAAGTTGGGACAGGAGCAACTAACGACCAGAAACACCTGTTTGGATCATTCCACAGGTAAACAGGCTCACTGGTAACAGGTGATGGCATCATGACTGGGGCATCCTGGAAAGGCTCAGTCGTTTACAAGAAAGGATGGAGCGAGGTTCACCACTTTGTGAACACATGACTGGATGAAGGATATCAGCTTTACTGGAATCTGACAGTTTAAAAATTGGCGGCTCAACAATTATGTGAACTGCTAATGACAATACGACTTAATTGCACCTACAGTTGCTTTAAAGCATTTACTTTCTCTGCGGCCTCCATTAGAAGACAGAGCAGCACAGACATGGTGTTCAATGTAAAACAACCCCACATCTCAATCATGCAGAGTATCCCACGCACAAACCAAACCATCTTAATAGCTGCCATCTCTCCTCTTCCATTTGTCTTCCCTCTCTCGCCTCTCTCTTCCTGCCTTTACAGCCCTCTAAACGTTCCCCAGAGGCATGTAGAGACCCCAACGCCGACCTCTTCGTCCCAATGTTAAAAGCCTGTCTCTCCACATGCACGTAGCATGTGCACATACACGCAAGCGCGCACACACACAAATACCATTGTGCTGTGAAAAGGGAGCCCTTTGACAGCTCCATTATAAACCCCACACTGGCCAATTATCTGTTTTAGGGTGATTGTCTGGCCTCCTCTACCCCCAGACCGCCTTTGATCCCCCTCATCCCTCCTTGTGTCACTCTAGATCTGCGCTTAGGTATAACATTTCCACCTGGGAACCTGAACGCCTCTTTTAAAGTTCCACTTGAATCATTTTTGCTGCCTTTAAAGACAAGAAGAAGAAGAAAAAAAAAGCGCTTCCTCTTTCTCGTTAGCTCCTGATGAATCACGGATCATTTCTCCTCTCATCATCTCCCCTCTGTCTCTTTATCTCCCCGACCCGCCGCCTGTGACACTGAAAATTCCCGGTATCTGAATAACGCTGATTGCGAGTGGCAGGTGGCAATTAAATAGGAGCGAGGCAGAGGAATAAAGTAAATGTAGAAGGGGAAAGGGCAAAGAGAAAAGGGAAAAAAAACCCCAAAAATGAAAGAGATAGAGCGAAAGAGGTAGAGAAAAAGACCAGAGAGAAGAAAAGAAAGATAATAGAGTGAGAGAGAGCATGACAGAGGTCTCTGCTGGTGGTTTGTTTGATCAGGGAAGAGCAGTAGTTATCTGGGTGAGCCCCGTCTCTCTGTACAGTTCAGTCATCAGTGCTGATTCATCCAAATGGATACCAGAACACCTCAGTAGCTCTTAGTACAGTAACCGCCTTATATCCCTCGACAGAGCCCTAATACAAACCAGACCCACATAATCACTCACACACTGCACCTCACTGCACATACAATCAATCTGTCGGCTCGGCCGTAATTTCTCAAACTATTGTGATTAGCCCATCATAAAAGCAACTGAACAGGACCGATTGCCAGACATTACTGAGCAACTTCAACTTATGGTGAAATCTGAGTGTGTGTCTGTCTTACAGCATCAAAGGAAGGCGGCGCAGGCACCAGAGCGGTGCGGGAGACTTTCTTCACCCTCTGCTCGTGTATCTGTGTGTGGATCCATGAAACTGTGAGTGTGTGTGTGTGTGTGTGTTGATCTTCAAAGGCCAGCGGTGAAGACACCAGAGCGGCAGGGATCGGAGCATCCCCACAGCGGCGTAGCGACACACAAAACAACACGCACCAAAAAACCTCTTCCAAGACAGCGAGAGAATATCATGCCTCTTCCTTCTGCCCGTAACCCGGGCAACCCTGGCACAGAGCGGTACCCCATCCCCACCCCGCGCCCACCTCTCCCTACTCCCTCGCCCCCCTCCCCGACCCGTAGGATCCTTTAGACTCCGTCCAGCGGCACGTCAAGTTCATCCCCCCCACACGCTGCTTCCCAGCAGGCTCTTGACTCGGACTGGCGCTCCCCGGAGGCTAAAGGGGGCGTTCGCGCCGCAGATCCACCCCGAAGTGGGGTTTGCCTGTGTGGGGTACATCTCAATCAGCAGGGGCACGGTTCAGAGAGGCCCCTCTTTCCATTCCTTCACCACCTCACCACCACCTCTCACTGGCATGGAAGCCTTCATACCCTCCCACTGACTGGCGTGCATGAAGCAGGGGGCGCCTCCCCTCCTTTCCCCCCACCCGCCTCTGAGACGTCTTTTCATTTTCAGTTGCTCCCACTGTCCTCATGTGAATGCAGTGAATCACACTCCCGAGTTTCTCTCTGAAAATGAGGAGAGAGGAGACAATGCCAGGCTGAATAAACACTTTGATAACTAGACAGAGGGTGAGGAGGACAGACGGCGGAGGGAATGGCAGGGCTTAACAGGGACACTGATGGCTTTATACAACTGACTGGAAGAAAGTGTTCCTTCTCTCACACATTTCTCTCCACGTCTCTCACCCCTCCTGGCTGCTTCTCCCCTGCTGTCGAGGACAGAAACAGGAGAAGTTAAACCAAAGAGAAACTCTCGCGCAGTGCGGCAGGGTGGGACAGGAGCGCCGGGAGACGGGGAGGATGAGACGAGACAAGGCGGGACACGATCGCAGCGGGGGTGAGGAGGACAGCAAGGAGGGTGATGCTCAGCCGTGGCCCGGCCCTACCCATCTCCTCTCATTACTATTTCATTCCTCCCTCTGTCTGCACCTCTCATCCTCACTTTCCCTTTGGTTTTCTCTGCTGTGCCACTTTAGGTCACATCTGCTCAGGGGCAAGTCAAGCATGGGCCGAGACAAAAGAAACTCAGCGGAGGAGGAAAGCTGGGAATCAAACTTTTATACTTTGCCGCCGACTGACAAAACTGTCCAGTACAGAGAGAGTACTCGCATGAAATGGGCTTGTCAGATTCATAACTAGTGTATGCTTACTCATCCTTTTGTTGGATAGTTCAACTCAAGATTTAGCTAATTCCAGACTGTTTAATTAGACTTCTTAAAAAGCAAAGTCGCTGCGTTTAAACAATCAAGTATCAGCATCTGATTGATACTCGTGAAAAAAACAGAGCTGCAACAATTCAATGATAATCCGACTTAAATCTTTAAGCAAAAACTCCAATGAGAGGGATTTGCTGCTTTCCTGCTTTTTATGTAGCTGTAAAATGAAACTCTTTGGGTTTTGTACTGTCAGGCGGACGAAACAAGACATGTAAAAATGAGTCTTTGGTGGACATTTTTCAATAATTTATAAAACAAGCGTGCAAGAAAAATGAAGAGCAGATCAAGCGATGAAGAGAATTTGTTGCTGCCCAAATAGAATAATGAACAGTAAAACACGCTTTAGCGCAGACTTTGGTGTTTGGAGAGTTTACTCTGCTTGCGTGAGGAGACAGTCAGCATCCTCCCGAGTCTCCCTGACTCCTCTTTTCTACTCTCATCCCATCTCCCTCCTCCTCAACCCCCCCCCATCACACACAAACACACACACGCACACGCCTTTGCCCTTCCATCCATCCATCCTCTGCTTCCCCGGGGTCTTTCAGGCTGACCCACTTTCCCCTCCTCAACCCAAACAACAAGAGAAAAAAGGCTGATGTCTGGCTTCCAGTCTAGAAACTCGGAAGGTGTGTCAGCAAATAAAATGTTGCCAGGGCCATGTCGGTGCTTCAAGGCAGTATTTCTTTCTGCATTTCATGACTCTAAAATATGCAAAATACCACAGGAGACAGGGAAAAATATGCAGAAGCATAAATATAAAATGTGACATCTAAACTGGCATTTTAATGTATTTTCTCTCCATGTATAGACAATGCCATCTTTTCAGCGTACAGCTCTGTGATTAATTATATTTTCCCATCCTCCTTACGTCTACAAACCACTGCCTGTGAGCCCGGTTCTGTCCTCCGGTCACCCTTGGGTGAGGAGTGTCATTACTGCCGTTGTCACAGCTGAACCGCTCAGCAGCACCACAGACTGAGCGCCGCCTGGTCGAGGCAGACATGTCAGCAGATTTCCAGGGCCTGAGTGCCACTGTGTGTGTGCGTGTGTGTGTGCCTGCCCATGTCAGCCTCTCTTGCTTTCTCTCTGTGATGCATGGAAAATGAAAAACGCTGCGTCGGGACATTCTGTGGTCCAGAGGCTCCCCCGTGTCGTTGGTGAGCGACCGGTTTAACATGCATCACTTGCGCCTTCCTCCAACGCCGCGTCTCTGCTCATTAAAAGGCAAACACGGATATTTATATTTATCCGTCTGTCTCTCCCTTCATCTCTTATCTGCAACCTTTTATTCATCCCGTCCTTGAGCTCGGATTCTGAATGTTTAAGTGCTGATGACGCACCCACAACAACAGCAGGAAAAGATAAAGACGTAGTTGTTGTATGAATACAGATAATGTGGCAGGAGCTGAGGTGTGAGTGGTGGTATAGCAGCAGCAGTAGTGAGAGATGCAGTAATACTCATGGCTGAGTAGGAGTGTGTGTAAACAATATTACACAACAAGGTTTCCAGGTATTAGCGTGTGTGTGCAAAGTGTGTTTAAAGTCAGTTTAATCCCACTACAGGCCTGCTCCATGCGCCAATGCAGTGGGTCTGTTTCACCCGTGACGGTGGCTTCGGCGGCTTCCAGCAGCGCTCTTGCTATCGTAACCTGCAACATCTTGCAAACAAATTACAACATTTAATTTGTGTGTTTCACTTCGTTCTGGAAAATCCTGGAAAACACATTTTTACATAACTTTTCTGATTGTTTTTGCTATCACAGCATCTCATTCGACAGACAGGAGCTGCTGGAGATACAATCGGATAGGACGAGCGGAGCTGTCGCAAGCCTCGTGCAACTGTTGTTATATAATCTGCCAATCACAAAATAATGAAACCAATTTCACACTGTGACTAAATTCCCCAGTCCCTATCTCGCTACACAGCCTGTTAACAGCCCCTTGGGCAATGTGTGTGTGCATGTGTCGTGTGCGTGCATGCAGCCTGTGTGTGTTGCAGCGCATTCTGTTCGGTTGTAGTACTGGGCCTCGCCGGAGGAACGAGGCTTGGCGTTCGCAGCGACACTTCTCAGCCAAACACAGGGAATGTTCTGCCAGCTCTATCTAATATCTTTTCAAACACTTTGCATTCCTTCTTAACTTGCACAACAACTTCTGCTCAAACCACTCTCTCCTCTCCGCCTCTTACCCGTGCTGCTCCGCGAGTTGCTCACAAACACTCTATTGTTCTTTTAGGTTTTTACTTATGCATAAAAATTTTACAATGCACCTTGTTGCTGCCTGTGCATCCTCGGGGTAAAGCGGCCTCATGAGCTACAGTTCCAGGGTGTGAATGAAAATATGATGATTTCTTCATACTGCGGTTTCGAGGTTCATTGACAGTAGTCATTTACAGCTGGGCTGTGCCTCGGCAGAAAACGCTGAACAATGTTTAAATGCATGCAAAGAAGTACTGCAGTTTACAGTAATACTGTATACTGCTCTCCTGAAACCAGTTGGGTAGGCAGTGGCAGGAAAAACAAACATGGTTGCTCAATGTAAATATAAGTTTTCTTGCAGCATCTGTCTGGAGTTTTGTTAAATGCTTTTTTTTTTCTCTGAAGGGAGAGGGTGTGAATTTTCTACAGTTTGAGGCGACACGTGAGGAAAGTACAGGAAGTTCAACCCAGGTTTCCCCTGGGGGCTTGAAACGGTTAATCAATCAACCCTTCCCACCTTAAAAAAACAGCTTTAGGCTCTGATCTGCCCCCATCGTCATTCTGTCACCCGCCCCATCCAAGTGCAAACCCTCCACCCCCCGCCCACCTACGAATACATACATACCAACCACACATGTAGCCGCCGCCGCCGCCTTCCCACAGTTTCACTCTCTACCATCTTTTTACTCTCTTGTCTTCTTGTGTCTGTTGAACCCCGAACCCGGAGCCCCGCGATCCTTATCAGGGATCAGACTTCCGTTCAGTCGAGTGTGACGAATGGAAGTTGGAAAGCTCCAGGTGTGACGGAGCTCTTGGAGAGAGTTTGTGCGGCGTCTCCTCGTCCCTCATCGCCCGCAGGACAGAGTTTATACATGAAACTAATCGGATTAGAGGGGATTATGACACCGGCATATCACAGCTTCTGGGCTGTTTGGGGAACTCGCACATTTTCACTCATGAACTGACTCTTGTCCCTACACAAACACGCACAACTGAACGCAAAAGGCACCACAAATACAAGTACACTCAGCAGTATGCTTCCACCCACTCAGGTACGTGCGCAGCCACTTGTCTCTAACCGCTGTGAGAAAAGTGAGCTGTAAAGACTAAATATGACATCAGGTATGCAAACTTGAAGTCCTCCACTCCCTCCTCCTTTCGGCTCATTGTGCTTTCAGGGCATCCGTCATGTGATTGTCACCTCGTTTGGTTTTTAACTGCTGCGAGACTGTCGAGAAACAGCGCCGTGATGAGTAGGTCAGAGGAACAAACGAGGCGCTCCCGCAGAAAGCGAGGCCCAGACTAGCAGCCCTCCTGTGTGATTTACACCTGGCTGCAGGTTAATGGGGTCTCTGTCTCTGATCCCTCTCATTCTGACTCGTCCGACCTCCTCTTCCTCTTGATGTCAGCTTCTTTAGTCTCGGTTTTCCACTTTTTTTCTCGTCTCCTCTGAGCCTCTTTCCATCTGTCATCTCTCTCTTTAAAGAAGAAAAAACTACGTGCCCCCCCGACGTCCTCCCTATTAAACAAGTCTCTCTCTCCCTCTTTTGCTCGTTCTGTCTCTTCTTCACTTTTTTTTCTCACACACACCCACATACCATCCTCAGCGTTGGCAAGCACCGGCCCATCCAGCCTGTTGCATTCTCTCCTCTCAGCGGCGTTGGGCGATCAATCACATGATTTGATGGTTCTTATTACAGGCCTGCCTTTCCGGGTCAGGAGGCAGGAATCTTTATAGCGGCAGATACGGGCAGTTCCAAAACTTTACATCCTCTGGAGGAGGAAGACAGCCTCACACAGGTGTGATTTATTATCATTTTTCTTCCTTTTCAGGGAAATGTCAAATACGTTTTGTTGCGCCCTCGTCTTGTGGTGAAAGGAGTTCAATATTCATGACTGAGTTTAAGGCTTGCATTGAAAATGAATTCCCACAAACCTCACTTGACTCAAAAGCGACTGGTCTGAGGCCTAATCGGACAAAACCTGTCAACAACCCTGCAAACACAAAACAACAGAAAACTGAGAACAAATAAAACCTCAGTGCCAAGATTCTGCTGCAACACGCAATCACAAATTTGCCCGTGCGCTGCATTAGGAGTCATAAAAGACACCGAAAGCAAAAACTCTGACGCTTGCCAAGTCACTCACTTTGGATATTTAACATCCTCTCTGTCTTGATAGGCCCTTTTCTCTGCAGTGCGTTCAGTTTCAACGACCTCTAAACACTCCCACAGCAGATGCAAGGAATCTTAAGCATACATAACCAGACTTGTAAGGTAAACTATTTTTCTCTTAGCTCCCAGGTAACTGCAGATACGTGTCCACACTTACAACACAGTGCACCATTTGTCACTTGTGTGTAAGTTAATGAGGTACATCATCTGTTCACAAGAGCCTTAAGAAGCATTCTCATGTTGCAGCTAGTTGGAGAGAGACGTATACCTCAGAGCACGGGTGCTAACAGAGGGAAAGAGGAAGAGAGAGTCCTGCTAAGCCATAACAGTCACGTTGCCGCTGCAGCGCAGGTGAGACACTGTTTGGGAATGCAGCCCACGATGCAGGCCCATTCAGCTCCTGCAGACTGTGGTAGCAGGGATGTGAGTGATTTATGCTGCAGTGCTAACAGGGCATCTTTGATTTACACGGCAGCGTTAGTACCGTGGATGATGCCTGTGCCTGAGCCAGCAAACATCCGTCAGAGAGGCCTGTGTGCGGAGCCAGAGCCCTGCTACAGCCAACCTCAGGGATTTTTACCAGCGTTTTAACAGCCTGGCCACCTCTCCTCCCAGCTATTATCACTGGATTCCTGTGGGCTAGTTTAAAGAACTGTTTTCTTGCAGTTAGTCTGCTTTTGTGTTGTTAACAATGAACTTGGTATTTGGGTCAAACAACATCTATACAGTTGTTTAGTCAATATACAGTAGCCCATTCTGCAATGTACACGTGTGGGTGTTTGGGAGTGCATGCTATGCTTTGTGTAAAGGAGGTTAATGACGTGGACACATAACTCACAACACTGTTGGACCGTAGCTTCCAGCTCTTCCGTGGTTAAAATCACACGGCACCTATTTTTGGCGCCCGTCTGAGTGACAGCATGACCCCTAAACCCTGACCTTTACACAGTGTGACCTCCACAGCCCGATAATGGAGACAGGAAGGTATTAGGGGTGGGGAGGAGAGCGGAGGGGTTCAAGGGGTGCGAGGGGTCAAGCCCAAAATGATGCACTGGGGCCGGACAGCGGAGAGGAAGGCCGCCGTCTTCCCCTTCAGACAATAAGGCCTCAGTTATTGGTCTATAATTTGGTCGATTGATTACCCCAATAATTGTTGCCATAATGAGCTGGTGTGGAGAGCCGGCTGTTAGTCAGCGTGTTCGCTGCCATAGTTTCATGCCTGAATGGCTCCATGTGAGTCATCACAGGTGTGTATGTTGCAGCAGCAGTACAGTGTGCAGGTCTACAAAGGCATCTGTCGCTGACATGCTTGAAAAAATACATATGTCATCATGTTCAAGTCAGTAAATCCTCCTGCGAACACATATCCATAAAACCCACAGAACGCAATTTAGTATCTGTCTCACGGTCAAAAACGTGTTATAGCTATCATTACTGCCGCCGACAAATGCCTTTTAAGAGATTTTGAAATGTCAGGAAATTGATAAAAACACCTGTCACAATTTTACAGAGTCAAAGGTGACGCCATTAAAGCGCTTGTTTTGCCCGACCAACAACCCAAAATGTGTTCAATTTACGATGATTTAACAACATAGAAAACCTGCAAATACTCACATTTGAGAAGCTATTTTTCCTTAGTAAATTACTTAAATGTGCTGTGATTTAGAAAGGATTTGTCCAATCATCTGAAAAATTAATCTGCAACAACTTTGAGAACTGTTTAGGTCCTTCATCAAGCAAAAAGGGCCAAAAAAGAAGATTTTCTATTGTTGTTTTATATTATTGTAAACTGAATATCTTTTGGACTTGGTTGGACAAAACAAGACATTTAGAGACGTCACCTTGGAATCTGTACATGACACGTACTACAACACTACACGCTAGATATTTCCAGAGCTTTTTTAATAAGAAGACATTTACAAATTCCAAGCCTCAGGGCGTCATTTCTTTCATTTCTATGAATGTGGCTCTTTGTCTGTGAAATAACATTTTCCTCACACAATCTGGCAACACAGTTTTTATCAGTGATTTGTGGCCGTGTTGGTCGTACATACATAAATGAAAGCAGTGCTTTATGGCCCTGCAGGGTCCCGGAGAGAAGCTCATCTCAGGGTCACTGAGCCCACCGGGGGTCTTGTGCTCTGATGGGTACATACAGAACCAGAGGGCAGCCTCGGCACATACTGGGGTCAAATCAGAGCATATCAGACGACACAGATGATATCAGCGCCAGTTAGGACTGAAAGGGTAGACCAATTATGCGTGTGTATGTGTGTGTGTGTGTGTGTGTTGATAGACTAGGTCAGTGAACATGTCAACATCAATAGCAGGGGGTTGTACATAGTTCGCTGGTTCGCCCCGAGGGGTGTGCGGGGCTGCCTGAAGAGAGGCTGGTTTCTGACTTTTACAAACAGGTTTTCGGTCACTGGGAAAGGTTTATTTAACAAAACTCTCTCTGTAGCTTGGTTAAGAACACACAAAACATATCTTGAAAGATTTTATCTCTTGAGATTAGCAGTCTGCACAGTGTCAAATCACATCTCATCTGTGACTGTGGCCCTCTTTGTCTGCCGTTCGACCCGGCGGAGTTCCTTAAGGGGGCAGGAATGCCGTCTCATTTCCAGATTTCCTGCTGATAAATCCAGGTGAGTGACAGGGATGACACAGCCTCATCCCACGATTATGGGAAGCCTCTGGAATTCTGGCTCCATCAAAGCACCGTCAACTTCCCAGGCTGCAGTTTCACTGTTCGCTGATCCCTCCATATAGCTCCACGCATATGAAATTCCCAACCTCGCCATCCACAGCGTGCTTATGAGTAAACACAGGAGAGGTCAGCACCGCATTGGAGCGATATCCTCTGTTTCATCTAGTTCATGGACAAAAACCACTGGATTTGACTGACTTTAGATAGCAGATCACTGGAAAATTACCATTGGAGGCTTGTTGCCCTGTATTACACTGGCCTGCATTCCAAACATATGGTTAACAATAATAAAATGTTGATTAGGTTTTATAGCAACAACATTGGAACACGCTCCCTTATTCAGACCCAGTCATTAAATTCTTCAAATTGGTATGATGCACTGTAAAACTTCACACTAATTATTATGCAACTGCAACACCAACGAAACAACAACACGTGTAATGGCCTTAGCATGGCATACATGCAGAGCAGCCCTGTGCATTTTGGGGCTCCGTCTTGAAACCTGACTCCAGAGAACATAGTGTCCTCACACTTACGAGATCTATAGATGTGAAAGAATGCAGCGTTCTCTACGACCCCTCAAGAGCAACCCGTGCTCACCCAATACATGTCTTCTTCACCTTAAAAAAATAAATGTACCGCAAAGTTTTTCTTCTCCGAGTTTTACTTCCCCGTCTGTTGTCATAATCATCCAAATCTACCTCACTACCTGGTGAAAAGATCAAGACATTATGAATTTTTTTGCCCTGATCTGAGCCTTCAAGGAAGAGGAGCAGGAACTTCCACTAGTGCAAACAAAGCTTCTTTACCTCTTACATGATGGCAACGTGCATTTCTTTTGTAAGTAGTTGTGCTGTAAGATGTTTAAGGAAACATACGTGGGAATTTTTTGGTTTACTTTTGACTGATATGTCCACCAGGAATTGCTTATGCAAGGTAAGCTGCTCTAAGAATGGCAACAAGAATGTACAGTTCAGTAACTTCATTGTAAACACGCATATTCAGATGCATTTATTGTATCGATTGTCTTTTTTTTTTCTATTCTTTAAGACAAAGCACCAAGTAAGTCATCCAGAAATTCATCAAAACCTTCCTAACAGCAGTGATTTCCAGGAAATCGGTTTTATATCTTAAATCCTCACACTCTTATTCTCCTGGAACAAAATGTCCCCAAGTGAATACCTTCAATTATATATTCTAATCCCGCCCGCTTGTGCGCTCATTAGTAACCGTGGAAACAGATGTAATCTGGCGCTTGTTATTGTGCGACAGTCTGTCCGTGGCTTCCACAATGTGTGTGTGTGTGCGTGCATATTCACTTAGCATCTGACCATATGTTTAAGAACGGGGGCTTTAGCCACACACGTCCAACGAGAGAGGAAGTGCCAAATGTTCCGCTTCCTGTGTGTCTGCGTCCGTCTCGGCAGCTGTGGCCAGACATTGAGCAGGCCGGCAGACAGCGCCGAGGTGCGTGGCTCTCCTCAAAGCCCATGAAATAATGGTTTATTCTCTCGTGTGCTTAACCCTACAGCCCTCTCTACCTCTAACACAAATACATTCCTCGCCTCCACCACCTCTCTATAAGTCTCTCCTCTGTAAGGCACTCCTTCCACCTATAGAAGAGGGTCCATAGCGCTGCGCACAGGTTGAGTGCCCCACTGACCTCCAGGAGTAATGAAAAAAAACCTCGAATTCGCCCCCATCTTCACTGCACCCCATTACTTATAGAAAAGGCTTCCACCTCACCCTCCTCCTCCTCTTCGTCTTTACTGCCCTCCCTCCTTCTTCAGTAGCTCTCCTGCTGCGATGCGGTTGGCTCCTTTGATCTGGCCCAGCGCTCTAATTAGAAGGAAGTGAAGTGTAGGCCAGTGAGGTCACCATTACCCGCGACCCCTCTCATCGACCACTCCAAATGTCGTTAGGGAGCGAGACGTTCTCACGCCGTTGACCCGCTGGCCGCAATGGCGGGGGGATCTGGATCGCGTTAGGGACCCCCGTAAAAATCAGGCACAATTTACATCTAATTTGAGCCGCTGCAGAGGTCAGTGTGCGGCGTCTCGTTAGTGTCCAACTGGGAAGGGCAGGGGGGAACTATATTACTGCCGGACCGAACTGGCAGAACCCTCGTTAAGGCCGCACGGCTGGCTTAAGGTTAGGAGTTCATCGTGAACAGAACTACTGGGCCCGAGGTTGACAGTTTGTCATAAACATAAGAGAATTGCACATGAAAGTTTCTGGTTTGTCATGAAAGCCAGGATTGGGACTTTAAGATTTCGGGGTTGAACATAAATGGAAGCACCGGGTCCGACATAGCTGAAGGATTTATCATAAAAGCAATAACTTGGGTTTAAAGTTTGAGATTTGTCATAAAAGCAATGGTCGGGCTTAGTTAGTGGATAAGAGTGATGAAACAACATGTATGACTACTGCTTTTGATCATGGCTGTAAAGTAGCGGGGGCTTACTGTGTGTGTTGAGGGATAATGTGTCATTACTTCAGGGATGTGAGTCACCAGAACAGGCCGGCACACACATAAACTAACAGACTTGAGGAAAAAATGAACGCTAATCACACTTTGACTCTGCTTGTTAAGGGTATTTCCTCTTGCTCACTCAAACTCCCAGAGCGATTAAATCTCCCAAAAGCCTGTCGAATCCCTGTTGTACCATGGCTTGAATAAAGGGATCTTGGCAAGCAGCGCAACCTCAGTGGCTGCATGTGCGCACACACACCTTCACACATGCACGTAAGGGCACGCACGCGCACCCAAACACACACCATTAGCCGCATCCACTGCATGCGACCAAAAACCAAGCATGTGTGTGCGTTCATGATCACTCTTCCTTTTCTGCAAGGGGAACCAAAAAGGAGGGGGGGAAGGGTTTTAAGGTAACACATCAAAGCTTGGGGTATTTTACTTTGGATAGGGTAAGAACACATCAAACGACAGACCCACCCCCCCGTCCCTCACTCTGCATTGTGTTGTACTAAAATTGAGGGGGTTGGGCAAAAAATCCATATATCTGGCAAGAAAATGTCTGCTCCATGACAGTTCAAAGACCTTGTCAGGGTGGGAGAGCAATGATTTAATATGCAATGAAAACATACACCCTGGGTACATCTCTCCATGCACTCATTATATACTCGATCCTCAATTGGAGCAATATCACCAAATTGCGGGGTGGCTTTCTGCATACTGTGCTTGCCCAAGGTGGTGAGCGATGCGTAGGTGTAGGCAGGTGTGTTCATCTGTTAAAAGAGCAACAAGGATGATTTATAGTGCTCCCCATGAGCAAAGAGGCACTTCATGTAATTATCACGTCAAAGATATTCTTGTATGAACTTAGGGGGGTTGTGTGTATGTATATGTAGGTGTACTGCATGCACATGCTGTTCAGTGTCTGGCTGTCACCCAGAGGTTGATTTAGGTGGATTATGTTAAGCCATACCTGCTCTGTGTCTGTCTCTAGATGATCTCTGAGCCGACTTACAGAGCGAGGCCACCCTGTGCTGAGAGTGGAAGTCCCCTGAATCCCTGGATCCACCGGAGACTAATAGATACACGAGGGCAGGCGAGACGGGACTTAATAAATTTAGAAATATCCAGATGTTTTCAGAGGTGAACATGCATATTCTATGGTGAATTTGTTTATTCCCTCTCTGCCAGAGAGCCAGATGAGAAGATTAATACTGCTCTCCCACCTGCCCATTGCATGTAAGGCAGCCGCAAGGAAATGGTTAGCTTAGCTTAGCACAAAAATAGAGGAACCAGCTGGCTTGGCTCGTCCAAAGGTATCAAAACCCACATACCAGTGACTCTAATGCTCCCTAATTAACACGTTATATCGTGCTTGTGTATTCCGTACAAAAACCAAAGCGTAAAACCAACAATTCACCTTTCAAGTAAGGATATGTGCTGGATTATATCTTGGCTGGGACTAGTAACTTCCTGGAGTCTCTGCTGTTTGTCTGGCAGCTGCTCAGAAGCAAAAATAGCCCCGGTAAAACGTTTTCAAACTTCGATTTTTGTACGGATTAAACAAACGAGATACAACGTGCTGATTAACAAGCTTTAGGTGGATTTAGTTACCCCAGGACAGAGCCGAGCTAGCTGTTTCCCTGTGCTTCCAGTCTTTATGCTAAGCTAAGCTAACTATCTGCTCGCAGTAGCCTCATATTTGCTGTACAGACAGGAGAGTGGTATCAATGTTCTCACCTAACTCTATACAAGAAAGCAAAGGATTTCGCAAAATGTAAAGGATAGCATATTTCTCAAAACTTTTCCTTCAAACAAGCACAATCCCTTTAAATGGAGAACAACACCCAATCAGGAGTTGTTGTTGTTGGCAATCGTCGTGGAAACAGCTGAATTAGTCTGTCACTCTGCATTGACCAAACCAGAACAGCGCCACTGGAAACAGAAGCAGGTTTCAAAACTGAATGCTGATGCTTTAAACGCCAAGATCAAGAATATCCGTGAGCGGAAAACCGATGCGTCACGACCTCCTTTCCCAAAAACTACTGTTGGGACGGTACATCCTCTCCATGACAGTAAGTGCCCTTCCTTTGGGGGCGCTCACACCGTCCGACACACACCCCGAAGGGAAGCTTCCTTTCTATGGAGAACAAACATACTCACCAGGGATGATTTTTTTTGGCAGTCGTTTTGGCACAACCGTACCTCCGTCTATTCACTACAATGGTGCAGAATGGAAAATCACAAGAGGTTTGGGAAGTGTAAGAGGCGGTGGTGCAATGACGGAAAGAAAGTTTGGGACTGGAAGGCGACTTGGTTCGTCTCCCAAATGGGAAAAAGCTTTGACAGACATGTTTTCTCCTCCTCCAGCGATGGCTGCCGAGTTGCTCTTGAGCAAGGAGGAAGACGGGTCGCTCGACTTGTGTCTTTAAGTGACTGGATGCGTTGCGTGAGACTTACGTGGGTGAAATCCCTTCACCAAATCCCCTGTCTTAACAGTTTTCCCTTGAACACAGGCTACCTCTGTTGCTCCTACTTCTTGCATGAACAGAGTTATCATCCCTGCCAGTGCAGATAAAAGAGCAGAGTCCTCTGCAGCTAATGCCCGAGCTGCTGTTTGATCCTGATAAAACACCCAGGCTAGATAACAAACACACTCACACACCCACTCTTTCTACTAGCGGCAGGAAGTTATTCATTCATTCTCATAATCAGACAAACACCACCGCTCCCTGCTTCTCCCCTTCTGTGGTATGTGGAGGAAAGTAACTATTAAGGAAAAGGGACACGGGGAAATGACATTCAAGGTTTGTTTTATGAACTGGTGCATTTATGATTTGATAAAAGTAACAAAAATGATGAGCTGAAGAAATTTTGGTTTTATTTAAGTGGTAGTTTCATTTAAATATGAGAAGAGGTCCAATTTACAGTATAAACAATGGTGGCTTCTGTCACATCTGTTTAACATCTGTTATCTATCAAATAATCAAATAGAAAAGTTATATAGTTGGAATGACTGAAAAACTCCAGTCGTGTGTTCACAAAGTGGTGAACCTCACTCCATCCTCGCTTTTCAGACCCAATCATGATCCTCTCACCTGTTACCAATGAACCTGTTTACCTGTGGAATGTTCCAAACAGGTGTTTTTTGGAGCGTTCCACATCTTTCCCAGTCTTTAGTCACTCCTGTCCCAACTTGTTTGAAACGTGTTGCTGCATCAAATTCAGAATAAGCAGATATTTGCAAAAATCAGTTAAGAAAAAATTGAATATATCGTCTTTGTACTGTTTTCAGTTGAGTATATGTCAAAAAGGATTATCAAATTATCTCATTCTGAGTGACACCTTTTTTGGAAGCAGACAGCTCAAATCATCTGTGCTGCTGAACTCTTGTCTTTGCCCCACATAAGACACCTGGCCACTGGGCTCTGAACTTCGACCCTTACCTGTCTCCTCAGGGCCTGAGCAGCCTATCAGATCTCCCCCTGAGGTGGGTCTTTGCTGAGGACACCAGTCACCTGACAGAGGTGAGGCCAATCACTTCTGCAACAACACTGGAGACCCTCTTGCACTCGGTCCCACACACACATCCTCTCACCTCTGATCTCAGCGTAAACACACCTGAACACCCGATACTGTTGAGTCAGGCCTTCGCTCGCTTTTCATCTCCTCACCTGCTCTGTTTTCTCCTTTCTTTCTTTCTCTCTCTTTCTCTTATTCCTTTTTTTTAATGAACGGCCTTAAGGGGTCGGGGAGAAAAATCACAGAGGGAGACTTCTGACAGCTCCTTTTGTGTTCTCATACTTTTATGAGATATAAACACAAGAAGAGAGAGCTGGGTTTGAGCAAGTACTTGGAAACACAGCTTTAAACTCTCTCTCTCTCTCTCTCTCTCTCTCTCTCACACTCACACACACACACACACACACACACACACACACACACACACACA
>JBBMOE010000007.1:9730641-10006906 GCA_037975065.1 Chaetodon trifasciatus | reverse complement strand
ATATAGATATAGATATAGATATATAGATATAGATATAGATATAGATATATATAGATATATATAAAACCCCCAGCCCTCGCCTCCATCTGCCCACATGGGAAGAGTGAGACAAGGTAAATAAAAATAAAAATAAGGACAAAGCGAGTTGCTTTACCTGTTCTGTGTCCACTCTCTGCATTTTCTGACATCATACCAGAGAACATCCATCTCTCTCTCCGTGTGTCTCTGCACAGCATGTGCGATTGTCAGTAGACCTGATAGCAGAACAAACAGGGATGTGAGGGGTAGAGCGAGATGAGATTGTCTAGCAGTTAATCGATTGCGGATGGCGTTCTCTCGGACGGTTAAAAAACAGAATTAAAAAAATGAGTCGGCAAATATATTTTGGCAGCTGTTAATACACCTGGGCGGCCCGCCCAAGTAAAGTCTATGAGCGGGAAACACTATATTTCCCACTGATTAGTAATTCTTGTTATTGCCAAAGTCGCACAAATTGTAGACAAATTAAGGAATACAAAAAACCATGAATATTACATTTTTTATTGGCACGATTACTTCACTAGGAAACATAAATCTGCTTTTACTGTAGGGATTGCAATCCAACATGCTGTGAAGAAGCACTATTTTCACAATACTCTTTTTTTCCCCTAGTGTCAACGTAAAATAGTCTATTTTAATTTAGGTAAAAGGTACAAATTCCTATGAAATCTACATTTCACCTTTTAACTCAAGATTACGATGTCCCAACTATGTCATTTGCCAAGTGAATTGCAAGCAAGACACAAGTATGTTAAAAGACTTGGCAATGTAAAGTATAAATTGCTTACATCTGTGTTCAGAGCATAAAAATGAATATGTGTGTATACGGTCTTGCACAACAGAACCATGTGGCCCTTCAGCTAAACGTGGCCCTCCCATATGTCTGTTCAGGGACCATGGACCCAACACAGAGGCAATCTTATACCACTGACAAAAAAAAAAAAACAGAGGGAATGAGGGAGCAAGAGAAAGGAAGAAAGGATAAATCAAGCCCGAAGAAAGACAAAGGCAACTGGCCAAGGGGGCCCAAAGTGTCATCTTGCCTCCACTTGGGGTGAAAAGAAGGGAGGGGAAAAGAAAAAAGGAAGTCTAGAGTTTACCAGAGGAAAGTTCTCTTTCTTTTCCTGGACAGCTGAGTGTCTTATTATGGGATTAGATTTAACCAGTGCCCCCCTCGGAATGTGGAACAGAGGGCTGGTGGTAATGGGTGGAAGAGTTTGGGGGATGATGTGGGTCGGCCGCTGAGGCGTAGGGGTGGGCCTGGAAGTGGGGTGGGGTGCCGTTAGGTGGTGGTAGATGGGTCAGGGAGGCAGTATGCGGGAGGGCTTGGCAGCATGCCCAGGGTGGGGGGAAGCCACAGCACTGGGGCCCATGTGGATCCTTGCCAACAGTGCAATTACTCCTCATTCTGAACAGCTGGCACATAATGGGTATTCAGGCACTTGTAGTCCTTCGATAGGACATGGAGATCCCAGGTCGTCCCCCCTCGCGTGCCTCAGTACAACATGGCAACCAGAGATCACCCCACCAAGGTGCTGCCGAGGATGCAGTCATGCCAGCAGTGCCAGTACACTGGATGCATCAGGTAAAAATAAAATTAATAAACACGACCTGTTATGCTACTTTGTTGGAGTGAAAGCACACTAAAACGACACACAAGTAGGTGCAAACACAACGCAAGCACAGACACACGCACACAAACGCATCAAAGTCCAAGGACAGGCCTCGTCTGTGTTTGATCCACAGTAATATGCTAGCAGGCTGGGACCCGCGAGTTGAGTGTGGGGGAATTCTGTGTTTATAAATTCAGTCTGTTTGAAACTCAGTCCAAGTTTATAATCCACCCACTGTGTGGCGGCTTTGTGCATTCCCTCAAAGCGCTCACACAATGTAAACACAGTATTTAAAAGGGAGATCTTTTTTTTAATCTAAGGTCTAAAACAAAGGGAGCACAGGAAATGGACTTCGTCTTGAAGAGGAAAACAAACAGACGGCCTGTCAGTCAAGCTCATATGGGGCTGTGATGTCATGGAGGACGAGATGTGGGAGCGAGGAGCTCGCCGCGTGTGCTTGGCTACCGTTACTGGTAGCCGGGAACACATGGCGAGTGCGTGTGCGGTCGTAATGTACGCTACATCCATTAGCAATACAGTTGACTTCCTGTGTGTGAATTCCTCTCTTTGTCAGGTGGTGATGATGATGATTGATGCCTTGTGTGCAGTGATGGAGCGGTGAATCAGTCTGGCTCCTGGGGAGCCTCGCCACAATGACTCCAAGACTCTTTGTGACTTGCAGAAAGCCTCATCCTCAATTCCTCCCTCAGAGGACCATGCACAGGACGTGTGTAGACCATCAAAGAGGCCGTGTAGGTTGAGATGATAGTATCGATACTATTGTGTGCACGCATGTGGACGCACACATTACGCCTATGCAACTGTGTGGGGTACAAAGCAGATGAGAGCCTTCTGCTGAACATTATAAAACACTCGGGCCATCTGATAGAGTTTAACTGGCGTGTTCCACTTCACTTAAGGAGCAGCAAACAAGGGGATCTCTATGTGCTGCTAAGTCAACACAGACCTTCCTCTCCTGCTCTTTAAATGTGATTAAAGATTTGTTTGTATCTGCTCTTAATTTCAGCTACTCTATAAACTCTCTATCACCAGGTCTAATAAACGTATCACAATCCTTATACAGGACGAACACGTGTGAATCGCCTTTTTTTTTTTTCCTTCCACAAATGTTTATCCAGGGAAGGGTTTATTTGGCAAACATAGTGGCCAACCGTTGAGGAGCACTTCTGCATCACCTGGAGATTAAGTGCCTGAAAAAGTCCCTCAAAGCCATTGACGGTGAGAGAGAACGTTACTTCATTTTCACGGCTTTAATTTTCTCAGTGGGTAAACCGATTCCAACTGGCAAGATTATGGCGACGAGGTGACCGCCTGTACGTCCTCTGACCTCTTCTGTGGAATTAAAAACCAAACAGTCCCAGGAAGTACAATCAGGAACTCAATAGGGAAGTTCCTTTAGCACATCTATGTTTGCATTTCCACTGCAGCTGAAGGCCGACAGAGATTAGGCAAATTGGACCAATAACTGACTTAACAGTGAGGGCTTTGTTTAAGACATAAATCTGAGTGGCTGTGTTATTTTTATAATTTTATTTTCGTGTGACAATCAGTGTCAAAAGAGACAGGCAGAGGCATGATGCCTCACCAACAAATGAAAGAGTGATTTAGTGTCTCACCACATCGCTGCATTGAAAAAGACAGCAAATAAAGCTGTTGTTTTGTTTCTCTTGCTCGCCAGCTGTCTCTCTCTGTAGCTGTAGTATTTTTTTGTCTACATGTATCTCGTCATCATCATAAAGCTGATTCAGTGTCAACATTACAAAACAATTTCCACATCAAAGCCCTTAAATTGATACTCTCATCACCTCGTGCTCGTTTGCATTTTCAATAGATGAAAGTGCTGGAGCTGGAGTTTGTTCAGCTATTGAAATGTGATGTCATGCTTTTCATTGTCATGTATCACTGGTTTCCAACTTGGTGGTCAAGTCACCAACAAGGGGGTCATAAGATACATTTCAAGGGTTGTGAAATGATGAAATTATTCAAATGAAACAAGGTCACACATAGACATCATTTCATCTTCAGGGCTCACAAGCCTTTGCCTTTTTTGAGTCTTGGTGGAATAAAACAAAAACACTTCCTGTCAGTTTATGAAAAGAACACTAGTTCTTTCATTAGTTGGCAGCCTAGAACGTTGCAGCACTGTTTGACCAATCAGTAACATCCAGACTGGCAGACTCGAGCAGTCAGTGGGCCATCAGAACGCCCTACCTGACGACCAGGGAGTTTTAAGGAGGCAGGAACAAAAGTCCTAGAAACAAAACTGGAGCCAACTTCCTGTGGCTGAAATGTAGGAAAACTTCCTAAAAAAGGTTCCAGGAAAAGTTCCTGTGATCAAAAGTCGGAGCAGCGTCTTTAAGTCGACTCTGACGCTGCTTTTTTTTCCTTTACTTCTGGCCAAACTCCTGTCAGTGATGTCACAGAAGGTGTTTTCCATCAGTTGTGAAAGGTGAAATACCTGCTTTGATGTCGCAGTTTTAGATAGAAGACTTGAATAAAAACTGAAATCCATTCAATGAAGCGGTCCTGCCCCGTCATTCAATGCCAAATCATCTTTCAAGCGCATTAGAACAGAGAAAGAAAACATCAGAAACTGGCAGTTATTGGAGTGTAATAATAAGAAAAGAAATTGCATCACCATAAAAAACCAAAACAAAACAGCATTTCTGCCACCATAGCGTCATTGCAGTGCAGTGCTGAGGGTTGAACATGCGAATCAGCAGGGACCATGCCAAGAACATCAGCTTACGGCTGACTGTAATATGATTAGAAGCACACAACATAAGTCGCCGCCTGCCTGGGAGCATAACCATGACTCCCCATGCTCATGGGTAGGATTAAACTGATGTGAGGCAGTTCCTGTGTGTGTGTGTGATAGAGATGCAGAGGGAAGCAAAGAAAGGAAAATGCGAGGACCAGTGTGAAAAGGCACATAACACTGATTTTACTGATGCTTTTCTTGTCTGAAAGCTATTGTTTTCCGTCACTCCCACCCTCCATTGTCTTCTCATCTCTTGTTCCCTTTTCTCTTGCTTCTCAGACTTTTCCTTCCATATCAGGTGGCCGGGCCTCAGCATCTGCGCTGTTGGCATAAACCCCTTCTGTAGCTGCCAGCAGAGGCTCAGCAGCCCACTGATGTCAAAAAGCACTTCTTTCATCTAAACCTGCTTCATTCAGCAACACCACTCTTTGGCCTGCACTTTACTCTGAGCCCTCCTTTGTGTGCATTTGGGTGTGCATGTGTGTGCCTTGTGCATGCACTTCTCCATAGGGTGGTCCTCAGTTAAAACATACACCTGTTGTTAGCAGTGAAGGCGCAAGGACCTCCTGTCTGGGTCAGGCAGGACAAGTTCAGAGAGGGCAACCGCCAGGATGACACAAACCAGCCTTTATAGTAGCAGCAGGAGAAGCCGTGATCAGTGTAAACATGTGAAAAATACATTGAAATGTAGCCCAGCACTCTGTCCTTAAGCCGGTATCTCAAAAACCTACAGAAAGACTTTCCTGAAAGAGGTGTTCAGCCAAACAAGGCCTGTTCAAACAATTAGAATTTGATGGAGATTCAGATGTGGGATTGCTGCCACGACACAAGTGTGTTTAGCCAGAATTACAGAAATGCTAAATAAAGAAAAACAATAATACACAAGTGAAAAAAGTGAGATGAAAACTTGTTTCCATGACCAAGGGTTTTGCTCAGAAGGTCAGGAAATCAAATTTGAGTGAGAGGAATGATTTCTCTATTCATTGCTGGCAGAGGTTTGCACTGTGCCTTTTAATTTTATGATTTGTCTGACAATTCACAGCGAGGAAACCGGAACGATACAAAGATGCAACCAAAGACGTCTGTAATTACACAGGATTAGTTGTAGGTTTGTCTAAGCCATCAGGATGCCTCAATCAGGGCAATATTTACATAAATCAATAATGATTCTGCACCAAAGATGCTGAACATTTAATGACTTATTTCCATTTCCGTGGATTAGTGGTGCTCAAGGACATCTCTGCTCTTTAAGGTCATGGGGACTGGTAGATGGGGTCGAGCCACCCCTGCCCCACCGTGCACCAAACAGCTGCTCCTGTTCACACAGCTTCTCTCTGGCCTTGGGAGTCACAAAAATCAGCACCTAAAACAAAGGTGTACTTTAAACACTCAGTGTGAAACAAAGACTAACCTCGGGAGCCGGATAACTAAATATCCAGCCACACAGAAACGTCCACCCAGGGGTCAGCGAGGCCAAGCCCGACACTGGCTCTCAGTGTCTGGGGACATTTATGACGTCTGGGTCCCTGAGCAGGGGTGGCTGCCATGACTTACAGCACTAATCTGAGGGGTTATTCAACCCCTTGGAGCTTACAACCATACAAGCTTTGATGTCGTATATTGTTATGGCATCTGACCGCATTCCACAGCTTGGAGACGTGATTGGATTGTGTTGTTCGCTGCACATCTGTGTGTTTGCCAGGCAGGATTAATGGCTTGTTGACCGCGGTTCAGTCTGGGTGTTTTCTATTTCCGACCCCAGTGGATTTCACATCATAAGAATCTCTGTCAGTCAGACAGGCTGTAACCAACACGCCGTTTCAGTCCTATTCCGCATCATCAAATCAAATGCTGCCTGAGACACGGCGGCTCGAGTCTGAAGTTGCAAAAAAATGTCACACCCACACACGCAACGATTTCGGGGCAGACAAACTGGAAGTGTGAGAGGCCTCGTCACCGCTGTCGCAGGTGACAGGCTGCTTTCATCACACGCTCGATGTCAAACCTGTCGCGTAATGCCCCAGCTGTCGTGACGATGCTGGGTGAGCGTCACTGTCTCGATTTTTCTCTCCGCTGCTGCGCTGCTCTCCGCCTGGCGACACAGAAACATGGGAACTCATTTCCATACCGCTCCCCAAGGAATTGTAATTAAATTTCATAATTACTTTGGGGGTCTCAACTCTGCCGCTTCGGCCAAAACAATAGGAAAGTAGGCTACTGTGTGTGCGTGTGGATGAGAGAGGCTGAGGGGGTGTGTGTTCATGTGTCAGTGTGTGATAAAACCTTTATTTTTTACCAACTGCACCTATGCTGCCACTTCCCTTTCCTCTCATCTTTTCAACATTCCTCTTTCTTTACCCCACCTTCGGTCTCCGGCCCATAAAGTCATTGACCTTGGGGAGTTCCACTACTTTACCATATCCCTGGTGTTTCACTGCTCCCCATTGTGCGTACACTCTGCAGGTCAAATGTCACGACAGTAGGGTCACGGTGCAGTGAAAGTGTCCAGACAGCTCACTTTAATGCTTTTTATTGGGGATCCTTGAGTCTTTACGAGGCTAATGCCTGAAAATGATACGTATCATTTTAGAATCAAATGGTTTTACTGCCATCGCAGCTCCAGGAAATTACCGAGCACTTCCAGAACATAAAAATGATATATGAACAGGAACATTCAATAAGAGTTTAACTGCAGCGAGTTAAAACTAGGCAAAAAAGAGGCTTAGATGAACGAAAATAACACCTTCTCCTCATTACCACTCCTGGAGGTCTGCTTGAGCAAGCCTCAAAGCGCCCAGTGGTGCTGCTCAGTGACCCACAGCTGAAGCTCCCTAGTGGGTTTAAGTCCTGCTTGGACGTGAAAAACATGACGGTGATGAGTAAGAGCATGTGTGCTCAGCAAGACACTCCCCAGGACATAAAGATATTCTTTTCCTAACCAGCCTCAATCCCCAGTTGATGTGCAGCTGGCGGTGCAGAGGTGCCAGCGAGAGGAAGGGGAAGAGCTGGCACAGTCGGGGCTCAACTAGATTTCCCTGTATTGAAGTAGAAAGCAACAGGGAAGTGATATAATCCTCCTCTGGACATCGGCCAACATCTTCCATCCTGTGAACAATACCCCCAACACCTTTCCGCGCGGTGCAGCGTGCACGTGCATACTGTGCGTATCCGCCGGTGTCTTCCTCTCGTGCCTGCCTTTGTAACAAGTGCCGGGATCATAGGGCTGTATGAGGTATCATTTGAGGGGTGGTGGGTGACACAGGAGGGGGGTAACCCCGAGGGATTGGGCTGCATTCCAGCACTTTTTCCTCCTACTCTTCCCCCTCCTCTCCTAAGTCCCCCCACCACACATACACACACACTCACACACACAAAAAGCTCCCTCAGGCCAGCACGCGACAGGTGCTGACTTAAGAGCCCCTCTCCTTCCTCCTCACACGTCCACTTATGCCCCCTTTTATGCCCATTACAACATGCGCTGCCATCATCCTACCACAGTCTTCTTAACACACACACACACACACACACGCTTAATACCTAGGCATGAACACACACACACAGTCGTGTCCATAGCCAGCTGTTGTCAGATCGGTACAACAACGTGCTCTGCATTGCAGATTAATTTTAAAATATATTTAAACAATTTCAGGCTCATCACTGTCTCCTCCTTCACTTTCTCTGCCTTTCTTTCTTTCTTCTTCTCTTGTTCCCTCTTCCTATTGTATTCTCACCTCATCTGTCTTCATACCATCCTCTTGTCTGTGCTTTTTCTATATTTGTCTCTTTCTTTGTCTTTCTTCTTCCCAGTCCCTTTCCTTTTCATAAATCCTTTTCCTAAATCCCTCAAGGTCCCTGAGCATCCTATTGTGTCTCTCTCCATCTTTCTCACTTACTTCATCATTCTATCCATTACCTCCTCCACCTCCTTCTCTCTGCATTAAATTTTCCCTCCCCTCCTTTTTGTTTCCTTTTTTCCGCAGTCCCTCTCCTTTCCCTCCCTCCTTCTCTCTTCTCTCTCCTCTCGTTCTCTCTCTCCCTTGTGTCTATTGGTGTTAGCCAGTGCCAGACTGTTGTAGAGAGAGAGAGAGAGAGAGAGAGAGAGGGACTCCAGGCGGTTGGTGTTCCTGCCAGCCGTTAGACACACACACACACCGAGTCAACGAGGACAATGTGTCTGGGCTGAGGGGGGAAAAAACACATGATTGCGCTGCCACCCTGAGGCGACTGGAGGTATAGCTGCGGTGAGGGTCATTGAGGGGAGACGGTGAGGATGATGAAATACTGGCAGCTTTTCAGTAACGACTGAACCCAGCCGAGGCTGGGTGGGCGGGGTGAGCTGCTGTGAGCTCATTGCTGCTGCTACTAGCTCACGGCCACAACAGCTATTATGCAAGAGAACAAGGGGGGGGAGAGAGGAGAGGGGAGCGATGTGAACAACAGGAGGTTCAGTGAGGATAGTGCGCTCGGCGAGATGATGTACAGAATGTCATCAGCGTCGGCGCCGTAAATCCCTCCAACACATTCGCGCAGACTGCGTTTTTCACGGCTCCTTTGTCTCCAGAAGTGGTGACTCCTTTCTTTACGCAGCATTCCAGTGAGGACTGGTGAGCGTTTCCTTTTTGCCCCGAACAGTAATCATCACAAAGACAAATGGTGATGTCCTTAGGCACAGCGAGGACCTTTAGCAGATAAATGGCTTTAATTAATCTCGTTGAACGTAGCCCCAAGATGTGTTATCGATGAAATATGATGAGAACATCCTTAGTTAAATAGATATGCAAATAGTCAACTGCGAGGCAAATTCATTTAAATTTGCATTGTTGCTTCACATTGAGTGTGAGTTCAAAGGGGGACAATTCATCGCGTGCAAAAGGACTCTTAGGGATACACAAGGTGACCCAGAGAGGGGAGCTCACATAATTTAAAGTGCTCAAGTGGCAAGATTAACATGTTCCTACGTTGCAGCTTCCCACTTCATATCCATTTTTAAGGAGAGATGGAGATGATGAGAGTGACAGTCAAGGGCAACTAGCCCTGTTAGGTGGTGCTGCTCAACCCTGAAGACACTGAATGTGCTGAAGAGGGACGGCAGCGCTTTTCTGTGGTTCCTCTGTAACACTTTGTTCTTTCTCACTCAGCAGAATATGCTCTTATGTGTGTTCTTCAAAATTCAAAAAGTGGACATTCAAGTGTTCCCATATTAGATCATCAAGACTAAATGCAGCGGCTTCATCAGGTGAGCTCAATGTCAACTGTGAATGTGACGCATAGAAAATGAATTTGCCCTGACCCTGGAGCTCATACACTCCTGTCTCGTTTGCCTTTGTTTGTGCTTACTCTTCATTTCTATCTCAATCCACTCTGCTCTGTTCTACCCCCTCTCCTGCACACACACCTGCTCTCAGACTACACTGAAGGCTGAGGTGACCTTCAGGATACAGAAAGTGGCACACATGCATCTTGTCGTTCCCATTCCTAACCGTTCTATAGGCATGCTAAGAAATGCGAGTGAGACTTTATTTACTTGACAGAGCCACAGCTTTACAAGCACCAAATAAAAATTTTACTCCTTTCTTGCACAGTGTGTGAACCTTTGCTGGACTCCGGAATTTGAGTCTGTTTGTTTTCGGCTTTCAAATCTTGTTACTCCTCACACAGGTGTCACGTTGGCTTTGTGTTTGTTTGTGTCAGCACCTTCCCAGAGCCCTGTCCGTCCAATCAGCACACAGCCCATCAGGAGCATGGGAAAATCAGTGATGAATATGAACCTCAAAGCGCCATCAATTAGAAGACAATCAAGGACTGCGGGAACAAAAGGGTAAGGACAAAAAAGGAGAAACATTTTTCTTTTCATGGCCATCTAAGAAGACGGTTTAGATGTGTAAAGTTTCTTGGAATTGAGGCCGACAGGCTTCTTCAAGCCCAGTGGGGTACTTATAATTTGTTGGGGGAGTAAGGGAGGGAGGGAGTTGGAGAACAATGGCATTGTCCATGCTGCACTAGAAGCCTGGGCTGCCGCCACTGCCTGCCTGCCCGAAGATTGTTAGTAGTAATTTGCTTTATGTTGAGTGGAAGCAGGATCAGGGATGAAGTGAGGCGTGTGTTAATTCCTCTGCAGGGATCACATGCCCTTATCAGTCGCCAATCACAACTCCATCAGCAGGGGTTACGTAACCCTCGGTGCACTGTCACGGCGACCACCCAGGGCCGGTTTGCACCTCTGCCAAGTTGGTGAGATTACAAGCATCTGGCATCATATAGCAGAGGCGACATTCACGGCTGATCGGCGCACAGGATCAATATGTCGTGCAGGAGCAGCCGGGTCGGACTTCTCTCGGCCAGTTCTCATGCGATGCTCAATTTACGTATTCCTCTCCACCGCAGCAGCAAGACTACAGGGATTGATTAGGCCTGCTTGTGATCAATAGCAGACAAACAATTGTCTCAGCGTGGCGGGAGCAAAGCAAACCCTTAATCCAACATTCAGTTAGGAAGACTTCACATGAAATACAAAATTAATTTGCACATGAGATCAATAATTGACAGTTTGTCCACATGTGTCCAGTTAACCGACATCGTCCGGCTTCATTCAGCATGACAGCGGTAATGACAGCAGCGAGGGGGAAAAAAAAAAAAATAGACAGACGGAGAGATGAAGCGAGCAAGTGAAATAAAAATTAGACACAGCTAATGCAGAAGGACAGTAGCTTTGTACTAGTCATTGTGCTGTCCACTGTGTGATAGCTTCCCTCAAGCCTCTGTGCCCTTCGTTGGCTGTAATTTGCTGTTGTCACGTTCGCTTTGTATCAAGACCGTTCTACAGGCCACATCATACGAAAAGACTTCTACGGTTTCCCTATGCTTTCCCGTGGCTCCTGGTCAGAGGCCCAGCAGAGGGGCTTAATGGTTGAGGCAGCCCAGGGTGACAGCTCTCAGTTTGGGGAGGGCGGCTTGCTGGGGTCCTGGAGCCTCCGAAGGTTCTCAAGGCAGGGCCCTGTGCTACAGACAGCTGTGAGGGGGCCCGAGGACAAGAGGTGGAGGGCCGGTGGAGAGGAAGCGCATTTTTCGTTGAAGGGTGTATTGTCACCACCCATCATCTCTCATTGCCCCGTTGAGAGTTGAGGGGCTCGACTCACATTTTTCTTTTCAATTGCTTTCCTCCCTTCTCCGGTATCGCTTCACAGATGCATGAGAATAGATGCTGTAGTCCCGAAAATACTGTGAAACCCGCTCGCACACACAGCAGCCACTCTAATGCTCTAATCAACTGCGTTATTATCTTCATATTTGAGGAATCAGGGCCTCTCAGGGATTTTCTTGTGTCTCTGAACACTTCAGGCTCATCACTGATACTGCAGGCCAGGCACATTTTGACACAGCAGTCCACTCTCCCCTATCCCATCGGCTTTGATCTTCCATTTTCTCCTCTGCTGCGATTGATATTTACATTACATTAGGGGTGAAACATACACGCATGAGGGACCATATGCACATATGCACACACCCCATCACAGAGTGGTACTGACACTTCCCAGAGGGGTCCTATTGGCGGAAGACATCCTGCACATCAGATCACAGGGTCATCATTATTAGTGCACTATATGGCGAAGAGCAGGCTCCATATCACTCAACTAACTGCCATGAGAGACAGGAAGAGGGGAGAGATGTGTGTGTGTGTGTGTGTGTATGTGTGTGTGTCAAGGCAAGAGAGATTAAGAGACCAAAGTGGGGGGTGGCGGGATTGGTGAGAAAAAAAAGAGGAATAGCTGAAGAAGTGCGACGGCGACAACAAAAGAAACAAAGACAAAGGCAGAAACAGGGAAACAAAGAAAGGTAAGCTGCAAGACAAAGGCACAACGAGAGCAGGGGGTGAGACAGACAGAGACAGACAAAGGAAGACGATCCACTACCTATGCAGACTACAGCAGGAAAATCCGTCTGGCCTCCCCTCCCCGAGCAGAGTGCGCCAGGCTATTACAGTAATGAGTGCAACTGCCAGAGTGACGTCATGTATCTATAGCATTACTGCATGTACCGATGTATAGGACAAAGGAAGTGAGGGAGGAAAGGGAGGGAGGCAGGGATGGAGAAAAAAAAGGGCTGAGGAGAAAACTGAGAGAAGAGGGATGTTGGAGGATTGGAGGGCAAGAGGAAGTGCGACGTACATGAGTGAGAAATAGAAGGTTAAAGACAAAGACAGCAGCAATGGGAAATTAATTTGCGTAGGCCCCTCCTTCGTTTTACTCGCCTGGCTTTGTTACATCTGCAGGTGGAAAAATCAGCTTCAACACATTAGATAACAGCACCCGCACCCCCTCCTCCTCCCCCCCAACTCCCTCGCTCCCCCGTCACACACCCACATTCAATTCCCCTCCACAGCCCAGTTCACAAAAACAATAAAACACTTATTGCACACATATGCATGTTGGTTGCTCCTCCACCCGACATGATTAGGATAATGAACGCAGTGACAAAAGGAGACCGCCAATTATCTGGTTCTTTAATTCTAATTGGCTGGAGATCACCATCACTCTCTAATCTGATGCACAATGCTCCTGAACCGGAGCGCACGGTTCGAATGAAATCTTGTACTTGTGGAGCCTTGTGCCGAAATTACGTGACAATCAAGCTTATCCCGTATTCATGTATGGAAGGTAAATGAGGCACTCTTGTGCACATTCCCACAGTTCCATGCATTGACAACTGGGAGCTGTCCAGTTGAACCAGTCGTCATTTATTGGCCACTGAGCAACTCTGAGCAGCTGGTGGTTAAGTACCTTGTTCAAGGGCACCTTGATGGTACACTGCAAAAAAATCCTCCTCCACAAACAAGCAAAACATTGGGTAAGGCACAGAAAAGAACTCGTATCAATCAAAAACAGTGATCAGTTTGCAGTAGTTTAATAATGCAAATTGTGCTTCACAAGATTATTTATCTCTGATACGACAAAATGAGATACAGATACTTGAATTGCTCTTTTTGTAGTTTATACAAGATCTTGCAGCACTCCAACAGCAAGTCAGTTCCTTTAATATTTGCAATTACTTACACGTTTACTCCCCGCTCTTTTTAGACAAACTCTACATAACTTTAAACAACTTTATGCTGCACATACAGACGTGTCCACCATTAAGAGTCACTATCAATGCCTTTGCTGGCAGTTGAAACACAAGCTACTTGCCTGAAGTATATCACTGATGTTTCCAGAGCACAAAGACAGAGAGGCTCTTTATTTTAAGCAGGCATGGCAGGGGGCGACCTGAGCAGCTATGAAACAGGGGGCCTCTTGAGTGCGACCACCCCAAAGACAGCCTGCTGCCGGCCTGACACTGTGAGAGCTGCACAGGAATTTACCGTGACAGCGGAAACAGCCTCTCCTCAGGTGGACGTTCATAAAGACAGAGCCAGGGCACACACACACACTCACACACACACACGTGTCCAGACCTTGGCAGTGAACCCTGCCAAAGCTCACCTCCCTGTAACCTTGGTGGTGGGATTCTAGGAAAATGTAGGCCTTTCCACACCTTTTGATCCTCAAAATGTTCTCAGCCTCCCTTGTACAGGGCGGCCCTGTCAACGCGGTGTCAGATTAACACCCGTATTATCATATTTCTCACAGAGCAAACATGCACACTCACTATTAAATGTGAAGCCTGCCTTCCTGCAACTTTCAGCATCTAAACAGGGCATTTCCAAGTTGAGTCAAATGTTTATGTATGAGTGCAACTTGGTTGGTTCCTAGAAGCCTTGTTTCCCGAGGGCATAATTAGTGGGGGAGAAACACTTCCTGTTACGAGAACAAGTATTTCAGAAATAGTGGTATTGGGGCCGTGGTATGGACCCAGACAGGGCTGTTTACATCACGATACTGCTGCTTTGTTGAGAGTCCAAAAAAAATGTCACGTGGCAAAAGCGAAACCAAGGGAGCTATTATAACAACCAGTTGCCGTCGTCAAACTTAAGACTGGGGTAGAGGCCGGGGCAGGCCTGTGCTTGATCAGCAGGGCCCCTTCAGCAGGCGTCCAACCAGAGCCAACCTGGTTGCGCATTAGTAACCAACTCGATCTACTGTACCTGAGGGCAGAAACATTCCTTGGTTCCGATCCAGATCAATCAGAGAGGCATGCCTGTGAAGAAAGCCTGAACTCTGCTGACCTGGCAGCGCAGGATGAAACAACATGCATCCTGGCGCTACTTCCAGGTATTTCCGGAGTGCACCTTGGGCCTATTTTACAGTGAACCCGCGTATCGGCTTTCAAACTGAAAGTAAGTGAATTTGCGTGCGCAAGCGCTTCATGCGTGTTTGTGTGCACGCACGCGCCTACGGACGTACTATCCGCACATGTGCACGTGTGTCGCTAACATGTGTTTCTGATGAGTCAATATAGATCTGCATTTCAAATAAAGATAATGGGAAGCAGAGCAAGAGTGAATGAAAGGGAGAGGGGGAGAGGGGGTGGAGTATGGTATCTATAGGTGGGGGGAGAGACATTCCTGAGGCCTGATGTTGGAGGTAAATTAAAAATATCCCCGGCTGCTTGGAGGGGGTCCAAGGAGGCTGACACACACTGCTCAGTCAGGGAGCTCGCTGCTGATCCAGTAAGCGCTCACTCACGGCCAATTATGCCTCCTGTGATGTGTGTTCAACCCCCCTCCACACCCCCGCCACCCTGCCTTTACCCCTCTAGCAACACCAACTAGAGAGAGAAAGCTGTCAAAGAGCTGGGATCAAACCTCCAATCAAATACTGGCTGTCACACACCCAGGTGATGATTAATGGCTTGTATTCTCTGACCCAGAGAAGAAAGGAGAACAGAGAGTGAGCTACAGATGGGAGTTTTCAACTCATTACAAAGCACAGTAACATGTGTTGAGAAGACCAGGCATCCTCCGCGTGTTCATGCAGCCCAGCAACCGGCACTGGCGGGCAATTACAGTGCTGAGAGATGAAAGCGTCACTCCATTAAAAAAACAAGGCTGTCAAGGTTTTCTTCACTTCCGGGAAAATTAACAAATTAGATACAAGGGGTTCGCTATTCACCTGTGTCTGACTCCCTCGTATAGAAGACCAGAGGTTCTCCCTTTCTCTGTCTCTCTCTCACACACACACACACACACACACACACACACACAGTAAGGGTCTCGCCACTGGCGCCCAACCGTGTTCTGCGGTGGAAACCAAACACTGGCCTGTTTTGACTGGATGTGATCCTTGTTTCCGGGCGGACCGCTGCCAGAGGCGGATTGATGGCTCTCACCCAGAGGAGGACGTTTACAGGAAAATCCTCCTGGCTGGAATTCTCCCTCTTTTCATATTGGACTCCAAACACAGGGTCGCAGTCATGGCTGCGCCGGACCAAAGTGCTCCCCAAGTGATAATGAAGGGAATGTTGCTGTGCATATCGCCACAGACACACACAACCTCGGACTCCTGTACTTCTGGGGGCCGTCACCATCATAATGCCTGCTGTAGCCCCCAGTCCTAACTTTAACAATCACAACTAGATGTCTAACTATTAATCTAACCTGGACTTAAAGCTAATCTTACAGGATTAGTCTGGTTTATTGCATCTTGGGTCTTAATGGGTTTTAATAGTTTTACGACCATATCTATTGATTATGAGGACATAGTGCCCACTGAAGTAATTGAGTGAGTGGTCAGATGATCATGCAGACAGTTTAGCTATAAAGTCTAAAACACTGATCGTAAAACCAAAGATGAGCTTATGTGAAATGTTGCTACTGGTCCCTCATTGCACTGGAAAACTACGGTAAGTATGCTAGCTCAAAGTTGATAATCGCTGAAATTGTCCCAGTTCGATTCTCGCTGTGGGCGCTGGGGGCGTGTCCTCCACCATGCCTTCAGTGCCTGCTGCTCGAGGAAAAAGGGGCCTTTCTGTGTGGAGTTTGCATGTTCTTCCTGTGCTCACCTGGGGTATCTTCCATAAAAAAATACCCCCACTAAAAACATGCAAGAAGATCACCACCTGACCAATGGTGGCAACAAGGAGCTGGTCCCCGGGCGCCGGTCGGCTGGCAGCCCACCGCTCCTGGTCCGCCGCTGAGGAAGGACGGTCCAAGCATGGGTTAAAGGCGGAGAATAAATTTCACATATGCATGGCGTGTGCAGTTTCCCCTCCTAACTTTGCATGTTGTGCGTAAAAAATGTGACTAATGAAGGGATTTCTTCTTCTTCCTGTAATGGATGTTTACAACAGTCAATGTTTTGGGTAATATTTGTACTGTTCGTTCAAAACCTGTGTGTTCAGCTGGATGCTCGTGTCTCTCGCCCCATCCAACTTCCTTTTAGCAAGGTCGCTGCAATCCCAGATATCAGCCATAAACTGATGCTACTATAAAGACAGTACAGACGATGTCCAGGACTACAAGAACGAGTTCTAATGAAGCTTTAGCCTTAAACCTAAGTATTACCCCTCAAAAATGTCTGTTCACTCTTAAGAATGAAACCTAAAACTGCTCTGAACAAAGACAAAAGTACAAGAGCACGGAGATATTCTCAAGTAAAGGCAGCACTTGTGACGAACATTTACAGTATGCGTTGCAGCGTGTCTCCTCTGTGAACTTTCTTGCGCACCAGTCATCATGTTCACACACACACACACACACACACACACACACACACACACACACACACACACACACACACACACACACTAGTTGAATCCATATGAATGAGAAAGCTTCTCGGCCACATTCCTCCTCAGCAGCAGGAAGACAGACCAGTTGCTTCCGCCATGGATCGATAGAAGAGAAAGACGACCACTGAGATTAAAGTAGCAGGAGAAGAAGAGAGGAGGGAGGGAGGAGGTTGGGCATGATGTGGACAGAGGAGAATGGAGTACTGTTATACATGTATACAGATACTCATATAACTCCCTGCGTGTAATTAATTTGAACAGTGTTACATCATCTCAGGAAATGTATGTCAATAACTATCAACTCAACCGTCATCTGTTCGTGTTTTGTCTTTGATTTTACTACGCTGTAGATACACAGAGAAGAAGGAGAAAGAGGCAGAGAGAGCGGAGAGGGAGGAAGAGACAGAGACGGGGAGTGGTGACAGTGATAGAGAGCGAGCGGACTCCTGGGGAAGCAGCAGAGGCGAGTCCATCGATCCAGGACAGTGAGCCGGCTCGCGTTTCACCTCCTCAGCAGTAACGCCGGCACTCTGCCATGGAACTGAGCCCTTTATCCCGTCTGGACGGGGTCACCTCCACCCTATATGTGTCTGTCTTTGTGTGTGTGTGTGAGACAGACACAGGAAAACAGATCTGAAAAGGAGGTATGGATGATAATAACTCTTGAATCTATCAAATTGTTTTTCTCTTGCATCCACTGTGCATCAAATTCTTTTTCAGTTCTTTAAGAGTCTTTATAGAAAGTAACAGAACAGCAAGGACAAAAAAACTACAACACAACACTAGACTAAATGATGCTGTCCATATGACACCACTCACTGTTAATTTACAGTGAGGGGTATCCCAGCCAAGGAATGGCGAGCGGCTGGTGTTTCTCGCGCTGCTGTAACACCACATGGCATCAAAACGCTGTCCAATTTGGATCGTCCCCTAAGTCACATGCCGTCCTCATCAGGGGGAAATGATACTCTGAATGAATCGTGTCCATCCACAAGTGCTGGGCCGCGAGGGGGACCGGGCACGGTTCTCAAAGCTGTCCACTGTCATCCAAGACGGCCGAGCCATGTGACAGACGACCGAGCATGTGGCATCTCACTGACCCCTGACCCGGAAACCTTTCCCCTATCTGCCCCTGCTGTGGCTAACGGATGGCCCAGAACCTCAGTGACCACTCGCCACTGGGGCTCTTTTGTGCGAGTGGTCAATCACATCAGAAAAGGTCAGGCAGGGGTCGGATCGGGAACAGGTGAACTTTGACCCCTCTGCTGCAGGCTGTAGGTTGAGGTATTTGAGTCGGGTGTGTAGGAGCATTGAGAGGATGGAGACTCACAGACAGATGACAGATAAGACTGATACAACAGTTTGTAATAAGAAGTGTGTGTATGAAAACAGACCACATAGACACAATGAAAGACTGAGTGTACCGTGGTATCAATGAAGAGAGAGCTCAACTACGACCTTCATAAAGTAACTTCCTATCAAACTGATAGCTTTCATGTACTGTATGCTGTGCTGCAGGGGTCCTCAAGGATGTCTGTAGGAGGAATATTTAACACCTTTGTACATGAGGACTTTTTAACGCCTTTGAAGGCCTTTTTTGAGCAAACTTGTAAGACTTTTCTAGACCAAATTATATATTAAACACTGCTGAACTGAGCTTTAAGGCAGGTTTACACTCTGTACAACAAGTTAGACAAACTGCACAGAAATGAAGAAACAGTTGAGGGAAAAACACTGAATTCTGCCTTTACCAAAAGACTAGTTGCATACGAGAGATTGTAAACAAGTAACCAATATAAATATATAAATTACCTTCAGGTTAGAAAAAGTCTACAATTTCTCAGACCAGTCTCTTTCCAGGAGGAGCCTGAGGGCCAACTAAGGACCTTTTCTGGACCCGGCCCAAAACCTTTTCAGCACCAGTTGGGTTTATACCCCACCTGACAAACATGACCACCCAGCAGGCCGGTGACATTTACAGTGAGCCGTTTCAGCCCATTAGCCAGCATCAGCTCCTCATGCTGCGGCACCTCGTGAGCGACATGACCAGCAGGTCCAGGATTTAACTGAACCCCTACACCACCATCACCACCTCCTCTGCCTCTGCTGGAACAATCAAAGCTTGGTACTGTAACAGGAAGAGGAAATACCATTCCCCACGGATTCTTTCCTGCTGTTATTCCTGCTACTATTCCACAATAAATTCACACTCGAAATCAAGGCTGACGAAATGACAAAGGGAAACCGTGGCTAACAGCTCACATCCTCTGAAGGAGAGGGTGCGTGTGCATGTGTTTGTGTGGCAGTGAATTACTCACATTGCAGGGCTTTGCCTTCCTCATGGGGACAAAACACCAGTCCCAATATCGGAAATCATTCAATTTTAGGGTTAAGGTTCGGTTTAGGCTCTGATTAGGGTTAGAAAAGCAGTTGTTATGGTTAAAGAAAGTCTACAAGACATGAATGTAAGTCTATGTAATGTCCTTAAAAGTGATGGAAACATGACTCTGTCTGTCTGTCTGTCTGTCTGTCTGTCTGTTAAAGCATGAGAAAGACCCATGTGCTCCACCAGGAAGACAAATTAGAATTCATCCCATGCGCAAGTATGTTTGAACATGAATCACTGATTGATGCATAATAAGTATGAACAAATGATGCTTGGAGAAGTTCAAAGACATGAGAGAAAGTATCTGTTAATCCTCATGACTTTACCATGTCTTGAAGACACCGTGGACAGTTTCACAGAGTTCATTTCCTCCACTCCACAGCCTGAACTTGTGAACTTACTCCGATCCACGGTCAGAGCTAGAAACCACAAAGAACCCGTCACACAGGATCCCTAAACTCACAGTCCTCTTGTCCCAGGTCGGCTTCGGCGAGCTCGAGGGACACATCTACAACATTGCTAAACTAACATCTCCCTGGTCTCAGGTCAGAAATTAAACACAAGGGAAAAGAGGGGCTACAGTATGATTTCAGCCTGTGGCGGACACTTTTCACTGGAAGTTTATTTTTGTTCGGAGTCATACGACTCACATGCAATCAAAACATCCATGTACATAACTGCACATGCACACTTTCAAACATAAACACATACATTAGTGATTGACAAGGAAATTCCTCTGACCCTCATTCGCTACGTCGCGCTAACGCCTTGTACAGTCCCCGAAATGATGTTTAGTTATACCTTTTTCCCCTCAGCTGCAGACAAAAGATCTTTCATTAAGATGATCTGCACGTCCATTTCCTTCAGGCAGCCTCCATGGCATTTCTAATGTTCTCTTACAGTTTTAAAGAGCATGTTTTTCATGGAAATGAGCCCACTAGAAGTCAACTCTCTCTCTCCCTCTCTCTCTCTGACCATCTGGCTGGTCAAATGGACAGCAGTCTCAAAGGTCAACTCAGCTATGGTCCATCGTGACCCTGTCAATATCACTGCTGCACTTATCTGTAATGGAAGACACTTTGTGAGGCTGATAGTCAGGTGGGGGGTCACGGGCTGTGCGCTATGAGTGTGTGAATGCATTTGTCTTTGCATGTGGGGAGTGGTGACTGTGTTCAAATGATTGAAGTGTGATATGCGAGGATCGCAGCTAGGATTGTGCCCTTGAAATACTCGCCAGTCAAGGGTGCGTCGCCTGCCAACTGTGTGTTGGCCCGAGTGTTTGAGCACACACTGAAAGTAAGTGTGTCGCCTGGCTCTGGGAACTATTTCACCCCGAGTCCTTGACACACTGACTAAGTAACAGAATGCGTGCAGGAGTAGCGGAGCCTATTAAAAGCCTTGTTGGAATGGGAGCGGGGCTGTCCTCCCTGTAGCTAGCTGTGATAGCGTAGCCCTTCCTGCGCTGGAGCCAGATAGTAATGAAACGCTGGTGTCAGACAGGAGACAGGGGAAAGAATCAGGCCTGTGGAACAGAGAGCTAATAATAGCAGCTGAAACTGTGCTATTCCCACCACTGGCTGAGGATCCATCATCGCACTTCTACACACAGAGGCTCAGACAGACACACACGCACACACACAAGCTTGGCACATAGTTTGAACAGTAACCTGAGCAAGCCACCGCAGAAACCAAAGCAATCAGGAATCAAAGCAAATCCAGCCTGCGTACAGTATGCATGAGCGTGCATGTGCCGTACAAATGTGAGCGTGTGTGGACAAGTGTGTGTATAGGGAGAGGGGCGAGCGAGCCAAAGATAAATGGAAGCAGAGTTTGGTGGAAACCACTTTTCCCTCCATAAAGCGAGGAGCGCATGCCTCTGATGTGCCCTACCAGAGAGGGAAGAGAGGAAAGAGGGCCTTTCATTCACCGTGAGGAGATCTGTCTCTTCTCCTTTGGCCCCTCATTTTGCCCCCCTCCACTGGTCTTCGCTCCTAGAGAGCATCTGAAGCCCATTCTCCCCCTCTCTTCCCCTCTCCATCACCCGCAAATATAACAACGTCTCCCTCCTCGAAAAAGACGAAAGGCTTTTTGCGCCTAATTGTACCCAGCCGTCACAGAGACGAAAGAGGTGAGTGGACTGAGCGAGGAGAGGAGGGAAGGAAAAGGAGAGGAGAGGAGAGGAGAGGAGAGGAGAGAGGAGCGAGGCAGAGAAGAGGAGTCAAAGGAGGAGAGAAGAAAGGGAGAAATGAAAGATGTGTTTGTTCAGTACCACAGGCTGACACATCTCTCTTATCTCTTGCCCAGCCAAACCATATGCCCCTGGGCCACAAGGGGAGGGAGGGGAGAAAGATGAGGTGTAAGTGTGTGAGGGGGGTGTGGGGGAGGCTGGGGGTGGATAAAAATATGCTTTTGCAGGAGGCAGAAAGCCATAAAAGAGGCACATGCCATGCGTACTGTAGGTAAAAGTTATTCAAGGTCAGCCAGCGATCGAGAGAGAAACATAAAGACGAACAGAAATGAACAGATACGAAGCGAGACACTGACCGAAAAGGGGGCTTCTGCCTTGACCCGCAGCCCTCTCGCTCTCCTGCAGCTTCCCAGTCGCCCGTTGACCACACACGCCGCCTGGCACAGGGCGGACGCCAGCGCCACACGACAGCAGAGCCGCCGTCAAAAGCCTCAGACACTCCAGCAGCGGGAGCCATCAGGCCTGGCTGCGTGGAAGAAGAAAAAACACACAAGCATTCACTCCCTGGACACAACAGTGGACACAAATTGTGAATGTCAAACACCATTTTTGAGCGCTACTGTATTTGGGAAAAGTTCTGTTTGGTTAGTTTTGTGTTACCAGCCAGAGCCCGAAGCCTGCCAAGACATTAACATACAGCTACAGGTTTGATTTGTTAAAATGAATGGTGAGTTTAATGTACACAGTAGTATCCTGACTCAGTGCGTGTGTGTGTGACTGGTCTCACATGTTCAACTCCCGCTGAACCATGCGTCCGATTCCCCTGTTTATTGTCTGGAAGCTGATACCTTTAAGGGCTTCATTCATGCTCTGTTACGTGAGGCAAATTCAATAGCACAGGCATCACGGTTTGGTCATTCCCCCTCTTGCCCTGGGTGATTTTCACATGTTGGATGTCGGCCTCTCTCGGCGTCCTCCCTCACAGAAGCCATTCTGTTTCCCAGCACTCTGCTGCACAGCCTCATTTCAAATAACACCTCCAGCCCGGGCCGCTATACACGCCCAGAGGGACGCCGAAGTTGGTTTTATTTTATTCAGCGTTGAGTTTTATGCGTTTTTAATAGGCGCCGAAATTTATACGGGTGAGGTTTGTATCTGCTACATCCCAATGTGTGACTCCACATTACTGGAGCGCCGTTAAATGTAAACTCCTGGAAGGTACGCTGCTTCTAGGAATAGATCCAAGTGTGTGTGCATGTGTGCATAAGTCAGTGTGTGACCAGCTATCCGCAGCTCATGGTGTGGATTTACAGGGTGCCTCCTGAGTATACTTCCGACCCATCACACACTGCTCACACACTCCTGGGTGCGGAAGGTGCGCCCTTTATCACTGTGACATTTTCATTTAACACGCAGCCCAAGAGCTCTTGCATTCACATCCATGTTTCCTGTGCCCCATGCTGAGGCACAATACCAACCACTTAACATTTAGCAATGGCAGATCAGCCGCAAATTCTTCCACTTCCCAACGCTTCCATGGGAAAGCTCATTATTTATCTTTGATTTAAAGCGACAAGAGTTATGAAGGGATCACGGCGTGCTACCAAGAAACAAAGGAAGCGCGGGCTTGCCGCTGGTTCAGGCTGCACATTTAGGAACAGTTGTATCTGCTCTGCAATAAAGTGTTGAGCTGCAGTGAATGCAAGTTAGGAGCAGAGCCAAAGGGTGTATGTGCAGCAAGTGGATCCCAACACAAAAGTAAGGCTGTCATGAAAAATCAAAGGTGTCACAAGATGATTGAAGGGAGAATAAAGCTAAAAACACAGGTCTTTTGCACCAAATTATTTACTTTTTTTCTGGCTTTTGTCTACTTTTGTGAAACAGTGCGTGCATTTGTCACCATTATTATCAGTTACAGCCCTAGTTACAAGAAGGACTTTAATTTCTTCTTTCTTTTTTTACTCAATTGATTGATCAGGAAAAGAAAAATCAGTATCCCAAAGCCCATTATAACAGCTTCAAATGCCTCATTTTGTACAATTTACTAACATGTAAGACAAACTAAACATTTAAGAGGTGTGGACAGGCCTGTTTTGGCATGTTTGAAATAAATAACCAAATATCAAAGTTGTTGCAGCTTAATTTTCTGTTGATTAGCTGGCTACAGATTTGCATTTTGGGGCCACAAGCCCACATCAGGTTGGGAATCACTGCACTCACAGGCTACATTTTGAGGGGAATCCTCAATTCAAACAGCAGTTTGCGCTGCTTATTAGCTAGGCTAGTCAGCTAGCATCCAGCTAACTTTCAAAACCAAGAGATGGGCCTACTTGTGGTTGGGGTCCATCTTTAGGAAGACTTTTGTGTAGAAAACATGAGCCAACATACACTGATTTAGTATACACTGGATATTAGGGTGTCAGTTAGGCTAACCTCCTGACACGAAAAGGGGAGCTTATGAAAGTATGGCGGACCTGTCACTGTATCTCACCTCTGCCTTAATGTAAACCAGATGTGACGGATGATGACTTTTCTCCACTCCTTCATTTGCTACCGACGGTTGTTGACCCGGGGCATCATGGCCGCCCGATGTCCCTGACGGCCCGCCGCCCTCTCTCCACCTCGGGGGGACGCGCGGCTCTGGCGCTTTAACACGGTGATTAATCACACACACGGCGTCCGACGTGCTGCGCCGAACACGGCCAATCACCTCCATTAAAGCGGGGGAGCTCCGGCGGACACAGAGAGCACTTTGTGCCCGGGAAACACAGGTCATTGTCTGCCGCGACGCCCGGCTCGGCGGGGAGACATGAGGGTGGACTTTGTGTGCGTGTTTTGACAACCTCGGCTCGGTTTCCAAAAACCGCATGTGTGCCTCATTTCCTGTTTCATATCCTGGACTGGTTACCAGGATTACATGGGATTAATATAATAGATCACTGTGTTGTCATTTTACGCCGACTTTGATCAGTTATGGTTACTTCACAAACAGCAGGAAAAAGTTTGGGAGCTAACTGTAGCTTTACTTAAAGTCAGTTCAATCAGGGCACACTGTGAGCTAATAGGAAAGGGCGTTTACTTAATGAGTTATTTGCTCAATTAATATTCTGCAGTTCATCTCCATAAGTGGTCTCTACCGCCCCCTACAGGCTGCCTCCCCAAGCTGCTGTGTGTGACCTACTGTACATTGTAAATACACATCTGCTTTTTATAAGAGAGCTCTAACAATTAAAAAAGAAAACTTATCAAGAAATATTCAACTCACTGTTTCTTACAATAAATACATAGAATAAATAATAATGTTAATACTGAAGGTGGAGCTGGTTTTAAATACACTGTATATCATTAGTTAGCTACATCCAGTGAGGGGTCAGGGCCCCTCAAAGGGGGTCATGAGATGATAAATGGGGCAAGAAAGGAGAAAATACACAGCTCTGCTGCACACATTTGAATTTGTTCTTCAGATTTTTCTCAGTTTATTTTTCCTGTGAAATGTTGGAGAGTTTTACTTCTGCGGGCCTGAAACTCACAAGTGAATGAAACAATGTGAGACGTTTACAAGGACAATCTCTTTGGAGGAGCCTCTAAAAACTCAGACATCTGAAGCATAAGAGCTAAACACAGTTTTTTTGTAAACTGTCATAGGCCGGCCAAAAAAGTTTGGAACCACATTTAAAGAATTTACTGCATTTTATGATTAATCATACCAATGAATCATCATATCCAAGGCCCCAAATTTAAGGAAGGACTAGATTGAAATGCCTGATGGTCTGCAGGTACTGTGTTCAAACGAGTGACTGCTGCTTAAAACCACTGCTTTGACAGAGTAGTATCTATGAAACATGTGGAGGCGTGTTTGAGTTTACTCAGTGTTATGGAGGATGTCGTGGGATAATTTTAGTTTCACCCTTGCTTGCAATATGTAATAATGGTTGCATCTCATGAAAATATGGATACAGCTTGGCCCCAACGCAGTACGGTGTTGTATGCAATGCATCATCATCATGTGCTGCTGTATGAGTGCTGCTGATCAATCCAGAGAGAGTCGATAAGAGGCAGCCGGGATGCCGAGGGAGCCGAGCCAATCAAGAGAGCTGTCAAAGAGGCTTTTCATTGGCTCGGCTGGAAGCTGGACAGCAGTGTCACCGATGGGGACTCTTCAGTCTGGCAGACATACAGGCGGGCAGAGCCGGGTGAGCGCCTTGGCACTGGAAGTGGAGCCGGCATTCTGGTGGAGCAGCGGCTGGCACCAGGAGCAGGCTGGCCTCTCCAGTGGCAAAGAGGGAGATCACACACACACACATACACACACTCTGCCACACTCCTGCTGAGGAGCAAACGGAGGCTGGCAGGGAGGGCCGCTCCTGAAAAGCTGCCGTTGTCTGGAGATGGCTTTCATGTGAATGGGAGCCTTAATAGGCGTTGTGTGACGGCTCTCGCTGCACGCTGAGCGCCGAGTGATCCTCTTCTGTTGGGTTTTAATTAATAAGCAATGTTTGAAGGCCACAATGCACTTGGAGGGACAACACAGTGACTCCTTGGTGGCCTTGATGCTGTTTGTTTTTGAGTCGTACTCAAACTCCCACTGAGGTGACCACATACGCTGGGAGGTGCTGTCATTTTTCCTAAACTATTTTCACTCATTTTAACTAAAAAAAAAAAGAAAAAGAAAACAATTTCGGTCTACCGGAGAGCCGAGGCTTTCAGTTATAATACTGAAACTATGGGACAGCAAAAATAAGTCAACATATCTCCAACAGAAAAACAGCAAACATGCCCAAAGCAATGCCAGTGAGGTAAAAAGGTGAGCAAAATGAATCACATTCACATGTAGAAAACTGTCATCTAAATAATGAACACTTCAGCCCAATCTAGTTTCTTCTCCAGGATGTGAAGTTAGCTGATGTGACAAACTGGAAAGTTATGGTTAAATATTCAATCTGACCCGGTTTGAGTTTTGAGAGCTGCGGTCATACGCTGTGCCTTCTTTTGAACACTTTATCCTCATGAGCCCACTCATCAGAAAATAACCATTCTGGTCTTGCTCAAGCAGTACAGAAGGAAACGCCATGTAATAATACTGTAACAGCAGTTGGGCAATAGTTGCATCAAATGCTCACAACCCATTTTCAGGCAGTGTTAACCTATGCTTTGTAAAATACCATCCCCAACATGTTTACTGTAATTCCAAAGTACAGATGACATGACCCCTTAGGACAGCCAACAACGCTTCTTTCTACTTTCTATGGACTGAGGCTGCCACCTGGTGGATCAAAAAGACAACAGCACCATCCATAAAATGAAGCACTAAACAGAAGTCTGATTTTCACCATGGTATTGCTTTGATTCGTGGAAGATCTCCAACACAGGCAACAAAATTTGACCATATATTTTGTAGTCTCCATGATTTCACAGACTGAATATGTTTCTAGAGAATAACTGACACTAAAATGTCAAATGGTCCAACAGTTTCAGAGTGGGATTGGGCGTCGTTTGATCTTCAGTGTGGAACTGAGTGGCCCAATAATAGTTTGTGTAACCACGTTGTACCCGACAGCTTTGTCTGTACTACAAATACAAGGTCAAATTCTTGTGATGCTGATGAAACCCCAACTGATCAACAACAGCACTTGGCAGAGAGGAAACAGTTGAGTTATTAGGACAAAGGGTAGTAGGACATCTTACAGCAAAGATCATTTTAATGGTCCCAAATATTCTGAACAACTAAGTGTACACTCATGTAAAAGGAAAAAAAAATGAGAAGATATGACAAAATTCATCACATCTAGAATTCCACTCAATCTTTAATCAAGACGGGATTACAAATTCTCCAAAAAATCTGCAGTTTCAAAGGGCAAAAAGGGTAAAACTATCTCACCTACTGAGGTCTTTAAAAACCTGTTCAAGTGTGACTGAAAACGTCCTGAACATTTAAAGGCAGGTCTTTTTTGTTGTCATTTACAAAAAACAGGAGAAAGATTGAGAGACAAATAGAGAACAAAAACAAAATAATGAAGAAACTGCTGGCTTTTTTTCTCTTCAGAGAAAGAACGTCCGCTGAGGAACGACGACACGGATGACATCATCAAACGACAACAAGGACAGCTCTTTGCCACATGCTGCCTCCCGTCTGGTCCTTTATACTAACTTAAAAAAAAAAAAAAGGACAAAAAGCAACAGACAGAGAGGGAGAGAGAGCAGAGGAGAAAAGATGCAGAAAGAAACGAGGAGGAAGGTGAATTCTGAGGAGGGGATAGGGGTGCGAGTGGTGGTTCTGGGTCTGAATTGGCTGACCCATTTGGGCCGCTGTGATGTCCTTCCCTGAGTGGGGGGGCGGGGGGCAGTGGGTTATGGTCCGAGCTCGCGAGCTCTCTGGGATTTCACTCTGCGTGTACATGTGTTTTTGTATGTGGTCTCGTCGTCCAGTTGCTAAACTCCAACCGGTCTCACACCGTCCGAGTCTGCCGACGCTCTGTTGAGTGTGATCTTTTCTCCCTCAACCTTCGCACGTCTGTTCCACTTTCCAGACGCTTTTTCGCTCCCGGTTTCCTGATTGGCACTTGTATGAAGTGGGCTAGTCTGAGGAGGCTTCGTATCCGTTCACAGTCCGCTCCTCTGTTGGCCACCCGCTGGAGGCGAGCGGTGGCTTTCATTCATTCAATTTGTTTACAAGTTTGATCGTTCCTGTGTGAAGTCTATGCGCTGAAACTGTCTGAGCGGAGCACAGGCTGAGACAGCGGAGCTCCTTTAGGAGCTCAGTTTGGACTTCTTCGAAGGTGGCAGAGGGTCCTCTTTACTCTCCCCATCCTCCTCCTCCTCTTCCTCCTCATCGTCGTCATCAGGATAGTCCACCAGTCCCACTAAACCCTGAAGAAGACGCAGATAAAAAAGTCTAGTCATCCTACATAATTAAGACAGTTAAAAAGTATTATTAGGCCGGGATAATACGACCAGCCACCCAGCAGACCTTTGTTTTGGCTTGTTAGACTCTTTTACCTGCAAAGTTAGTTGATGGGCAACTATAATTTGCATAATTTTATGTTTAAAGCTTTAGTGTTCTTCCCTGTCTTCACAACTCTACTACTCCCATCTCACCATTGTTGAAATGTATGAATAAAAACACCTGTTTATGCTCAACCAGCTGGCCCAAATTGGCCTGTGCATCAGTCTTATTTGATGTTTCCTCATTTTGTGCAGTGACGTTGCAGTCTTAAGTATATGCACTTTTTTAAAATCGACTTCACCTGTAAATCCCGTTTTACCTCATGTGCCATCATTAGTCTCTCTCCCTCCATTTTCCTTGTCTAAATAAAGTTAGCAAGTACAGAATTTGTCTTGATGGCACACTGGTGATTCTGACCATTCTTTGTAATACACAACAAGGATGGTGGGAGTTGTGTGAAAATTGACAGTCTAAGTGTGAAGATTCATAGTTAAAGCTCAGTTTTCACTATTTCTTCCTTTGTCTTGGTTAAGTAATGTTTGATGCAGAACAGACATTGTGTAAAATCATCTTTGTCCTTAAACTTTGTCTCTCGATAAGAGAAGATTCATGGACTTGCTTCACAGACAACAACTTTTAACATGTTGACAAGTACCTTTGTGGTTACAGTTGTGGTGGAAGGTGAGCTCCGTGCTCCTGAGCCCGGAGAACCCGGTGATCCCGGAGAACCTGGGTTCAATGAGGCAGATGAAGGAGGGCTGGACAGGCTGGTTTTAGTGGAGCCAGAGAAGGCGAGCTTGAAGCTGGGGTTCTGCCTACCCGATAAGCTCGACTTCCCCAGTACTTCTTTATCCTCTGGGTCTTTCACTGGGGGCACAGAGGGAGAGGTGGACAGGAAATGGTCATTCTCTCCATTTCATGGGTCAACAGAACACATCCTCTGCAAGCACGACATGCTTTTCCAAGACACATTTCACTTTTATGTTTTACATTTAACCCAAGTGACTATTTCTAAAGAAAAAAAAAAAATCACAGCTGAGCGTTTTCTGTACATGGTACCCTAAAATACAGACAAACGTCTTATGTTATGTGGACAACTCATTAAATATAATGACCCCACATTTATTGAGACTGTACCTAAAGCAGCAGTAAACCAACATCAGAAAGTATCTGGCATCTAAAAAGTCTTTCTGGTGACTGACTGCAGATGACTATTTGGGGCCAGTAAATAAAGCTCTGCGACTTCTGCGAATTTCACCAGTCTGCCAGCAATTTAATCACAATGTTGTTTTGTTTACAAATCTGCTGTGAAATGTGTCAAATTTGATTTTATATAAGCTTTGGCTTGATTCACATCCTCATTACCTTGTTTATTTTCCCAGCACCCCGGGTAACAACAATGCAAACACACAACAGTCTTTTCCTGATAATGTTCCCTTGCTAGTACTCCTCTAGAGGCTCCCATGATTGTTTTCACTGATACTGCTATCATAAAACTGCAGCCTCACATTCTGAAATTATACTGCTGCACTTTTAAAACTGTACAATTTAGTAACCCCACATAGCAGCTACAGGATTGTCATTTCAACAACAATCAGCCATAACTCCAACATGTAATTCACTCCAATCACACAGTTTCACCCTAAAGTAGGAAAAAAACTGCTCTTCCATACGTACATTTCTTTCTCTCCATGAACTTGCTTATAGGCTCCATGAGGTCTTCCTCTGCCTTCATCTTGTCAGAGGGAGGAACCACTGCCTCACCGTCCTCGAGGTCATCTTCATCTGTGTTGAACCACATCTCCTCTTCATCCTCCAGTGTCCTTGCATCGCGACGGAAGCGGTGGTTCCTCAGGATGGAGCGCATGCTGGAGAGGACAATGCACCGCTTAGTGTTGTACATATGTTCACAGACAACATATCAAAGCAGAGTTTCTTAAACCACCTTTTCCTTTAAAGAGCATTTTGAACTTAAGGTGAGTGACACCTCTTGACAACTGGGCCAATCTTTAAGGCCTACATTTACAAATTTGTCCAAAATATATAGTCTTAAGTCCAATTTTGTTTCAGTCAAGTCCTTGGACTTGGACGAGTGTAGTCATAAAGATGATTCTTGGTCTTTGCTTTTCTTAGAGTGCACATGTATGGACAAACTATTCACTGAGTCTGATCTCACTATTGTGCAATGAACCAGGATCAAACAGAGAGGTACGATATAATGCAACTGCTGGTATTTAAATTGTAAACCACGCGTATGTGAACTGTGTAATTGCTCTGTACAGAAACAATGAGGTCAGCCCTTCTATAAAAAGCTGCTACACAATAAACATGATCTATTCCTGAGAACTGCAGGAGATTGACAAAAGAAAACAGTCACAGGAGCAAAGCAAAGCTTAAAAGCAAGGAAACGTCTGTCAGTGTTGGCAAGAGTTTAAGTTGCAGCAACAGTATTGGCCTCAAGTAACGAGCCCTGCACGGTGCCACTTTCTGTTTGACTGTGTACTTCAGTCAGAGTCATTCGTGAATAAGTGACACATTGCACAATCTCAGCTGCTTGTGATAACAGCGCTCACCATGTTTAGCTGACAAACCTGAAGTACAACACCTGCTTTTATACAGTCAGGCTTTTATGCAGATACAAAACAGATAGTATCTAAAAATCAGGATGCACTTGTGAAACGCAAAAGAAAATATACAGGCCATTGTAACAACCCATCAATGTTAATTCTCTAACTGGCAAGTCACATCTACTATCTACCCATTTACTAAGAGACACACTTACAGACAAAAGCTTGCCTAAGTCATTAAATCATCAATGACAGCGTAATAGTTGTCGTAGTAGTCCAGCCTTGGTTTTCTCACCTATCCAGTTTGGGGTTGTCTTGCCTCTCTCGCTGCTGCTCATACCGCAGCTTTAGGCCCTTGAACGTTTGGACGTAGTCCACATCCTCCAGAGCCTTCCAGTAGTTTTCTACTATATGAGCTGTGAGAGATTTCACATCCTCCTGGGAGCAATGGGAGAGGAGAGAAAGAGGAGTGTAGAGACCCAGTAGAAGTGGAAAGTGATGGAAAAAGAGCACAGGAGAGAAATAGAGAGGAGAGATCACACCAAACAAGTTAAAATGAATCAAAAACACATTTTTACACTCAGGGACACGGTTTGACGACCCATGGACACTGCTTTCTTTTTAAACATGTCGACCAAGGTGAAATCAGCAAATCAGTGAGTGTATTCCAGTGAACCATAAATCACTCTAATGACACTGCAAGACATAGCCGGTCTTAAAAGGTGTCATGCTGTACAGGTTTGACAAGCTGCTCAACTCTGAGCAGACGAGCAACGGAACGGGGAAGAACATCAAAGATATTTTTGAAAAAACAAAGAGCAAAGCAGAACAGAAGAATTCTTCTTCTTCACCTTCCCAAACCAAACCCAGCATCAGGCAAGAGGAGGCTTGAGCCTGATGGTGGACTGACAGCCTCTCTCTGTGGCTCTGTGGCGTAACTGTCATTTCAGCGTTGGTAACAATAAACGATGCCCCCATCCTAAATTCACTGTGAGGCAGCTTTATATGTGAAGTGGCAAAATTTGGACAAACACTTTAATTTCTTGGAAAGTGAAATTTTGTTCATAACAGATTCAAAGCTGACATGAAAGCACAAGTTTTGAAGGAAAGCAGCAATACTCACCACACGGACATACTCAAACATCTCAATGATGGCGGAGTTCATGAGATTGTAGCGGGAGCCGTTGTTGAGGAAGGCCTTAATGACGGGCTCAAAAAGAAAGTTTCTCATGATGTAGCGATTGTAGAATTCGTCCTTCAAACCAATGATCCTCCGCATGAAGCGCAGGGCACCTGGGACAGAAAGACAAATGAATGTGAAGCTCAAAATTTAGATTCAAAATTATCTTTGAAATGTTTCATTCAAAACTTTGTCTGGGTTGACAGGAAGTAAGAATTATATGTAACTCACATAGTGCCAGGAAGGCATGCTGAGAGGCGGTGAGCACCAGTACCCTCCTGAGTATGTCCTTGTTGATGATGTAGTTCTTGATGTGGTATGTGTGGTGCTCAACACAGAATGTCAGCAACTCCAGAATCAAAGCCAGCAACTGGGATGTTTGAAAATCATCTAATAGAAGAGCGAAAATAATAAGCAACATGAAATACTAGATTTAAAAAAGGCCAAGACACATATACACACATAGAACTCGCAGGTATTCAATACCTTTGCTGGGTTTTTCCTCTGTGGTGTTGGCCAGTAGTGGAGCTGAGAGGACGTGCATACAGTGCTTGTAGAAGAAGCTCAGGAACTCCGTCTTTTCTGTTTTCTGCAGAGGAAAAAAGAAAGAATGCATTTTTTTCTTAGTAACAAGACTCTGGTATCTATTGCAGTTAATGTTTTTACTGTATCCTACACTTAAAATCAATGGTGAATGTGCAGAGCTCCGACCCAACCTGTTAGACTGTTGGTCCTGAGTAGCACTAATCAACAGCAACTTGATTAGCAGGAACATCCAGCTTTCCAGCGTGTATATTTCATGTATTTTTCCCCCGATACGACTTGCATCTGTAGTCTGTTCTAACAGCCAAAATCCACACAAGGATCATATTTTTCTCTTTTGCATGTTACACCACCTCCCTCTGCTCCTTGTAGTAATCCTGTATCTACAGTGCTGTCTAACTATTGGCTACAGAATGGTGAACTTACAGTTTCCTTGCGAGGAAAACATCTTTTGTAACAAAGTTGACAGACCTTAAGGTGTTTTTGCTTGTTTCAGTTTGACCTAAGTGAATAAACAATGCCTCCACTTCTCACAAAGGAGGTTCAAATGTTCTTCTGGACAAGCTGGATCTGAGTATCAGGCAAAATGATGTGTTTAGGAGTAGCGTGCAAACTCACATTTGCAGTAGCCAGCATGTTTTCGGGGTCCACCAGAGTCCGTAGTAAGCCCATCAGCTGCACCGCTCCACCTAGCTCCGGGTCTGTATCACAGATCATGTGTTCTATGATGAGGTTGATCAGCAGGATGTCCTGGAAGGCAAATAAATAATCATGAGTAACACAGCATCTGCTCATATCCACCTGTCTGGCTGACTTTGTTCATATACTCACATCATCATTCTGCTGAGACTCCTGCATGACGAACTCTCGTACCATGGAGGGGTTGTACTCCACCAGATAAGAGAAAATATCTGTGGCTGCCCCACGGACCTGAACGTCGTCCATTCCCTGTTCATGAACACACATTTTATTTGTCAGTAGACTGTGATTGCTCCCCCAGGAGTCAAAGTTTTAGCATTTCTTAAAAACTAAATGGAAACAAATGTGATAATCAAAAAAAGGACCCAACTGCATTTATTTTCTCAGTTTATTAAGTATTAATCTCACAAAGTCAAACTCTGTATGTGCAAAGGTATCAGTCTTCTATTTTATGCTTTATTCTGCTTTATGCATTTGTTTATGTGATTTTCCCTGACTTGCAAGTGATACATATTCCAAAGTTAAGTTTTTCACAAAATTTAACAGGATAGTGGGTTGTATTGTACAGTACTAAAACATAACCACTCTCATGCTCAGAGGCTGGCTAGATGCAGGAAAACCTGCTAGTTCATTTTGTCTGAGAACAAAGTGTATTTGGCGGTCTAATATGTCCTCTTGTATCAGATCCATTCTTCCAGTTTGTTCTTCTGCAGTCACTACTGTAGTGGTAAAAGTAACTGCTCCAACAAAACACAAAAAACTGGGACTGACAGTGTCAAAATAAAAATGATTCATTTGAACATGAGAGAAAATAAGGAGCAATAATAAGTTCATAAGAAAAGATGCACGTCATACCATACATGCATGAGATACCAAGCTGAGTTCTTTAAGTCAAAACTGAAATAGCTCTAAGTCAAGTCAGTCTTCTTCGGTGTTTACCATGTGACACAATCCATCTACACACAACATATGAGTGAATTCTACTGATCTGTGATCAGATCACTCTACCAATATGTAAAATATTTTTTCCTTGAATGAAAAGTGCTATAAAAGCATCCTCTCTTTCCAGGCTATGAACTCCCCGCTCCACACCTTAGCACATACACTCACAGCCACTACACACATTGCAGTCTGCCAATTCTTCTGGGTTTTTTTTTTTGGCATCTGTAGAGCTAGAGATGTTTGCAATTTCAACATTCTGGTCACATTTACAACCACATATAACTGATCAGGAATGTGGCATTACCACCTGTGGTGTATTTGAAACAGGATTTCAGTCTGACAAACAGCTGAGCAAAGAGTGTAAAACAAAACCAGGTATGATTACATGCACCAGATTAACACGGATCTGACAAGACATGGTAGGGGAATTCAGCTGTAATGCAACACAACGTCTGCAGACCAGATAATGCCCTGACAACCAGCAGCAGCCAACATGATCCTGAACGTTTGTGTGTGCGTGTGTGTTAGCTCAACTAAGTATGATCAATGTATGGCAAGCCTCAAGGTCTAGCATTATACAGACAAAAATTATATTTATTTATTGTTTGTTAAAAAAAACCCAAAAAAAACCAAATGCTGCATCATTGTCCTTACTGAGAAAGGTTGAAATACACTTAAACTACCAGCTACAACTTTTTAATGTCATTCACCTGAGCAAGACCGGCACACAAACAGTGTAGTCACAACAGTGTAATTTAATACCACAGTTAAAAGAGTCTGATTCTGCTTCCTCAACGCGGTGTTGTTGTGCTGTGTACAATCCATGGTAACCAAATAGCTTTGCATGAAACAGATGCACAGTTGTATCAACATGCTGCAAACACTCAATATCATCTTCACTAATGATGAGGACAGATTTGCTTAGCTTATTTTTTCCTCTAGGAGTATGCCACTTCACCCAACTTTCAATTTTTCGAGGCATGTTCCATGATCCTAATGCAAAAGAGTTACCCCACTCCCAAAGTTACTGAAGCTACTGACACCAACAGCCAAATCCCTTGTATGTCTGAGCAAACTTGCCTAATTAACTTAACTCTAATTTATGTTAAGATTGCTGCACTCACCAGTATGACCTCTAGTGCAGGTAGAATGCCCATGTTTGACAATGTCTTGAAGAAGGCGTCTCTGTTTTGAGGTTGTAACGTTTGTGAGAATGCACAGAATTCCTTTAGGAAGTTCACCTATAAAGAAGAAATTAACACAGCTCTGTGAAACAAGCGACCAGGAGAAAAATAGCATTCGATAAATAATCTCTGACGGTCTGGCATACCAGTTCGTGTCTTTTGTCGTCATCTGTAGCCTCATCTGTTAGCTGTGCAAAGAGGTCTGTCAGGAACTTCTCATCGTCCTGACAGCAAAAGGGAAGGGGAGATAAGAGGGGGTGAGTATCACACAGAGGGTCAACTTATCAGGATATGGAAAGAAAAGAAATACATGTCACCCTTGACCCCAATTATGCACTCTGCAAAATCTGGCACAACAAATCAGTTGTTGGCCTACAACCGTTCAAGTCAGGCACAAAAAAAACAAGAAACAAAAACTGCATCCAATGCATTGAACAATTACTGATTTTGAAGTTACAGTGGGACATACTTTGTCATTATAAAACACCTCTTTAAATTCAATTCACAACCTGAAATCAAAAACACATTTTGCTCACTGCAATTTAGAACCACTGCAGTTTCAATCTACTATAAACATTTTAAAAACTACAACATTAAGTTTCTGTGGATTTCCTTTAAGGTACATAAGTTTTTTTTACATGGACAACCCAGTTCCACTCAACGACATCTGTGATCCAGTATGTACATGATGCACTGGTTTAAATGAATACAATACTTTGCTTGGCTTAACAAAACTGCCACGAGGTAAGTCAGGAAGAAATGGTCCATAGCTACAATGTTTGACTTCAGAATTTCACATAGCACAGTGTACCAGAGTCAACAGCGAGCCAGTTTCAGTTTTCCTCTAGCGCAGCATAACTGATTTACACAACACTTCTCCATCTCTATGGAGACAGCCATACATAAACACTGCTGAGTTGACACAGTACAAAAACACAAAGATCACATGACCATAAAAGACTAGCAGACAAACTCAGACTGGGTAAAGCGCAATCAGATGAAAATAAAACCTTTGTACAATCCTACAATTACTGTAATTTCCAGTCCTCACTGTATAAACACTACTTTAAAAGATATTCTCTCATGTGTGCATTGTGATGTTAGATACTATGACAGGGTTGTCTATTTGTAAAGCGTATTTGTATTAAGCTCATTAATTCTTTAACATTCGGGTTTGCAATGAGAAAAATTTTAAAGAGAAAATTTGGAGCATCTACACGTCTTGTTTAAAATAATAACACATACACTTGACAGGCAAACCATGTAATACATCTCTGCCTTTCTCACCTGTAGCATGCCCACAATCTCCACCTTGTTGAAGAAGATGAAGGAGTGCAGGGTGGACAGCATGTTTTCCTCAAAAACAGAGGGCGTGGGCAGCACCATGTCCTGAATATACTGCACCCGATACGTCTGGTGTATTTTCTGACGCAGTTCAGGGTCAGATATGGGGATGACTTCCTTAAAGCGGGCTGTCTTAGTTAAAAACTCCCGATGCCGCCGTGGCTGCGGGAGAGCTGGGTCAAACTCCAGACAACCAATGACGTCCATGATGCACTCGTCAGAGAACATTACCTCAAAGAGTGCAGTGCGATTGAGCAGGAAGATGCCTTTAATGATTTCATACATGTGGTGCAGTCCCTCTCTGTTTTCCAAATCCTCACACACACGGAACAGCTCCAGGAGCTTGCGAATGTAGCCCTCGTTCTCCACAGCCAGTGCCAGTTTCTCACGCCGCAGTGGTGATGGAAGAGAGGAGGCCACCAGCTCAGCAAGGTCCTCCAAGCGGTTTAGTTCACATGGTGGTAACTCCAGACCTGGTGATGACATGTCATCAAAGCGCTCCTCCTCAGACTCGTCCACTACATCCTGGGTGATGTCCACTGATGGGTCCTTTCCCTGTACCTTAACAATGAGACAAAAAAGAGTGACATTGAGATGTAATAGTAAGTAACAGAACCCAAACACACTTGATATCAAATATATATATACAGTTGAAGCAGACGAACGTACACCCACACAAAGAGAAGTGCAGTTACCTGGCATATTTTCTCCCAGATTTCATCACAGCCAGCCTTCTCCTGGAAGCTGAGTGCCAGATCATAATTTTCAGCCTCTGACCATACTATCAATGTATCCTTTCCAAAAGAGAAACAAAGCAAATTTACAAATGATAAACAAAGGAAAATCCACATTATACATGAATATACTTCACCATGTTACGTGCTGACCTGTTGTTTCTGGTAGGCTGTGTTTGGATTGATTTTGGACTCCAGCAGTAGGGAACCTGTCAGGTTAAAAACAAAGGTGGCCCATAAGTGCTGTCAAAATGTCTTTTGTGAACAGGCTAACATAGGTTATTCCCTACATACAAGTGAGGGTTAGGTGCATGGTTGCAGCTGACACAGTCGGTTAAAATAAGTCTGCATGGAAAGTGCTGCTTACATATAATTATGTTATGGAGCAACTATTGCGGAGGCCAACACACTGCAGGTAAGTTGGCATATAGCATTCCTATGGCCATAGATAGTTAGATCGCCTTACCATCACTCTCTGCTCGCACCAGTAGAGACGTGCCTTTCAAACGCTCCACATAGCCCGAGGAGACATGTCCGGTCCCACGGTCATCCCACTGTCTGTCCTCATTGAGGGTATAGACTTTGACTCGTCGACGAGTGTCCGTCATCCTGGCAGGTAGTTGTAACCGGTTTCCCCCTCCCGGACCTACTATGCTTTTACGGGGTGTCTGCTTCACCGACAAACGCCACAACTTCAAGCCACTTTTTTCCACCTGCTCACTTCGACTATGCAGTACTAACTACCGTCAGGGGTCAACCAGGCTAACAGTTCTTTGAAGGATCTTAAAAATGGAGAATCCAGGAAGATTCCTCGACCGATTCTGCAGTTACAACTACAATATAATTATTTTAACGAGCTGCCTCAAAACTTATCTCGCCAGGGTTATGGGCAACGCACCACAAAATCAGCTTACAGACCATTGTAACAAGCTAACGACAGTCTAATTCACAGTGCGGATGGCACTGACATTAGCTAACGGGTTAATCTACAAAACAAGGGCTGACAGACATTGCAAACTCCTAGCACACAGTTGAGAAAGTAGTATTCAGAATAAGCCCTACCGTTAAGATCTCTGGCTCTCGAAACACTCTGCCTGCTTATTAGTACAATGTGTCCGCTTGCGGGCAACGTTCGCCAGTTACGTTAGCTAGCAAACCTTACGCGTTAACTAGCTAGCTAGTACGCTAACTGCCTACGCTTCACATATTCAACGCTAAACGACACTTTGAAGCAAAATGACCAGAGCTGTGCAAAGATAACATTATTTCACACTTGCGGATCGCAGACACTGTGTTTAAACCGGAACAATGTTTCTAAATCTGAATGAATAATAAGCCAGCTAGTTAGCGTTAGCTGCTATTTCTTCCCAAGTGTTCCGCCATGTTCTGGCTCGGGGCCGCGGAGAGACCACTCTCTCCTGACTAGTATTCATGCATCCCAAAAACTATGCAAACCAACAAACTGTAGTCGTATAATCGCTTCAAGGTTACGCTTTACATTATAATGCTATCTGCCATTCATTCCCGACGTCTTGCTCAGATAATTGCTAACTGTCCCCCCCGTGAGTATTCAGCCATCTTGGGTCCCTTCAGAGTCAGTACGGGGTTTCCAGCACAGCAACAACAGGGCAGCCCGCCACATTTAAAGAGACAGTAACATAACATGACAGAAATTCAATTTCTCATAGTAATCAGCAGAAACGATTCGGCTAGATGCTCCAGCAACATCCGATTTCACTCTGCCTAATTCTGCCTTTTATAAAAATTAGCATTCAGCAACTCTGCATCCTATTCAACAGGCAGTCCAACAATTCGACACACACTTTGATCTACAGAGTTGTCGATCCTTGTCGACCAATAATTTCTTTACTAAGATTTTGAATTGACAGGAAAATGTATTCCTCATTGTACTAAAGGTGACATATACAACAGTGGACACCAGTCAGAAAACAACTGTTTATTCTGTTTAAATCAAACAACAACAACAACAAAAAAAAAGCAACTGGGATAGATGAAATCAGATTCTACTCAAAACGAAACGTTTACAAAAACAGCATTTTACACCATGATGCTAGGCCATAGTAACAACAGTAAAATAAATGGAAAATAAGTCTTCAGGGATCAGTTAAATTATTGGGTCAGTCAGTCTGTAGACATTTACCTCACTGAAAAATACATCGCCTGCATTCAAAATCCACAGCATGTTCTAATCCAACTGCCCAGTAAAGGTATATAAAAAAAAATCACATAACTTGAAGGGAAAATACACTACTTAACCCCCCAAATATATATATATGTAAACAAAAAAAAAAAAAAAAAAAAAAAAAAAAAAAAGGGGGGGGGGGTGTCTTGCTCCAAGCAGGGATCCCTCTCCATCAATAATTTAGCCCTTGCAGCCATTAGCCCCACTCTCACCATAGTGTAACAAATTAAAAACATGTTTATTCTGCCAAGCACGACTCCATTTCTATATAAAGCCCAAAATGTCTGACTTCACCCCCTATTTCAAACCCCCTCCTTTCCCAATGTACAGTGAACTCCTTCAAAGTGAACAGAGAAAGACATCTCCTCATTGATGCCTTTACTTTGTCGCTTGCTGAGCCTGACGCCGTAGCAGGACATATATCTTCTCCTTGATCCAGTCTTTATTGTATGGTTGGTACGTTTGAGTGTCAGCTCTGTACCTGTATTAAAAAAATAATATTTTTTTTTTTTTTAACTAGACCTGATCAACACAATCAATGCAAGGTTGCATTCATTTCATTTAAATCATACTTACACAAGACAGCTCAGATCTGCCAAGTCGTCAATAAAGTCAAACAACTGACTAATGTCATAAGTGATGGAGGGACTGTTTGGATTCATCCTCTTAAGATGCTCTTCATACATTTTGCAAACACCTGGAAGAGAGGTACAGGACATGCTGATTGGAAGCAAAATCATCTCCAAAAATGTGATCGAAAGAAAATAGTTAAAATGGTACACTTATATAATGTATATAACAGTTTTCACAATAATGTGACATAGTTACAGAGGCCATAAAGTCAATAACAACACTACAGATTTCACTGAAAAGGGACAAATGCAGAAGAATTTATACTGAAATGACAAATCTTGACAATCAACTAATTGTTTGCACTTTGGGCATGTGTGATAAACGAACATATAAAAACATTTCTACTTAACATGTCTACACACAAAAAAAGGTTTTCAAATTGCATCACACCTATCCTGAACTGCAAATAGCCTCCAAACAATGACAGAAAGTGTTACTGTATAGCTAAATGAAATTATTTCAGTTGCCTCCATGAGGAACACTGTTGAAATAAAACTGTAATGTTACCAATGGTACTACTAACATAATATGGTTTAAGCTACTTAAAGTATTACACCAGTGAAGACAAAACAGCATCACGATTCATGAGCAAAAACAAAAAGACTCACCTTCCATACATTCATTCACTGACTCATAGTCAGCATATGTGCGGCCCTCAGGTCTCTTGGTAGGTTGGACAAGCAAAATTGTGTGCGACTGTAAAAATGATTAATATTATTTAATAAACACAACAATGCCAGCTTTTTATATCACATCACATCAGCTGCAACTTTGTATTTTTCCCTGATACATAATTACGGGTTACCTTCTTCAAGAGGGTTTCAAAAAGGAGATACACGCTGGTTATTAGGCAACAGACCACTAACTGTAACGTTAATAGCTATTTTCACAAAATATCCCGCAACCGTTATTAACATTTCGGCTGACAGACAGAGATGAATTAATTAAACGTTCAAATTCAAACTAGGCGTTTAAGGCAACAGAAGAAACTACAAGGGCAAGTTTGACAGAGTAACGTTGGTAAACGTTAGCCGTACCTTGTTAGCTTAGCTGTGATAGTTTAATAGGAGCTAATATGGCTAATACTGCGAGTTTTTACCTGTTAAAACATCAAACAAAACACTCTTACCATGTTTGTGCTGACCACAGATCGTATATATTTATTAGGGATGTAAATCTGCAGGAAAAAAATCGTTGTTTAGTGCTTTTCAATGCCCCGTGCGATGTAACGTTAGCCCCTTGCTAGCTGTTTGAGGAAAAATATTTAAAGGAAATGAAATACGTCTTCTTCCGGTTGTAAAACAAATTGCCTTCGAAATAAAGTTTTTTGTGTCAAAATAAAAGTCCGTTTTTTAAAATCCAGGATCAGTTATTTCCAGGTGTACAGAAACATTTTTGTCCTTTACAAGACTAAAATAACTAATCCAGTAAAGCTTACTGGCTTACTTAAGTACTTAATTCTTACCAAAATAAGCATCAAAAGTAAAAGAAGCCTACTTCTTGTGCACTGTAATAGCTCCTGTCAGGTCAGTGTCATATTTTATTAATTGATAACCATACTGTTGCAGTTCTTAAAGCAGATGTGTTAATATTAACATAAGTTGAGTGAATTCCCAACACACTAATATGTCTTTATTACGATGGTACATTTTGTTTTACTTTTAACACAACTACTATGTTGTGTTTCAATAAAACATTTGTGTTTGATTTTCAAACACAATGACTGCATCAAATATAACACATATCATAGACTTATATTCCTAAGAATTAGAATTTTTGTGATACCCAGCTGTATATACAGTACATATATAGTCCTTGGAGGTGTAACATAACAGAAAATGAGTTAATAAGTAGAGTTATATCACACCACTATTTTGTTTTCTAAAAACTAATCAATAGTTTAAAAAAGGATTGTCAAATTAGAGTAAAGTGCATTTTTGGAGACATTTTAAAAGCAGATGGAGACAAAGATAAATCACACCAGTTTTTTCAAGGTTACGTAAATTTATTGGATAGCTTTACGATTTAACTTGCGTAGTCATGTTGACATTATTTATTTTTGTCCCGATCTATGATGAAAAATACATAAATGAATGAACTGAGGATCAGAAACAAAATGTCAAAAACCAAGAAGATAACAGAATCTGAACCATGAACTGGAATCTTGGCAGTTGCAAAGTGAGGCTATCTAGATGATCTTTAGTGTAAAGTCCATTGTTTAAAAGAAAGGTAGATGGTGTAAGTTTTACAATGCATGTTTGTATGTGTCTTCATATACTGTATGTGAATAGGGCCTACTTCATGTGTGCAGACATCATGTGATTCGTTTAATACAGACAGCACTCTGGTTATCCCATGATTTGGAGGTATTAGTGGCGAGCACAGTTACGCCCTTGCCCTCAGAGCACCCCTGGGTGGCCCTCTCCTCGGGGTCTCTCTGCGAGGTGCAGGAAGGGGCTCCCTCATCACACCCCCACACTCTCTCTGGCATGCTTCCAGGGACAAAAAGTTATTGCCATTGCCCTGGCAACTTCCATACCAGAACTCGGTGCATTTGCGAGTGCCTGCATCATAGTAGAAGCGGACCTTCCAAGTATCGCAGGGGCCCTCATCACGAGGCAGGGAGCACATGTTACCAGTGGGTGAAGAGACAGGAGGTGGTGGTGTGAGCTGCTCAGGGTGAAGGTCAGAAAAGAGACATAGTAAATATTCTTGTATAGCTGGTAAATTTAGCAGTTATGCATACATATAGTAGGTAAAAAGGGACTATTTAGAGGCCCATTTAAAAAAAAATGGGGTATCCCAGTGATGCACAGATGTGTTTCTCTAAATTTGGAGACTTGTGAGAGACAGATTAAAATAATAATGATCAAACTTGAAACAAGACGTAAACAGATGTAATTCCTACCACAGTAATCACAGTTGTCCGGTACTCAGGACATCCAGCCCTTCCGAATCCTTGAGCTGGGGTCACTCCATCCAAACAACAGCCGTACCTAAGGAGGAGAGGTTTTTTTAACACTATTTATAATTTCATTCATGTTATATATTGGTTACAAGAATCAGATCCAGGAAGTGTTACCTGGAGCGAACACAGTCATCTTGGGGGCAGCCCTCGCCCCTGGGTCCCGTGGCAGAGGTATGGCCATCAGGACAGCAGCCATAGAATGACTGCGCACAGTGAGGACCAATCACAGCAGGGTAGGGCTCATATGCAATGTTTGTTTGTGGCCTGGAAGCTAAAGCAAGTAAAAAAAGGCATGGACATGGTCAGACAAACATACGTGCCACAGACCTGTAAAAAAGTGGGTTTTTTTTTTGAAAGTTTAGGATTAATTAGGTAGTTTGGCTTGATATTTTTGTAGAGTCTAAATATGACTTTGAGAAGCAAGGTATGAAAAGAAACACTGACAAGAAAGCGATGGGAAAGCAGTGCAATTATGGTCTAGACAGCAGCAATTACAACATAAGGGCACATATTTACTGCCTGAGGATGAATCCACTCAAAAGTAAGTAATAAGTAATACTGGAGCTCAAATAACGGGTTGCACATTCAGTTTTTTTGTACATCTTCTTTACGACTGCCTCGGCATATGCACGTATAAAATAATTGCATGTTCAAGCACATAAAGAAAGAGAATAACGTTTCAACAAAATATCCCCCGCATGCTCCACATACCTGAAGGGGCACCTGGAACATGGGGCACAAATCCTCTCACGGTGGTTTCTTGTGCCCTTGGGTCCTGTACACTTGGGACCACTAAAGAGAAAGTTAATTGATTAAACACAAACAAGCACAAACAATCAAATCAAAAGAAAAAATAGACTGTGGAATTGGTTGAGATTTGGCTTACTTTGTGCTCCAGGGCAGGGCTGTGAGTTGCATGCTTCCACAGAAACTGGCCTGCTAGCTGTTCCACACCGGGCCTCTGGGTAGGGGTTCAAATCTGTGTCAAAACAGCCCACCCTCCTCTCCCTCACACCTCCACCACAGCTTCGAGTGCACTGCAGAGACGAGATGGGAGATGCTAAATAACGTGGAGCTAAAGGAGAGGTAAAAGTTTTTGCCGTTGCTCCATTTCACCTACCAGTCCATACTCAGTCACATGCCAGGAGATGTGAGTGTGACAGGCAGGTCTGCGGCAGGTCTGGACTGAGGGAGGCCTTGCGAGTCCACTGCAGGCATTGTCAGCCAGGTGTTCACCTCCTGAGCCCATACAGATCACCTCCCTGGTCTGCTGGCCTTCCCCACAAGTCACCGAGCACTGATCATCACATGCAACATGATTATATTACACACTGTGTGTCATTACCAAATCAGTTTTGATACTCAGCATAATGAAGACTATTGGTAGCCTCTATGTAATAGCAGTGATTACTGCATGTCTCTCCAAACCTCTTGGACAGTGCAAAACATAGAGAAAGTGGACATTGATTTTTACACTTATGCTGTATTTTGCATTGTGCATTTTCGTAAGACCTTTAACTCTTTCCCTTTTCGTGCCAGAAGCAATAAGCCATCGCCTGTCTGTATGATAAACTGTAAAAGTTAAGTTCTTTGTTGGAAGGTACAAACCACACTGAAGCTGGAGACGCTGTACTCAGCAGCACAGGGATGCATGTTGCAGGCTTGCTGGCTCGGTGGCCTCTGCAGACGCTGGGTAATGCAGTAAGACTCTTCCACCACACGGGGGTTCGATGGGTCCTGAACCCAGCACTCCACGCTGCGATACTGCATGCCTCCATTGCAGGAGGTAGAGCACTCGCTGTAGACACCGGTTTTGTACATGTACGTGAGTGTCTCCCTTGGATGAGGAGCAACGGCCACAATAGTAGCAGAGTGTACAGAATTAGGGTCGTCATCCAAGCCCATAAACTCTCCATGGGTCAGTGTCTGGAGAGAGACAAATTATTTTGAAGGTCAGAGGTGGTGCTCAATAAAAGTCTTGAGAGGGGGACTTTTGATTGATATCAAATCAACAACTAGTGTCTAAGTGCCCCTGAGGAAGATCTGAAAGAGCCGTACTGAAAATCAGCATGCTAAGCCAATTTTCCTAAAAAATAAAAGCATCTAATTAAGAAAAATATAGTAGTTGTGATAAGCTACAGATATAGTATAATATATTTAGCTCTGGAAACGTTATATTGTCGATCACAGTTTTGTTCCCACCCTGCAGACGCCATCAACACAGATGTCAGTACGGCCCACATAGCACGGTGTCCCATCCACCACTGCAGGTCTGTGCCGGTAGAAGAAGTTCTGTCCTCTTGGGACACAGCTCAGCTCACATGGATTGGTTCCTACGGGACAGATACAAACATAAAAATCATGGAGAAAATAATCGACAATTCACAAAATTGACAGATCAGTATGGTTGGATGGCCATCACTCCATATGTATGTTCATTTTGTTCAGTTGACAACTTGGTAAACACCCACACATTTAGGAATCCCAAATAGGTTAAAAAAAAAAGCAAAAAGCAAAAGAATGATCTGAAACTGTTATTTCATCTACACTCAGCTAATATGGATGTACACTATATTACAGGTCTCATACCTCCATAATAAGGCACCCATGAGTGCCGTTTTCCCTGAAAGTCTGCTCTGTCAATCTGGGCGCACTGTTCCTCCCTGAAGTCCCTGGATCCAACTGGACATTCCTACAATGAGACAAAATATTGGATTGTTGGCCTGTTTTGGGATATGTCAGGGCAGGTTGTATGTGGATATAATATGCAAAGAGGTAAAAAAAAAAATGGTTTGAAGATAATTTACCTGTGCGTTGCAGATTCGGAAGGACTTGGAGGATCCAATGCAGTTATGTCCTCCATCTGTCCTACAAGAGAGAGGAAGTAATGCTATATACATGCAAGCCAAATATCTCTGTTTCTTCTTAAATACATCCGGTTTGATGGGTTATGTCTAAAACATTTAAATGAGTATAACTTTAAAAAATGATGTTTTATAAAGTAGTAACTAAAGGCAATGCAAGAAAAGAGGGCAACAGATATAAGCTATTTAAAAAAAAATTAAAACATAATAATTATAGTCATACTTTGATTCCAAATCAAATACTAGAGACCCTCATAGCAAAATCTTTAACAGACAAGACCCCACAGCTCTATGGTCTACCTCGACGTGATACATTTCCTGGTTCTCATTGCCACTCCTGTGCCACAGGTGCGACTGCAGGGCCCAAAGGCTCCAAACTCTCCCCAGTAGTCATGGGTCGGTCTTGTCAGCTGAAAAAGCACAGTAAAACTCCTACTCACTCAGACTCTGGAACACATAGTACACTCTCACACCATATCATAACCCACCACGAACCACTAACAGCACACACCAACAGCATGCTAGAAACACCAAAATAGAAGCAGGAACATTTGGCCACAAGCTGTCCCTTAAACATTGCGTAAATAACCAGCAGCATCACTGCTGGAGCATTTTGGACGTACTGTACTGTAGTGCAATTTTCATCCGTACTAAAGTACTTATTATTGACCTGGACATTCAAATGGGACAACATTATTAACATTGTTAAAAGACTCACAGTGAAAGCAGGTCCAGCCAGCAGCTGCAGGAGACCCAGGACTTGCAGGATGTTCATGTTCACCAGAGGTTACTGCAGAACTACTGATGAGAAAAGCATCTAAATAACTAGAAGTTCAATTCAACTACTTATATTTATTGCATGCATGTGTATGAGATTCTACCTAGATTGCTTGATATCCTTGGTGATTTCTTTGCTAATGCTTGCATTGAGGGTGCAAGGTGTTTCACCTGGATAGATGAAACAGCTTATAACAAATGTCATCAGATTCTGTTTCGTCTTACCTTGTTGAGGTGAATTCCCAGCCAGCAGTCCAGAGGGATGTGCACCTCAGTAGTGAAGTAGGCACTGACAGCCAGCTTTCTATCTCCTCACTCTTTCTGCTCACCAACACCACAACCCATAAAGTGTCAAGTTTCAACCATAAAGAGAAACATGTTTTTTTCCCCTTCCTTTTTTGGCTTTTAATATAAGCTGTGATTTCTTCTTTTTGGAACAGGGTGTTTGGAGGTGAGACCCTCAGGCTGTGAGACTACTTGTGTTGTAGTTTCAAAGTCTTTTCACTATAGCAGCCACATGTTAAATGTGCTAAAGTAATCATCAAAAACAGGAAAAACTGAGTAGAATCATTGTTTGGCTCAATACAGAAGAAGACAAAGAATATATTGATACACATGATTTAATGGCTGCATACATAGATTAAAAGGTTAAAGCAATAATATTCATAAAGCCTTTACATAAGAAGAGAGGAGTGAAAGAGATTGTGAAATTTCCCGTTGATTTTTTTTCAGGTTGCTGGCGGCTGAATGTCCCTTTCACACATCCCATAACCGCTAAATACAGACCAATAAGTCACAGAAGAGGAGCTGGTGGGAGGTAAAGATCACCCTAAGGCTCTATTTAGGTTTATTTTAGTGAGAAACCACAGTGAACCGTGGCCCGGATGGGAAGAGAGTATGAAGGATGTACCAACAGCCGCCAGCAAAGAGCACCATTGAAGCTGGAGGAGTCATATTTTACTGTCAACACAGAATGACACGGTGATGGAAAATCATAGCTGGGATGTGTGTGTTTGTTAGCTTTTTCCTCTCTCTCTTCACTGAAGATTATCTGTGTGTTTGGTAGTGGGTGGGCAGGAAAAAACTTTGGTGACAGCAGAAGTGAGAGTAAATCATTTGTTGACACGCAGCACAGGTCGGACCTCTGCACGGTCTTGTCATAGCCTGCATAAAGACAGCAGCACACGGCGGTCTCGTATGGAAACAATGCAACAAATTGCACCCTTGTTAAGCTCATAATGTTCATGTTTTATTAAAACTATGACAGACAGGTATTTATTCAAACTTGGGGTTTTTGTTGAGGCTGTTACCTGTGATGTTGCCTAACGTACTGGATTATACTTCCTGGTAATGACACACAATCATACATTTTTACATATTGCTTTTCAATGAAACGGATAAGCGCTTAGAGATGATGCATGGATGGATTTTTAGTGAATGTGGTTGCCTAAACAAATAGACCTAAAAAGTTGCACAACAAAGTTTATATAATGCCATTTAAGAATCTAATTGAAGCGTTGGTTCAAAGCCATGAAAACCTCAGCATCTCACCCCACGTCCAAACCCAAATTCAACTTTTGACTCACACGTCCAAATCCAAAACCACCACCCCCACAGTTCTGGTTTTCTCCTCGTTGAGAAGCAAAGTCTGTCAGACACTTTCTGTCCCTCAGAGCTGCCGGTTCAGTTTCTGTGCTTGCTTCTCTTTGGCTTCAAAGGCACTCTTGGTGCTGAACAGGTCGTCCACTGTATCCATGATCTCCTGCATCTCTCTGGACAGATCCGAGTAACTCTGCTTCAGATCTTCTTGTTGCTGCCTCAGGTCCACCGCCGCACTCATCAGCTCGGTGGCCTGGTGGCTGCAGTGGCTCCGCAGCTGCTCCACGTCCGACAGCAGCACCTCCATGCTCTTCATCAGCTGCTCCAGCCGGTCGGCGGTGACCTCAAACCCAGACGTGTCCAGAGTCCCGACCTGGGTGTTGTCTGGAGCCTGGTCTGCCTTTGACTCCATCCTCCTGTTGTAGCTGCTCTCAGGCACCTGATGCTCAAGTCAGACTTCAGTAAAACAGATATCTGGAAGAAAATGGAGTCATTTAGCTGGAAGCCAGTGATTGTTAAAGGTCAGAAAGGGCAGAAATTTTCAAATATTGAGAGAAAAGGCTGAGAAATGTCACAGATGCAGAGCTGCTCTGACACCTTTTCTCTCTCTCTCAGCTGGTAATGAGATTAAGCTCCTTGCAGGGGGTGAAAAATGCACTACCGATTAATCCCCACTGCTTGTGCACCTGCATGTACAGTGTGTGTGTGTGTGTAGGTACACTGTATGTGTATGTGTATGTGTATGCCCTTTCACTGACATGTGCTGCCCTGTAATCCATTTAGGGCAGCTATACTGGGCGACACCCTCCCAAGTCCAGACCATTGCTGGCTCGGGTGAGCGGCAGGCGGGACATCAGATTATGTGGTTGGTCCCTCCTCCCAGCCTATTGACTGCCATGGATGTCTGAGTAGACAGATTAACCCCATCCTCGTGAACTCATCTGTGGGTGGCTTTGTCTTTCACATACACACACTGGCACGCACAGTATAATCTCTTTTTTATTCTCTCTGACCCCTTTATCTTTCTGTCTCACTTTCCCTCAAATATTGATCGCATAACACACCTCTCACTGTGTGTTTGTCCCAAACTCCTATGAACTTGTTGAGTAATTGTACTGACACCAGTATGTGTTGGGGTGGAAGAAGTACTCAGATCTTTTACTTCTGTAAAAATAGTGCTGTTTAGTGATATTTCCCTCTGAATTGTAGTGAAGTAGAAATATACACTAGTAACATTCAAGAAAAACACTGAGGTTAAGTACAAGTACCTCAAAATTGTACTTAATGACAGTTTTTGAGTAAATGTGCTTTGCTACTTTCCACCACTGGTAAGTTTTGAGGACACAGGGCTGACAAAAAGCAGCAGTGAAGCAGATCTACCTTTATTCTCTACATCACAAACCTACACAGAGAAAAATGAACCATCATAAACGCTGGTACTCCTACACACATATCTGTAACTTGTTGCTATCTTGTAATAGTAATATCTTACATGTGTGGCCTGAAGGTCAACAAAAAGGTCCAACTAAATCAAACATGTATTTCCGTCAATGCTTAAATATTTACCCTGGATTCTCAGTGCAGAATGACTTTTGCACAGAAGGTTGTTAGACGACGCCCTCTGTTGGCTCATTTGGTCGTAGTGGCTTCAGTGAGACGAGGGATGAAGTCCAGCAGTATTTCAAGACAGAAAAATAAAAAGCTGTTGATAGAAAATTGTGAATTTTATGATTCATTTGCTATCAAGTTACAAAGTTAAAGTTTGGAAGCAATCAAACCTATTTATGATGATGACATATAACATTTATATTTGTACTTGCATGCATTTTTCCTTCACTCAACTCATAGAANTCTGCAGAACGCTTTCAGACAGCCCGCCATCATCCATGGTCAGAGCTGAAGATAAAGTGCATGGCAGTGTTTCCCCTCTATGATTTACTCACAAGTAAATGAGAGCATAAAAAGACTCTCTTGTCACTGAGAGAATGGGAGAGTTATGGGCCAGTGGCTCACATGCTGCCTCAGCCCTCAGGACCGTTGGGGGACCAGGGGTTCGCCACAGTGTCTTTACCCTCAGAACTGTTACACTATTTATGGACTCTCCTGGGTGTGCATGTGCCTGTGATTTACGGCTCTCCATCTGGTTCTGTGGGGGCATTGTTGCTGATACTTAGGACATGGAGTCCTATGGAGATGGAGCCTCTCTGCTGGGATGGTCATGGGTTGAATCATGGGGATTGGCGTGTGGTTAAAGGGGGTAAGTTAAAGGGGATTGGGTGTTGGGTAATAAAGTGGGCATTTAGGGATGTGAAGAGGTTGAAGTAGTTAAAGGTAAAGCCTGAGGACACAAAAACCTGAAAAGATAAAATAGGTAGATTGAATGGGACAAATGTAAAAAGCAAGCAACAATGCTTTTTTTAGCATGTGCATGTATACAAGTGTGCAAATTGCAGTAGGGTGTTCAAAATGGATCTAATTATAAGTTAGAAGTTGAAGAGAAGTATTGCATTGTGCTAGAAGTTACAGAAAATCCCCGAATGTCCAGACCCCCAGAAGACATGAAGCCCTTTGAAACAGAACTGTGGTTTGTGATTTTGGGCTGTGTAACTAAAACTGGCACAACTGCACATGATGGACAAGACTGTTAGGTGGTGTAGGAAACTCTCATTTGTCATACAGTATTCACATCTTCACATATCAGGCAGAGATAATCGGACAAAACAAGGTGAGAAGTAAGAAGTCAAGTTTATTGCCTTAAAATTAAGGCTGCAGAAATCAAAATATTAACAGCAAAACTGGATGTAATGACTATGTGTAATGTGAGAAGGGTCACATGTAGCGATGAACCCACAGATAATTATCACCCAGCTCCACAGATTCCCTCAGCTTTATGGAGCATTTCAGCAGCTTTCAGTTCATTGTTTTGGTTTAACGGCCCGCAGCTTTACTGTTCTGCTTCACCTCTTTCATCAGTTTTGGTTTTAGTAGCTGTTTCCATTGAAAACCTGCTGTAAGACTGCACGCCAAACGGCAGATAGACACAGTTAGCGAGCAGCTGCTGAACAGACTGGAGCATTTAGCAACTAAAAAGCCAGAAATTTCCCCCAGCAACCAAAAGCGGAGTTAAAAGGAAAGTGAATGTAAATTTGTCAGGTTACTTGGAGAATAAATCCGAATGAAGGCAAATTTTGCTTTGTGTCCACTGGATGTGTAATAGTCATAGCCATTTGCCATATCAACTTTATGAGCTGATGTCAGTTTTGTGTACAGCATGTTGTGTTTCCCCCAAGTGGCCAAAAATCCATTATTCCAGGTTTAAGTGAACATGGCTTTAAAAACAATTAAGTCAAACCATTTTTATACAAATCTGCTTCAAATAGCTTTACAATCAGTACAACATACAAACACCCTCTAGCCTTGAACCCTCGACTTGGAAAAACTTGCCTCAATCCTTGGAACAAACAAGGGAATATTTCAGCAAAGCACGTACAGTATATGTCAATGCAATACAATAAACCTCTCTATCCTGAACCGTCATAGGTTAAAAGTTGACCATGTGAGGATGATTAGACAGTTCATATACAGTTCATATTCAATATGAAGAATGTTGATCAGAGAAGACGTCAAACTTCCAGATGCTGCTGGTAGGACCTGGACCACATAGCAGCCTCTTTACGGCAAAGATGTGGAACAAACTCCAAAACTTAGATTCTGTAACACAGAGAGATTAATAAGATTGAAACTGTTTTAAGAACTGTTTGACTGACCAAACCATGACCCTCTCTACATCATCAGACTGCATCATGATAGAAACACCACTTTAAATATGATTTTAAAAAGATTGGGAAACACAGCAAAGTACAAAAGGTCCCTATCCATATTCCTGATGAGGAACACATGACATGCTGCCTGTATGTGTAGGCCTTTACAGGCTGTCTCATGTCTTGGATCAAGGACCAAGTGTTGCTGGTAGTCTCTGTCTATCTATAGAGTTGACAAATATGCTGTGTGAAGCAATTTGAGAAATGTCTTGCGGATGAAAATGATGGAGCAAAAACAAGTTGCCCTTCAGAAGGGGAACATTTTTACCTTGGAGATTTGAGAGGCATTTCTATTTTGACTGTCATTTACAGTTTCTTTCAAATGTCAGTCCCTCTGGATGGGGGCGAGAGTTAAATCCCTTAAAAAGAAAAGGGTAATGCCTTTTGAGAAAATGCTAAAAAGCATCGTAGAAAAGCAAGATTTTGTTTAAAAAAAAAAAAGGCAGAGAAAAACAGCTAAGCTGCGCTCCACCCCAAGTCCTCAGATCAGGATCAGTTTCCTCAAGACGTTTCTGGTAAAAGGGTGGGATTCCTGATCCCGTCCCTCCAGGGGAGTACAAGTGCATGAATAGCTAATGTTCCAAAGAGACCTCCCCCGCTTTCATTTAATGCCAGAGAATTTCCTCTCCACTGTCAGAGAAACAACAATGTGAAGTCTACGCTGTGGCCAGAAACCCAGCTCTTACGAAACTATAGTTGTCCGAGTCAGATGAGAAGTTTAAGTATTTCCCTCCAGATCCGTCTGGAAGAACAAACCCAGATTGTGGAAAATGTGTGATTTATGTTCCTATTGGCACCTGCTGAAAGACGCTAAAAATGACTCATCTTACTGGAATGGTATCGGTTGTATTGGTTGGATTCTGGGAACATATGTCTGTAAAACTGCGGACAAGGCAAGAAAAAATCAGTGCAAACAGTGGTGATCCTGATCGAAGACTGTGCAAGATAAGCAGGAGTATCCTTTTCAAATTACAGGGCTGTAATTTACGGTGGAGCACATCAAGTTGACCTTCTCATGACTTGTATCCATTATGAATGTGTAATGTGTTCAGAGTGTCAGTCAAGTGAAGCATTTGGCCCCGTTCGTGATAAGCGATACACATGACATTGATCCGCTCACCGGCCCATAGCGCTCCATTGTTGGGTCTCTGCTGCACCTGATGTGAGACGGCTGCCAGCGCTGCACTCCCTTCACAGAGCTTTAATTGTCTTATTTCCCTTCCACATTCTTGGCCTTGCAGTTTCACCCCAGTGCACAGTCGCACACACGTCTTCATACATACACAAACAGACTGAAGCAACACTCGTCGGACATTATTTTTTTCTTTCCAATGAAGTGCTACGCTTGGCTAGCAGCAGTAACAAACACAGGCTTGTGGGAATGTGGCTTCTCAGGAATCGCCAGCCCTAAAGTGAAACCACATTTTATCTGAGCAGGGTTGGGGAAAGCGGGAAGTATGAGACGCACTTACAGCAAGTGAAATTAAAATCCGGCTCACCTGAATCATGCTTCTACAAAGCAATATACAGAATACTGTGAATTTTATTTATGTTGATATTTTAACTTGAGAAAATTTAGACATATTTTGAAATGAACCGTTTGCACTTTTATAATAGGGGTTCTCAACATTTTTGGCTCATGATCTCTTTAAGGGGAACTTAAAGGTGAGCTTAACCAGTGAGGCTGGAGGCTACATTAGCAACTACAAGTGTAATATGTTCTGAATCTCTTACCAAACACTCAGTGGTCGAGTTGCGTTGTGGGTAATGAAGTCAGGATTTGGCAAGAATGCAGAGTGCTATGCTAATCAGTGTGGCACTCTTTTAATATAAAACAATATCCACTTGCAACCCATTGTCATAAGCTGCATATGAGTAAATGAGTTGTGAGCAGGTCCATTCATCCCCTTTCACGGGTCCCGACCCCCACTGATTGTGCAATGAGAAAACATCCTTGTCATACAACACTGAAGAATTAAAATTTCCATTCTCATTTCCCACAACTAAACCACGCTTGCCTCATTTGTTTGATAAACCTTTCAGTATCATTGGAGCTGTCATGTTTTCTTTTTTTCTTTTATGGATATTTCCTGCTGCTGCTGCCAGGACCTCATTTACTCTTATTCAGGGCTGGGAAACGGGTTTTAGACGCTGGGGAAATCTGGTGTGCCTCTGCTCCTCTCACAGCTAATTAGTGTGTGAACTAATTGCATAGCTAACTTTAGCAAAGCGACAGCCTAGTTCCATCTGTCCGCTATCTATATAGTAGGGAGGGAGATGGAGTGGAGTCTTCTGGTGACATCTAAGCTCCTTTTAGAATATTCTAGCAAGAACTTTACCTCGGGAGCCTGTCAGCTGGTCCAGCACGGTTCAAATGATATTTTGTCAGTTTGAAAATACAGTAAAGGAAACTGAGACCTTTTGCAATTGACTGAAATCACACATCTGGTTTACAGTGACTCAACATCAAGTTTTCTAAAATGGTGTTGTGTCTTGGAACGTGGACAAACTAAATCCTTTAAAACATCAGTGCAGCTGCTTTGAGCATCCATCAGACTGTCTGACATTTTTGGGAAACATGCTTGTTCCCTTTCTTGCCCAGATGATTCATGAGATTGAAAGTTAGAAGGTTAATACCAATCTCATGCTTGTATAGCTACTAAATATGAAGCTATCCACCAGGCTGTTAGCTTAGCTTAACAAAGAGACTAGAATGAAACAGCTAGCCTGGCTCTGTTAGTGGTGACAAGACTGAGTTGAGCACAAAAGTCCTCCATAAATCCACAGTGTGTCCAGTTTGTACTTAGCCAAGCTCACTGTTTCCCCTCATTTCCAGTTCTCTGCCTGCTGGCTGTACCTTCATGTTTTGTGCACAGACATGAGAGTCTTATCAATATTCTCATCTAACTCTTGGCAAGTGAAAATGTGTATTTCCTAAACCGTCAAACGATTCATTTGAATTGCTAAATGTGTTTCCCTTGGAAGCATCTGCGCTCACCGTGCGTGGTCGTGACAGAGCCGAAACCTCCTTGTACTGAAAGTACTCTCTGCCATTGCACTGGTGTGGAGTCAAACATCTTAGAGACAATTATCTAAAAGCCTGGGCAAATAAAACCGCTACCAGCTGCCAGCATGGCTAAATATACTTTTAGTGTTTTCAATGAACCCTTTGAGCTATGATGTTTTGTGGGACTCACAGCAATTTCCACATAAAAGATTACACACTGCTGAAGGCAGATCTTCAAATTGAAAGATTTCACACACATTCTCACTTTCGCAGCTTGATAATAGTGGCCCTTGTTTAAAGCTTCAAACACTGCTCCCTTTGTGGCAGACGAAACCGAAGTTTGTCTGAGGTGAGCCAGAGGCTCTTGGGGTTTGATGACCTAGACTTCGCCTGATCGCACTCTCGAAGTTGTGGCTAATGAGGAAAACGGACAGACATTTCAAACAGACCCCCCACTTGCCACACACCTTCCTGTGGTTGAGGTTGGGCGGGTGGATTGACTCCCCTCAGACTCAAACACGACACGTAACGCAACCAACACGCAGCAGATGACAGGAGAGAGAAGGATGAAGCAAGATTATGAAGGATGGAAGTAAAGTCAGGGTTTGCAGGCAGCAGAGGATCATGTTTCTGGGAAACAGAGCTGTGGGTGGTACAGGGGTGGCTGCGGAGGAGATGGAGCACAGTGGGACTTGAAGTCTTACTTACTTGTTAAATTGAACTTGTAAAGGTATCAGTCACAAGAGATGGTGGTGAAGTGGCACCTGCTTTCCAAATGTCCATACCAGGTGCAAAGTGAAATGCTCCTGAAAGGTATAATGTGAGGTCAGAGGTCAGGGTGTGGGTTGCTGCAGTAGAGAGTTAACCCTAATGTTTAGTTTATTTCCGTATTTTGTCACCTTCATCAAATTTATAAGCCCAGTGTGTAGCAAAATAAAGGGTTACCACGCCAACACACACTGGGTTTTAGTAAGGTCGGACAAAAAGAAAAAGTTTTGCTAATACATATAAAGCAGTTTGGTTATGTGTAGTTCATGAAAAATGAACTTCTATGTGCCATTTCTGAAAACATCAGCAAACACGTGACAACTGGGAGCTTTCCGAATCATGAATCCCAGGAGACTTCCCGGGATCATCCTTTCACTGCGGCCAGTTACTTCACCTAGATGACATCATCATCTCTGGACAATTTGACACCAGGAAGTGATGTAACCAAAATATGTTAAAAATAGCAGAAAGGGACCAGGACGCCATTGAAGGTCTAATGGATGGTGTGGCTCCAGGTGTGTCTGTGCTCCTCTTACACTGATGTCCTTTACATAACACCACAAGTCACATTTCATCATGGGCTTTAAATGTATCATCCAATCTTGTGTCATTGTTGGAGGAGATAACATACATGTGGGCAACATGGTAACTGTCCATGGAAATGACTGGCCCATAGGGAAGAATAAACTGTACATAATGGGTTTGTAAAATGTTCTAGATGTTTTATCTGATCATAAGATGCAGGTCTGGCACCTGTCAACCACCTGCTCGTACGCCCAGAAGGGTTTCATTGTTGATCATTGACCTCAGTAGAATAACAAAGTGTGAACCTTTGCTTCCAGAGGATGTTGTGTGAGCCCAAAGTCAGTGATGACAGAGCCGTGGTAGTTTCTTCCTGTGCTGGTTAGATAGCAACTCTGTTTCACTGAGTGTGAAATATACACATAGGGGTAATACTGGGTTCAAGCACCTAACTTTGATTCCAGAATTTGTGGGTGTATTATACAAATAATTGCGTCCTTGGTTAAACTATAATCAATATATCAAATTCATCGTTCCACATGAGTTTTGTCACTGTTCTTATTCGAACACTTGGTGTCTTATAACAGCAACGATCTCGATACAATCACTTTTCTAAAATATCTCAGATTTCTCAGTATATTTCGCACCTCACTTGTGTGTTAAATGTACAAAAGCCCCCACTATTTTCCCACCACATCAGCATACATAATGCGGGTGCCACATGGGCAGCGATCAGAGATAGCATTACACACCCTCTTTGGCATTTCCTGTGGCGTTTCCTGCTTTCTTCATGACTTCATGTGCTAATGTCCATTAATCCTGTCAAACTCTCGACAGCTCTTTCTGTCTCAGGCTCTGATATCACAAAGGCTCTCTCTCTCTCTCTCACAGTTGTCGCTCACCGAAAGCAGCAGAGTGGGGCTCCGAGCATTTCACAGCCGATGGTGGAGATAAGCTTTCTAATGTGTGTAGGTGTGCACATGCTTGTGTGTGCATGTATGAGAGGAAAAACAGAGATCTGCAGTGTGTACAGCTCGGCCTTAGGGAAAAACTGTCTGGGAAATTGTACAACTGATGCCAAGCTGCACAATATCTGTGTCAAAAACGTCTGTAAGCAAGCGCTAATCCAGCTGGATGAACACTGGGTCATGAGCTGAGCAGTGTTTGAACCTTCTGTGTTGTGTCTGCGTGTTGTTTGCATTGTGTGTATGTGTCACCTGATCATAACTAGCATGCACAGTCTCAGTGAAGTCTGTTAATGTTTTTTATTTTGGCTGCCCTCAGCTTTCTTTCTGTTACAGCCTTTGTTTGTGAGGCTATTTTTGGCTTCTCATCAGTCATACTGCCCTTTGACACTCTGAACAACCGACATCATTTATCTCAAGCGTGACTCAGTTCAATAGCTGTCCTTGCTATGTCTCCTGCGCAGTCTGCCAGAGATAAGCGTGCCCTTAACCATCTCGCCATACGGTTTTAACACAAGTGAGCTGATCGAAACTCTAGAACAACGCACCCACATGTGTCTCTTTCAAAGAAAACCGGCAGTAATTTATAATGGGTAAGAAAAGTAGGGATGTAAATACTGGTCCTTCATTGTCAGGACTTGTGTTTCTCTTTCTCTGTCTTCAATACATCAAAACTAATATTCATAAGATCACAGTAGGATGTGCTCTTTCTTGCAAATTCAACCAATGGACTCCTGGTTTTTTTTTTGCACATTTGGGGGCATAAAAGCATTTTACAAGCACGTAAAATATCTATTGCTACTTCACTACCCACCTGGCCTATTTTTGCACCAGTTAGGTGCCACACATATGAGGTAATGTGTCTTACCTTACATACACGGATAACATGAACTGATTACATAATACATAATGAGAAGATGGGCTTTAAAAGAAAGTTCAGGACCATAAACAAAAGCCAGTTAGACCAAAGGTCCTAGCTGTAAAACTGTACAGTAAAAAGGAAAACATTAATTCACAGAAGCATTTAAGTTACACTGCCTCTGCAGGAAGAGACATGACTGAAAGCTCAAAGGAGAGTACAACACAGCTCAACTCAACATTAGATGAAGAGTTACTTAAAATGTTGTATTAGCAACATGTTAGCCATGGACAGCTAATGGCACGCTTGGTTTACAGTAAACTGATAGATGAATTGATTAACAAATCAACATTTAGCCAAGAACTGTTAAAAATTACCTAAAGATAATGCTACCATTAGCATTTGAGGAGTAGATGACTGTTAATATGATGACGTAACAACATCCGTCTAGCAGCAGAGTGTTTAACTGTGATTGGCAGAGAGGAAACATCCATTTTTTCAGGAGAAATGGCAGCAAGTGTTGTAAACAATATTCAGCCGAAAACAGTGGGTACAAATGGCAGCGACTGTGGCTGGAAATGATGTGAAAGTCAAAAATAACACAAAGACCCACTTTATCAGATGTGCATAAACATCGTTAAACGCAGGAAATATTTATCTCGAGGTCAGGAAGTCATTTCGTGTGTCCCAGAGCCCAAGTCATCTGAGATAAATGCCTGTTTTGGACAGCGCATGATTTCCTGATGTTGCCGTGTCACATGATATAACAGGGCGCTTGGATGTTGTAAGGTGACAGCCAGTTGGATTTCATTTATTTTGTAAGGACTGAAAATGCAGTGTGTGTTCAAAGGTAGAATCACACGAAATATTAACAAAATAGCAGATTTATATACTTTTTTTGTTACGTCATCATATTAACAGTCATCTATTCCTCAAATGCTAAGGGTAGCATTATCTTTAGGTAATTTTTAACAGTTCTTGTCTAAATGTTGATTTGTTAATTAATTTGGTGGAATGGTGGCACAAGTGGTAACACTGTCACCTCACAGCAAGAAGGTTTCCGGTTCGAATCCCGCTGTGGGCGCCGGGGGTGTGTCCTCCACCATGCCTTCGGTGCCTGCTGCTCGAGGAAAAAGGGGCCTTTCTGTGTGGAGTTTGCATGTTCTCCCCGTGTTCACCCGGGGTTTCCTCCTTAATAACCCCCACTAAAAAAACATGCAAGAAGATCACCACCTGACCAGTGGTGACGGAAAGGATGGGTCCCGGGGCGCCGCTGTCGGCTGGCAGCCCACCGCTCCTGGTCTGCCGCGGAGGAACGACAGACCAAGATGGGTCAAATGTGGAGAATTAATTTCACGAAGCATGGCATGTGCATGTAGTGTGGGCATGTAATGTGTGTGATACAGTTTCTTCTTCTTTTCAAATTGATGAAAGCTAAATATATATAAGTCACTGCCAATATGTTGCAAGCTGTTTTCAGACTGCCCTGTTCATGACCGCAACCTTCTGACTTGAACTCCAAACTATTTGGACTATGAGACTCCACTTATCTGAAAATGGCCGCGCATGCCTCTACACGTATGGGGAAAAACAGTTACGGGCAGACTATAATTTCTTTCACTGGAGGACTAGACACTGACATGTTCGGAGGACTGCATTGTTTGTCTGTTCAGGTGCTACCTGAGGGGAAATCCTTATCGCTTTCAGGATTTCAGCAGTTTCAGTTGACAATGAAGTCATCTTGCTGTGGGAAAGGTGATATTCTGTGGCTCCGAGGCCGAGCCTATCCCCTGTGGGACAATCATTTAGGTCGTGACCTCACCAGCGCCAAAGGTATTACACACCAGTCAGCAGCAAGCATGAGACCTATAAATCACAATGTGAAGGAAGGATCATTCTTTGATAACAATACAGTGCAGACGACGTGATACTTGCTCTCTTTAGTGAGAACATAAGCTGCAAACGGTGGCTAACCTTGCCTTTATTTAAGTATCTCTCAAGGAAATAAGATTACAGCAAAGTGTGGGAGCAAAGCCAGTAGAAAGGAGGGGCAGAGATATGAGGAATAGGTATAGCCCTGTGCTGCTCATTCCCCATGGGTTCCTCACAATGACCCAATTTCCATTCAGTGATCACAGACATGTCCTGCCCCTGCACTGTGTTTTTGTGCCCTAATGATGGCTTTTAATACAGAGGAAAGGGCTGAGTCTGGTTTTGGGTTTCCTTTACATTCTGTTTGCATGCAGGGAGGCAACTGGAATCAGTTACTGGTACTGTAAATGTCAGCGTAACAAAAGAATCCACTGTGGTCCAAGGTGTTACATTTAAAGCAACATTATCTCTGCAGAGACACATCTTGAGATGCCTGATGTATTAGAATTGTATTTTACCATCTTAGGGAGAGCGTTGGCAAGCACACTATTTTCCAACAGCGCCCTCACGATCACAGAAACTCCTATGTGGGAGATCGAATAGATTTAAAGATCTGACTCGTGATTTCTGTGGAAGTTCAGTCGAACTTCTCTGATCTCACAGTTACAATCATGTATCTGAATCAGAATCAGAATCGGCTTTATTGGCCAAGCGTGTGTGCACATACAAGGAATGTGACTCCAGTTCAAACATTGCACTCAATGTACTTGCATAGAAACTCAATGAGGACATAAAGATCCCCAAAAGACTGAATAATAAGTTAAATAGATGATAAAATGAAACAACGAATGATGGGGCAATAAACAATATATACAAAGCAATTTACAATATGTAGGGATTTACAGTATGATGCTAGTGACAGTGAGTGATGAATGTGCACGTTAAAAACTATAGTGACACTGTCTGATTCGCTAACTGTTCATCAGGGAGATGGCTTGTGGGAAGAAACTGTTTTTCACCACATGTAGGCCAAATAACATAATTTGACTGAGGAGATCAGTTATATAAAACTGAAAGCACCAAAAGGGTTGCACCTGGGAATGTATTTTGGATTTTGTTGGTCGCTTCATGTCTGCATTATTCTTTGAGCTTACATGTACATGAGCAGAAAATGACTACTTTTCACAGAACCTGGGAGTCAAACCTGAGACCTGACATTAACTCAAACAATGTGACCTGCAGCACCTGTCTGTAAATCCTACAAGGAGCTGAAGAGACTGAGACCGCCGCGAGGCAGCTGCTGGAGACAACAGTAAGCCGTGAAGCTGAAAGCATCAAACAACATGTTAGAGGCCCAGCGTGCAGACAGTGGTGGCATGCACAGATGCATCACATCCATGAGGCAGCAGGTCCCGCGTTTACTGCCCGATTTTGTGGATTGTTCAAAAAACTGAACAGCATATATAGTTTGTGGGTTACTGAAACTTTTTGTGGTGGCATTTTTGAGGAGGGAATTCCTGTCAAACCAGCTGCTTTCAGGCTTAAGGTGGTCTTTGTGCTTGGACTTGTTTTCCTCCACAAACTAAAGGGTTCTGCAGTCTTTATGGGAAAAATGATATATGGTAAAACACGTAAATGATTGTAAAATGTTGCACTCGGTTAAATTTACAAGACAAAATAATTGATTATTGTGTAGATTTATGATTTTTGCAGCATTTTACTACAGAATTTTAAAACGAATGCCAGAAAATTGCCCTGTCTGTGCCTCATATACCACAATCTGTGTGTAGTAATATTAAGTGACTATTAAATGTTGAACATTAGACCTCATGCTTTTTATTATTATATTCATTGCAAATCTATCTATCTATCTATCTATCTATCTATCTATCTATCTATCTATCTATCTATCTGATCTTTGTGTGCATTTTCCAATTACAGCCGCTGCCTATATGCCTGTATTAAATTTATACTCAAATAAAGTCGAAATTTGAATTAAAAAAAAAAAGATTTTTGACTGGTTTGTCATCGCAGTGTCTGTAATGACCTGAAACTTGTATTTTTTTCGAATTACTGCACCAAAGACAGTAACTTCGGACCACTAACGTGCATGTGCTGCTGTGCCATCAGGTGAGCCGCCTGATGACGCACCGCAACAGGGACCTGCGTAACGTCACTTTAGCAGCGGACAAACGAGGACACGGTGTTGGAGCTGGCGAACTTGACAAGTGGGTCAACGTGTATGCGTTAGTGAACTTTTAGCCGTTTTTAATGAAGAATTTGTGTCCAGCAGCAGCATCGAAGAGCCGAAGATTTGCGCAGGTGTTGTCTGCAACGGCGTCTTCAAGGAGAAGCAGTGAGTGAAAATTGTCTAATATCGAGCCTTCTTCTCTGTGTTTCAGTTAATGATTAACCCACAGCCACAGGAAAATCAAGCATCCTGGTGTCTTCAATGCACACTGATCCCCGGGGCCCAGTTGCTCCAGAAGTTGAATCTGGATCAGAATAATCCTGATACGGAAATCACATGTTTTTTTTTTGTTTGTTTGTTTTTTTCAAGAATGAGCGAATCCATTTTACTTTCTTTGGCGGTTTTTCTAAGTAACATTGCATTGGATCACATTGATCAGAATATAAACTTTTCAAAATTACCAAATCCAGATGAACCAGTGCTCTCAATGGGATATGTTGAATATGTGTTTTAAGACCTGAAAATGTCCAGTAGTTAGAAGATAAGTCTGACTTTGGTGTGCTGCAGTGGGGTTAGAGTTATTTGTTCCTCAGCCAGATGAATCTGTACTTCTGCCCTTTTTGTTTCACAAGAAGTGACTTATCATCATCAGCATCTTTTGGCAAAGAATGCTTCCAGTCTCTTTTCTGAGCTCCTCTGGCAATAGCTACAGGCTTTACCAGTGAGGATCTCCCTTCTTCCTCGCTAACAGGGCTGAGATCCAAAATAAATGGTTCTGCGTTCAAAGGAACTGGCTTGCTTTCCTCTGCAACACCTTGAATCCCGTGCAGAGCTTGTGAAGTTACACCTACAGCTATGCCAAGAACCACATCTGTGCAATCACCTCTCGTGAAGGGCTTCTTGCCTGTTGTGGTGTTGTTTGCTTCAGCATAGTCATTTGTCGCCTTGGCCTTCAGATTCTTCTGTCTAATCCCCAGAGAGGATACTGTTGAAGAAACCACCAGCACAATGCACCTCTGAGGAACTGTTTGCTGGCTTTCACTTTGGGAATACTGATATTTGCTCCAGGCCAAAACCAGAAGGAGTCAGTCTGTCTGTGGACGAACACTTCCTCATTGTGCTACTTTGCATCTAAGCAATATAGGAGTGGACAAATCAGCTGCGAGTGATGTGATAACAGCTCAGGGTTATCAGCTGTACTCATGCATATACAAGTACCTCATGAGAAGGAGTGGGAGTACATCAACCAAAAGGGGAGGCCAACCTGTCACCAACTGCATCATGGCCAAGGTCTGTCCATGACTCTTATCCTGAAGAAGAACACTCAAAACAGAGCAGCTCTAAACCAACCATCCAGATTTCATAACATACACACACCATAAATACCATGGCTGACGTCCCGTTTTTCTTGCAGTAAACACACCTGAGCTGACAGGCATCAACCCTGCTCACTGCAAAGCAAGATGTGCTATTGATAGAGCTCTGAAGAGGTGCTTAGCATGCTGTAACGACTTGTAAGTGGAACCGAAGGGAGCGTGGAACATAATACTTGCCTGTATTGTCCTGCACAACCTCTCTGTGATGGTGTTTATGCTGCACTCAGACAAACCTCTGGTGTCATGTAATGCGTCATTGTGATTAATATAAAGAGATAAATCAAAGTTAAAATTAGATCATTTTTGTTTGATCTGTTTTGGGGATTGTTCTATGGGGACAAAATCTTATTTTTTTCTTTTAGTTTGTTGCAGTGAAAGGCTAACGGGGAGCCTAATGTCCACTTTACCTGTGTTATCAGCTTGTTGTACAGAGCGTGTGAGCGGCCTGCAGGCTAGACTGCAGTCTTGTATAAGAGAGATAAACACTGACAGATGATAGAGGGTAATAAAGAGATTGATTAGGAGATGGCATTTGTGTGATGGACAGAGAGAGCATGGAGTTCTGCTTTCAACAGACTTATGGTCCTGTGATGAAACAGGATGAACTCTGACACTGACCCTTTTAAAATTGATCTTACATAACTGGAGCATCACGTTACAGAAGAACCGTACAGACAAAGATTGATGTTGTTTTCTGGACACTAATTTAATAAAACTGACAGTTTCAAATCAGCCACTGATGATTTTTTTTTTTAACTTGGACTGTTATGCAACAGTAGCAGATGGAAGAAGGGGGTGGAACTGCACAGCTTTTTTCACACTGAATCACTTCAGTCTTCATAAGTGATGATTAATGCTGAACGTCACCATAAACCACATATTAACTTTTGTGTCTATGATTGACGGGGCCCCTCTCCCACCTGTGCATCCGCTTCTATTGTTGTACACTGTATTAAAGAAATAGTTTGGCATTTGGAAATGCACCTTTTGACTGTCTTGCAGAGAGTGAGATGAGAGGAAGACCACTCTCATATCTGTATAGTTTGTGAAGTTGCAGCCAGGTAGATTAGTTTGGCAGAAAGACTGGAAACAGGGACAAATGGCTAGTCTTAATCCAGGCGCCAGGAGACCATCTGAGACTTAAGGAAGTTACTGACCCCAGCCATATAACATATTACGTCTTAATTAGTGAGTTTTAGAGGTGCTGGTAGGAGCATTTTGTTACCTCTGGACAGAGCCAAGCTACCTGTTTCCACCTGCTTCCACCTGCTTCCACCTGCTTCCAGCTAAGCTAATTGGCTGTTGGCTGTAGCGTCATACTTACAGTACAGAGAGACATCAATCAATCGTTTCACTTAGTCTACACTGTGTGTTTACCCTGCTTCATCCCTGAAGTTGGTTGGATGGCAGTGTCCTTCCTCACACTTCACAGAGAAGGAGGACAGGTGTCCTTCTCACTTCTAAATCTTGTGAGAATGTAATCTGAGATTGGACGACCCCGTAATGTTAAACCCAGAACAGATCAGACCTTCTCCTCTCATGTCCTGAGAGTAGTCTGGTGGTGGGGATTTACTGTCTTCTGCCTGTCTTCCAATGACACTGTGGCTCTGGGTTTATGTAACATGTGGCTGTTGGGGCTTTTTAACCTTGCTAGCAGAATGGCTCTAGGGATAGCAAAATTGGTCTGTCTGTCAGTAGGTCCATCACTTTGGTCCAGACTGAAATTAGTCAGCAGCTATTGGATGGATTGCCATGGAATTTTGTACAGGCTTTCGTGGCTCCCAGAGGATGAATTGTAATGGCTTTGGTGATTCCCCTGAATTCTCCTCTAGTGCTACCTTGAGGTTTAGATTTGCGGTTTCGAGTGAAATGTGTCAACCATTAAATCTGGTTCACACATTCACGTCCCCCTCTGAATGAATTGTGAGGACTGATTCCTTCCATCTGGCACATCAACAGATTAAAATTTTTAATCTGTCCAGTGCTTTGGTTTATGACCAAATACCTGCAAAACTGCTGACATTAACCTTGCGTGTACTTTCTTTTCAGTGCTAATAAGCGCACGCTAACTGTGTCTCTCTGCTGTCTCGTACTAAGCAGCTAGATTACAGATTCTTAGAACTTTTTGCGGAGAACGGCCACCTGCTGTTCTCAAAAAATGAGAATGAGAATTTACCAGAACAATAAAGCTGCAGCTAGACAGCTGAACAATGAGCTAAAACTAACTATAAAGCTCCATAAAGCTGCAGAGAGAGCTGCAGCTTCTGAGATAAGAATGGAAATACAAGAGTCAGTCAGATATATCCAAATATTTTCTGACAGGATCTTTCTGTGTAATTAGGATATCAATTCTGTGGAAAGTCAGAGATGGGCAGATGTCCTTGTGTATCATTGCCTCAAACAGAAATTGTCAGGCCGACTGTGGATCCTCATCTCTGTCACGTGGAAACAAACCCATCGTAGTGACGGCTGGTCAAGTTTATGATGAGCTGCAGCTGTCATGTAGCTTTCCCTCTCCGTGTGTCCTGATTGATGTTTTTACTGGAGGTCTTTCAGACGGATGGCTCCACAGGATGTCTTTGGTCCTGTGCTGTATCACGTTTCTCTTCCTTGAAGATTATCTTAAATCACTCCACAACCTGCCCTATTTATATTGAGGTCCAGGTGGTGTGGGTGTAAGTGTGCAACACTAGTGTGTTTGAAGGCAGTGGCTTATAGGAAAAACACTTGTGTGTGTATGTACAGTGTGCCTGTGTTTAATGATTGTATACCTGCCGTCCTGATGTCCAGTTTGATCCAACACTTTTATCTCCGTTCTGCCTAAAGCAGTTCCAGATAGCATGTGGAGTTCAAAGGCAGTACAGACGGAAGAGACCCAACTGTGCATCCATAGGAGGCGTGATGCATATCTGGAGCATATTTGAAGACTAGAGCTGTTACAGGTCTTAACACTACCATAACAACAGGTTGGAAGGAGCAGTCATGAGAAAATGACAAACCAGATTTTCTCTATTGTTTCCATATCAGGTTATTTGATGACGGGATTTGCTGGATCTCTATTGTCTCTTGTTAGTGTTTCGGAATCTTTCCGATAAACTGTCAGTGTCGAGAGATGTGATACCCCCCCTGTTTGCCTAATCTCTGCCTGAGGCTGAAGCTGAGCTCTTTCTGCCTGCAGGAGGAGGGCAGGGAGTCTTTGTGTGGGGGGTCACGATCTTTCACCTGTCTACCCTGCTGGGAGGTCACATGTAGGAGCTGAGGCGTGAAGGAGTCGACAAGAGAGGGGAGAGCAACGGAGGATGGGAAGAGAGAGGGAACGAGAGGATAGTAGACACAAATACTTTAATTACGCTTTATAATAACAATTGTTGAAGTTGTGGTGCTTAAAACTCAAAGCAATAATGACTTGAAGCAGAAACCATGGCTTGGCTATTGTGCTGGACTGTTAAGATGTACCTAATAAAGTGGCCAGTGAGTGTATGTAGGGTTCAACAATGCTGTAATGCCAGTATGAGGAGCAGAAATCAGATGGTCTTGCAGTCCTGACAAGCCGCCATGTTACTGCCCTTCTATCATCACCTAGCTTTGTTTGAGTCTGCCCTGGTTTCAGCTGCACAGCCGAATGGCCTTTCCCACTTGTCATACAGGAAAAGGAAGTGAGCTGTGCTAACAAGCAGGGCATTAAATTTAGCATCTTCATAGATACAAACAGGGCGCATACTCCAGCACAATACCGCTGCATTGTGTGAGGCATGAAAGATTACTCTTTAGAGAATGTTGTTAACCTTTAATGAAAAGTGTGTCTTCAGCCTTAGCGCCGATCTCCTATCGAAATGTCAGCATTAAGACAGGCAATGCTGCCTCCATCAGAGAATAAAACACCTGTCATTTTCTCAGTACCTTCCGTGAGTGGAGATGCAAACAACACAGCCGACCTGGGCCGACATGCAAAGCGTGCCCTTTCACATGCAAAGCAGTGTGGCGGCCGCACAAGCTGCTGCCAGGCATCATAGAAATGTCAAGATGAGGTCTCTCAGCATCATTCATGCTTGAATTTACGATCCTGATGCATTTTAATGAAAAGATTTTTAGTTAAACACACACACTTCTGGTGTTTATTTGTTTCCATTCTGATAATATCTTTACATGTCTTATTAATGTCGCCCTGTTGCCTTGATGGATGAGCTTGCACTGCTGTGACTGCTGTCTCCGGTTAGAATTCCCAAATTTCATGGTTTGTCGTCAGTTGTGTGTATGTCTGTGTACGTGCATGTCAAGAGGACAAAAGATTGATGGATATCGCCATCTGTTTCCTGTTATACTCAGGTGTGTATGTGCGTGCATGCCCGTTTGTGGTTGCTCATGTGTCTTCAGGTCCAGCCCATATTTCCGTGGCCCAGACTGGAGCAGCAGGCGGACGTGCAGAGACCTGCTCCGTGCTGCACTGGGATATTTTTGGACCGTTGAACTTCCTTTTGATTTGCTGGATTGTCTATTTAGCACCAGGCTGCAAACTTTCTATTCATAGTGTATAATATGCAACTTAAAATAATCCGGTGGTTATCAACACCTGCAGGGAAGCAGTTCACTGCGGTTTTGAGATTAGAGGGTCAGATACTCTCTAGAAGGAGACTGAGACCTCTGTCAGGACTTGATTTAGATGTAAAACTGACCCGACCTCCTTACCTTGGGGCTAAATACAGATAACCCACATAGGGAACCTTGACCTGATCTGTCCACAGTACAGACTTACATGCACGCACACAGAGAATCATCAAATGAACCTGTGGTGACCATCTAGCCAGAGGCAGGCAGAAGTTTAGTGTTGAGTCATAGAGAGCTCATCTCCTCTGGATTATTTATTCATCATGAACCAGAGCAGGATGCAGACTTCAGAGTGCACGTAAATTGGATGTTTTTTTTAAGGATTTCCTCAGTTGATCTTTTGATTAGGTCTTTTAGTCTCAAGCTTATGCCTTAGATATGAATGTCTCCATGGTAATAATCTTGACTGTACCACAGCGAACCCAAAAAACTCTGCTGAGGTGGCTGTCAAGCAGATACGTTCAACAGAATTTCCACAGTGTTAGTTAAATCATTTCCTGCAGTTGTCATCCTTTTTTGGTGTTTTTCTTTGTACAATGTTTAATATTAGTACATTTTTCTCTATTACTGCTGCACTCCCTCAGCTAAATTGTACTTTTGTCTATGTGCGTTCTGTTAAATGGAGAGGATTTTTGTTGGCTCAGGCTCAGTGCAGAAATGACTGAGGTCATCTGAGGTGTTTATGCATGTGTGTGTCTTGGTTTGAATCACTTAAAATGACTCAGATGAGCCGCGACATTTTGATTACCGAGGGCACGACAGGCTTGCCGTGAGCTTTCAAAGGAGCCTGTTTGAATCCTGCTGATTAGACACATGCCTGTTCCTCACACCCATACACACTTCATGCACCTACTTCAGATGTGAAATGAAGCGTGTGTGGGCATATTAGTGCATATGTACTTTATGTCACAACCCGCTCTGTGCATCTAATCACACCCTGGTGTCTGTGCTTGTTCAGTGGGGAAAAGCATTCCAGCAGACGGACCTATAGACTGTGATTTAAGTGCATGTGTGTTCTCAAGCTCTTTCTATACTGCTAACCACTACTTTAAGTACTTCAGAGATCTGCTGTAAAAACATGTTTCACCTAATTACACGGTTTGTGATGAGGAGAGGGAAAGTTGGGCCCGCTGTCTGTAAAAATGCTAACCTAAGAAAATATTTTAATGCATGCTTTCAGAATAGCTCTAATCCCCACCTGGTTGAACAAGAGCGTTAAGAGACGGATTACCAAGATTGTAAAGTTACTCATAAATATATTAGTTTAAGTGCTGCGCTCCATCACAGCTCAGCATCAGCAGCTCTGCGTGAGGCTAGCAGCTCATTAGCATAAAGACCTGACTCTCTGACTGAAGTGTTTGTGGTCATTTTTGTTTTTTAAACTGTCCATCTTGAGTCTGAGAGTGTCAAGGTTGCAGTGCTAGATTGGTTTTTCAACCAGCAGTTTGCTGGTCGTATTCACTGCACCAGCGTTGGACAGTGTTTGCCCGTGCACTTGCCTCTCTGAGCTGCAGGTTGTGGATGCGTAAACTGACGGCTAAAAGGTTGAAGGTCAAGCGGGGTGAGACTGAAATACTCCCGCTCTGAAAGCAGCAGGCTAATTCCAGATAGTATGAAAGGAATCCTAATAGTTGTGGCTATATATGGGAGTGTGGGCCAGTTAACACACTCACTTATTGTACAGTGGCTGCAGACACTCTCACTGCCCACTAAGTGCCTGTACACATTATGACGGGCTGAATGTGGTGTGGTGCGTTTTTTGAGAGTGTGTCGCAACTGCTGTCAAAGCTCTGGTCTGCCCTCACTGTACAATGGAGAGTTAATTCTGTATAATAAGGGCATGCAGTCATACCTGCTTATCAAGTGGCTAAATGTGGCACTTTGACCTCTCTGTGTGTGTCTCTGTATGTGTGTGTGTGTGTGTACCTTTTGTCTGCCTTAGCCTGTTGATGGTTCTAGGTTCAGTTTATTCATCCATAAAATCGTGGACATTACAGTACTTCCATTCTAATCAACCTGCACCGATTACAGGACCTAACCTAGATAAAAGAGAACTGATAAAGGCAAGATAAAACATAGATATTTCAATTATATTGTCATATTATACTGCATGTTATGTATTTCATGTCTTCATGCTGTGATTGTTTTAGTTCGATTCAACACATGAGAGCCGTTAACCACAGTACATGTGAATATAAGACTCTTGTAGAGGGTGATGCACAATAATCCAGGCTGAATGAAGCCTGGCTGCAGAAACCTAGCGGCTAGCTGTCAGTCAAAGCTGCCATGCCTGTAGTTATGCATAACTTTAAGCCTTAATGGAATTTAAATTAGTGAGTTGTATAAAAATTCACCCCTGTACCGTTGTACGGTCCAGAACGAGGAAATGAGCTACAGAGACCAAAACCATTTTTTTTTAATTTTTTTTACCAAGCTGTAAACACATTTATTTCTGCTGTAAAGTTGAGCATTTTATCTCTATGGGGTCTATGGGGATCAACTCGTTGTTAGAGCCAGCCAAGAGTGACCATTGGAGGAAATGTTGTTGGCACTGTTTAGCCGCTTGGATGCGAGTGAATCGCCTCTCAAAGCACTGTGGGATAGCAGGCGACGCTGGTCAGCTCAGTGAGGTGGAAAAAGGAGCATCTTCAATGTCTAATGACTTATTTCATTCCACCTCCATCATTTTTGATGAAGTTTGTCTCAGTGAAGTCATTATAATGCAATCGCCGTTCTTCTTGCGCACTAGCGCTGCTTCAAGCCAAGTTCCCAAGCTCCACATTGAGAAGTGACCCTCATGGGGCTTTTTTCACCCACTCCATCATGTCCGTCAGTGTAATAGTCCTGTAACAATCCATCGGATGTTTCCTACTGGGGGAAAGGACAAGAAGAAGAGGAAGGAGAATGCCAGGATGGGTCAGGGGTCATCAGCTCACCATAGCCAGTGAATGTCCCATGACAACTAGTGACATTTTTATACCAGTTGGCCAGATTCCTTGCTAAGTTTATCAGGTTGGTGAACTGTGAGGTGGGAAACTATGTGGAGTTGAATGTTGTGGTGGACAAGAAATTCCTCTAGTTTTATTTAGACATGCCCTCAGTGACAGTGGGAATCTGCTGGTGAACGATGAAGTGCGAGGGCGAGGATTAGGGAGATTGACCCCCTGAGACTGGCGGGTAGTCCCGTCAGTCATGAAGTCATATTTGTCTTATTATCTTACCTGCACACTAAGCTCTATCCATTCTGTGATTATTTTTTAATTATGACATGATTTATGAATTCCCCTTGTGTTCCCGTGTGCTGGGGCGGGTCAGTCGCTGCTTCACCTCAAACCTGAGATGTCATCAGATATAAATCAGACAGATTAAAGTCTGATGACTGAAAATGAAACTGACAAGGGGGATTTTGTTGGGAGATTATCTGGTCTGTTTCTCTGACTCATAACTAACAAAAATCAGTTTGTTGTAACATGCCACACTAATTACATTTCCCAGTAACAGATAATGCAGCATCATTTGGTTTGTTTTTATTGTGTCAGATCTCAGAAGCTCCGTCAGTATTTGCAAAGAAATAACAAGAACGCTGGTTGCAATTGGTTTTACCCGATCATTTCTAGATTGATTTCAGGTATATTGATTTTCTGAGCATGCATTTTGGATTACTAATAAAAGTAATGTGATTACTTATCTGAGGGATCGATAGGTAATTTTAATAAAGGTTCTATAATGACTTAAAAGTTGACTTTAAGTAACCAATTAGTCTGTTGTTTATGGAGCTGCTCATGGTGCAGATCATTAGGGAGAGAGTTTTTCATATCCACTGCTCCTTCTTAACAATTTAAATACCAGAATTATACCGAGTGGTGTTCCACTTAGGTCTGCTAAATAATGAGGCCACCAGAAACTTGTCGGTTGAACCAGAATGTGAATGTGTGCCATTGTTGGCCTCGGCGCCTCCCTCCTCCTCCCAGTGTGCTCCCCAAGGCCCCGTATATGTGGCTGGCTTCTTTCCTCCCTGATTTTGTTATGTCTACTGTCCCCCCAAATACACCGCGCTATTTCTGGCATCCATTCATTTTAATGTACATGTGAAAGGCGCCGCGGAGCGACAGAGGCATGGGGCAAGAGAGGAAGAGTGAAAGAGAGTCGGGCAGCCTGTTAAATTCTAACAAAAATAAAAAGCTGTGGTGAGGAAGTTGGCGAATTGCAATTAACAGACTTTTTTTTTTTAGCTTCTGTACTTAAATAGAGACTAACCAGTTTGCCTCATGTGACCAAAAATACCCCAAATAAATTCTTGTTTTGGGCCACCGGTTGCAGATCTGTTTTCCACTCTTTTTATTTGCTGACTGGTGTTTTATGGCGGCAGGCTGAGTGGAGTGAGCAGCTGTATTTGGATGTCGCCAAGGGGCTGTACCAACTTAAACATCAGGCGTGTGACCTGCGGGTCAGACCAACTGTCCACGCAGGAGGGGTGTGTGAAGTGTGCCTCGCTGTGTACCCCCTTGCTCGCATACTTGTACTTCACTGTTTTGTTTCTTAGGAACAGGCAGGTAACCAACAACAGGCTGTAAAATGTATTGGCTCCGTGGAATGAGGATATGTTGTTTTATTACTTGTTAATATCCCCGGCACTAAAACGAAGAGGATAATGCTGTAAATCTATGAGGTAACCTGTTTCTGGGAACTACCCTATCGTGTCAGCTGGCGTGAAGGATAAAGGACAACAGACCTGACGCTGTCATGGCAGCAGAATACATCTTTATAGCTTTTTATGACTTGCAGTGCAATAAATGAATGTGTACTTTAGCTTAATCAATACATTGAAAGTAAATGAATGAAAATGCCCATAGGAAAACCCACTCAGCAGGGAGTGGGTCGTGAGCTGTAGATTCATAGGCTCCAGGTGGATGCTGGAGCGTTGTAGCAGCAGTCATGTGCACCAGAGGGTGAGAGTATGTGAGTGTTTGAGCAGACACAAGTTGACTTAACCTTCTCACAGGCTTTGCAGCATGGTGATAATGTCTTTTCTGTCTGAGTCCTGTGTTTTGCATCCCTAAAGCAGCTATAATTAATGTTTTTATAATAACGATGCATCACATGACAGGGTGACAGCATGCTCATAGTGTTCATAGTCATCGGTTATGCAGCTCCTCTCAGCTCTTTGAAGTGAGCTTTAGCTGATTCTTTAGCTGTCCAGCCCACAAGTTTACTGTTGTGGTTCACTCTCACTGCGCTCATAGTGTGATTTTTGACTGCAGCAGGCTGCTATTTTCAGCAAAATCTGACTACCTGCTCAGCACCAGATGACAGACAGACAAAGTTAGCTACTAAATGGTGAACATAGTGGAGCATTTAGCAGCTAAAGAGCCAGATAGTTCCCTCAGAAATTGGTAGAGACCGAAAACAGAGACACAAGAGAGTGAATATTGGACTTACATTCATCATGCCAAATGAATGGTAACGTAAAAAGTATTTGTGTAGTATTGTGTAGTATTAAAAAGTAAATGTGTAGTTGCAGGTTTAAGGTAATCTATAACCATGTTATCTAGCTAGCATAATGACTTGTGCTGATGGCAACAACCATTGAGTCTTGGAGCTTGAAATCACCTGTCAGAATGTGTGTTGTGTCACCTGCACATTCAAACAAAAGAGGGACCTGCTCACCAAAACATTGCTTCACAGCACCGCTAGTGGCCAAAAACGCCATGTTGCACCTTTAATACTTAGCTCCAAAAATGAAACAAAAAGGGGAGTTAAAGTGTGACCTGTTGCACCTTGTCACACACACTCACACACACACACCTGGGCAGCCTCCAGCAGCTCTTGACTTTAACAGCAGCTCCTTGTTGTCGCCTCCATCTCTGTGTTTAGCAGATCTGTCAGCGCTCGGCAAGTTCGGCCATGGAGCGACACTGATTCTGACGAGGAGAATTCCTCAGAGACAGAGGAGCAGCAGAATCTGTACAGCAACAATTCAGACTGTGACTGATTATTCTGTGTGTGTGTGTGTGCGCGCGCAGTTGTGCACGTTAGGATGCCAACAGGTCTGCGTGGCGAAGCTTTTTGAGACATTTTTTCCGAATGTTTCCACACTGAGCCATATTGTGGAGAGAACTGTATAGCTATAAGCTGCGTCATTGTGCACCTGTCAATTTGCGTGCGCCTAAAGAGACCACAGGGGGGGCGCGCGCCCTAACGATAGCATAGCCTGAACGGGCCGCAAACATAAAAGTAATTTATTTCACTGACAGAGAAAAGAGAGAACTCCCCCCTCCTTCCCCCAGCTTTCTTTTTCTCCTGTGCCATGACCCCCCCTCCATCCAGCTCTCCCACTCAGCAGCTGTTCCTCTCGCTTTCCGCCCTCCCTCCCCCTCGGCACCCCTGCATGCTCACCCACCTCCCCCACCAGCCCCAGTGTGATGGCTTTGTTTTATTGTTGTGCAGCGTTTGGCAGGGAAACCCCCGTCTGGAGTTGGGCAGGGGTCCGACTCCCTCTGAACGCTGGGGTGTAGCAGTGCGGATGCTCGCATAAGCTGAAGATTAGGGGAGGCGGTTGGACACTAAATGAGCTTTATGATGTTTTTAAAGGCTTGACCCATTTTTGACACCTGTTTCAGATGAATTTTCAGACTGAATTTCTGTGCCAAGATGGCAGATATGAAACATTTTAAACAATTCTGTGCTTGTCTTAAAATTCTAGTCCAACTCATTTGTTTTTGCTTTTCACACCTCTTTTTTTCACCCAGACCAGTTTGTTCCTGTCCTAATGGAAAGCTTAAAACCATTGCAGCTGACTCGCAGAAGTGATACTGTAGGTGTTGTTTACATTTTCTGTAAATATCAGCTTCAACCCATATTTTTATGGTTTGCTCGGCTTAGAAAAGCACTTATCACATGTCAGTCGAGTCCAAACTCTGTCATGTTGCTTCCAAATGGGCTGAAAAAACCCCAGTCAAGGACAGGAAACAAACAGCATTTATTTGCGGTGTTGACAAACGACTGTTTCCTGTACAGAAGAGAAAATATGTAGTGGGAGCAAAAAATCAGCAGCAGCCTCTGTTCCTGCAGCACCGGCCAAGAAGCACAGCAGCATCGAGAAAATACGAAGGATGTGTGTTTTATCCTCTAACCACCAGTCAGCATGAGTATAGTCCTAACAGAGGTAGGAAGCGCCTCGGGGTGTATTTGTGCGCAAGTGTGTTTTATTGAGGAAATGTTATCCTCACTGAAGTGCAGATTATTGCCTCCTAAGATGTGCTGCTGCTCATGTTGTTGTTGTTGATTTCAACTCATACAGTTGTCATTTGTAGGTTATTTCTTACATAAAATGCACATTTCAATGGGCCTTTTGCTGAGATTACTGGATTTCAAAGGACACTGTTGCACTTATTCCACCTTTTACACTAACTTTTAGCCAAAAAAGCCCCTAAGTGAAGTCGAAATTGCTCGTATTTAAGTAATGAAACTTGCAGAAGGTGTAAACTACCGTGCCTGAAATTGCAGGCTTTTACAACATGTTACTGTGTACCTGAATCTCATTTTCCTGGATATCTGTGGTGGGACAATTGGGTTTGTGGTCTGAAAATGAAACCATACTGGTTTCCTGTACCCCCAGTCTGCCCCACCAGTGTACCCCTGTGGTTTGCTGGTGGAGAGTTGAGAAGATAATGATCTGAGCTGTTTACCCCGTAGGGGCCATTTTGGGCAGCCCCTGTCTGCATAGGAAATAACAGAGTAAGTGGCTAAAAGGGACGGCAGTGTTTGAAGAATTACGGGAATTGAAGATCATTGCACGTCTGTGTTTTTTGATGAGTAGCTGAGTTAACACTGCAAGATCTGTGCACTGAACAGATTTGGTGTTTTGCATAAGCGTGACTGTGCATGTGGTCTGCTGGGCCCGTCTCTTTAGCCGCTTTTGTTAGGCGACAGCCTCGGGGCCATGAAGGTTATGAGCTGTCCAGTGGCTTTTTAAGGCCCCTAACTGACTTCCTGTTGTATTAAAGTTGACATGAAACAGACAGGCTGTAATGAGCTGTCATCTGCAGCACTCAGCCAAATGTCCAACTTGTGCCAATAGAACAAACATATGGCATCTGTGCAGGTTTGTGTGCAGGCGTGTGTGAATTAATGCATGTTTGGATGTGGGTGTGAGCTCCTGTGTGTGGGTGTGTGTGTGTGTGCGCATGAATGTGAGTGCAAGAATGTCAGCCTGTGTAACAGGTGGTTTCAGCTTTTGGAGTTTGTCACTCAGACCCAGAACAAAAGCTGTGGATATTTCAGAATGCAGGCTTGTGTCTGGCTGCTGCTTTAGTGCTGCAGGGTTACACTGTTTGTGTGTATGTAGACCTGTGTGTGTGTGTGTGTGTGTGTGTGGTCAGCTATATGGACTGACCATTGTGCTCATGGCCCTCAGCAGATGTGGTCTGAACAATGAGCTGGGTAAATAAAAGGAAGTGGTGTATAAATAGCCTCTTACGTCTGCATGAGTGGAGTTCTTGTGCTCAGTGTGTGTGTGTGTGAGAAAGAGAGATCCTGTTTGATGTGAAGGAATTGTATTTTAGGAAGTCCCACTGTATTGAGCGCTCTGCAGGTGCAGTTTGCTAAACTATCAAACAGTTGTAAATTCCCAGCACAGCGATTTTTCATACGGCTTTGTTTCAGTAACTCGTGTCTCTTTTTTCAAGACTTTTTTCCTTTTGTTGTGAATTATTCTCAGTTGAGAACGCCAGTTTTCCAAAGCTCAGCTTTCAGATTTTTCATCTCCGTCCATCATCAACACCATGTAAGCATTTTACAGTCCTTCATCAGCACCGGGGCAGGTCTTTATGAGCAGTGAAGCTCAGTTAGAGACTCGTCTCTAAATCACATCCTGGTGATAAGTGCGCAGGGGAACAATGCTAAAAATAAAGGAGCCTGCTCCCTCCTCCATCCAGCTCTCTCCTTGGCCCTCTGGTATCCAGGCCACATATAGACCAGGGCCATACATTCTCATCAGTGCACATCACGCTAACGTACGTCATCTCACGCGTGTTCATACTGCACAGGCGTTGTTCTCTTGCTCAGTCACTTCTGCTTGCGGTGTTTTTGTTAACTTTCACATCATTTCCTTATGAAGGTCCACTGTGTACTTTACAATGAACTCCCATGGCTGACTGCTATCAGTATGTGGGGGATTTTACTCTCCCCCTCACTTTCTCTCTCATCCTAGATCCTGAGTTCTGTTACAGCTCCATGGGGATGTGTGTGTGCGTGCGTGCGTGGGTGCGTGTGTGTATTTGGGACCTTTTGTGGTATAAACGCCAATCTTGTCAGGACCACTCGTCCCTACCAAAGCCCGATCGGAACAAGGCAAAAACATCATTTGTGAGGTCCTGGTGAAGGTTACAATGGAAGTCAATGCAATGTCCTAACAAGGATAGCTGCACAGACCTGTGTGTGTGTGTGGCCGGTTGGGGGTCTCCGTCGGCTGGGTGTTGTCACTGGAGTCACTGATGGTCTGTATTAGCAGCAGCACACTTCAGCTGAAACATAATACAGGTGGTGAACACTGCAGTGAACCTAAAGGCAGATGACAACAGAGAAAGAGAGAGAGGGAGATAAAGAGAGGTAGAGTTACAGTGGAGACAAAGCGGAGTGAAAAAGATGTCAGCTTCTCAGGCTTAATTTATAATTGGGGCTGTGTGATCTTTTCAAGGATCTTTTAATCGCTTCTTGAGTAATGATGCCGATGAGCTTTTGCTTTAGATGTAGCACAAACGTATCAGTTTCAACTGTGTGAGCACGTAGAGAACAGATGTTTATATCAGTTTCAGCTGCTGATTTTGACCTCATGATAACGTCTCCATGTTCCCATGTACTGTAATGCTACTATATACGCCTTGAATGCTGATAAAGCAACAGGAAGTGCTGGTTTTATCTCCATTTTATGGCTATTAGAAAATCTATTCAGTTCTAGCTCCACAAACATAGAATCACTGCTTAGGTACACATTTCAGAAAATTCTGCAATACTCAATAATACTGTCAGTCACTTGTTCTGTCTTTGTTTACAATGTTTCAGCCCTCAGACCTGAATTTTCAAAGTCATTAATAATATGATTACACTGTAGCAGATATTATTTGGAAACTGCTGACGCGTTCAGTCGTGCAGCCAATCTGTGCCAAATATTCAGTGTGCACAGTCTAACATTTAAGTGCAGAAAACCTCAAATAATATAGTTATTATAATAATAGCCTAATATACTGTATATATACACGAATGTCCAACTTCCCACAGTTGAAATGCTCTTATATTTCAGTGTAGCTTAGCTTGACATGTGGATGCATTGCATGTTGTCTTCCTCCTTTCTGTGGGGTGTAGAAAGTGCTGTGTCAGGTGTCTGTGGCTGTTGAAGTGTTTATGGGGCCCGTCTTCCTCCTGCTCACATCTGGGCTGAGTTAAGACCTGTCACTAACATCTGTATTTACTGTAAACACCAGGGGAGGAATTTCTTTCTAGTTCCATAACCTTTTAACAGCTTTATTTGCATACATATTTCTTGTCTTTGAGTCCAGTTGTTAATACAGCGACATGACTGTGACTTAAAGCCATCAGCAGGACCACAGTTTGGACTGTCTGTACTGTAGCTTGCTGCAGCCGCACTCGGCCGCCGCGTCCATCAAACAACAGATTCTTGAAAAAACCCTGGCCATGGATCATGTTGCTAAGCAACTATTAAAAACCTGTTATGCTAACACCTGAAATGAAAACCACTTTGCAGTTTCATCTGTCCTTGCACGAGCCAGACTCACACTTCATCTGTAAAACATTTGCTTTAATAGAAACTGCAGATGCTCTAATGTCAAGGCTTAAACATATGTTAGCAATTGTTGTCTCACAGCACTAATTTCCTTTGTAATTTTGATTGATTAATAAAACCTATTCATCACTAAAAACTTCAAAGAGTGCCAGTCTAATGCATGCAACACCTGCGCTGTGACAACATGGAAACTTTCAGGAAGACCAGATTACTTTTGAAGTTCATAATCTCCTCCTGGTATTCAGTTAAACAGAACAGATTTTGGCTTGTGATACATCATGTCTGCATCTTTAGTGTGCGCATGGTTAAATACATGCTTTTGTGTGCAAGTATTAATTCCCCTGCAGTAAGAAGGTTGAGGCTGTTGTGTAAAGCTTTTGTTTTTGAAGTGGAGTTTCTCCTCTCAGGGGGACTTATATGATCAGCGTGGATATTTCTGCCTGTTTTGAATGGCTCACGAAGATCGGCGAAGCCACGGTTTAGGGCTTACTCCTAATTTTGGGCTTACTGGTTACAAAACCCACTATTTACCTTATTATGGTGGGACTGAGAGGGTTGGAATGAGAGAGAGACATGACTGGAGGAAAGGGAAGCTATAGAAAAGAGTTAGAAAAATGAAAGGAAAGAATTGGAAAAGGGCAAAATAGGGGAAGCATTACACGGAGACAGACGGGGGGGGGGGGGGGGTTACTGTTCAGGAGAAGAGCGATTTTCTTTTGGTACTGTAAATAATAGCCCCTGCTTGAGTTGGACGGCTTTCACGGCTCCTTTTGTGTGCAGTGACATCTTAGGTTCCCTAAAGAGAGGAGAGGGCCGGAGAGGGCTCGGCTTCCAGGGTTTTCACTAGCATGGGAAAGGCAGAGTATTAGCCCAATATGAATATGAGGGAAAATAAAGCCTCCACAGGTCAAAGGGAACCTGCCAACACGCACTCCTGCCTCTTTATCCCACTCAAACCCGCAGAAGCAGACACGCAGGCGTACGCGCACACACAGCGACGCTCCGAGTGTGGCGCCTGCGCACACATCGGCACTTCACCCCTGCTTTATCTTAGTCTGAGCAATAATGCGTGTTGGCTCCCACTTCTGTCGAGAGCAGCCCAGCGGTTGAGCTGTGGCCTCCTCTCTGTTTCTACTTATAATGTAAAGCTTTTAATCTTAATGCCAAACACACACACTCACTAAGATGCCCCATTCATATTTATAGCAGCGGGCGTAGTATCAGTTACACACCAAGAAATATTATTTTAATTTAAGTGTGTGTGTGTGTGTTCCACCGCTGCCAACCAGGAAGTAGCGATGACTCATTCAAGAGGTCTCTTTAATGCTGGTCATGTCCAGGCTAGTCTACACTGAGGACCTGTCAAAGGTCACATGTCAGTAATTGTCTGCCACCTGTGATGTACTGAACACTGCTGTTAGATTGTGGTTCTCTTGTGGCAAAGCTTGATATTACATTTCTTTTTCATTTTGCCACAAATGTTGGTTGCATGTGGCCTCCGGGGGTTACAGTTTGAGATCCAGTAATTACTCTGCAGTTATTAACCTAAGTGGAGGCTTTGACTTGTTTGCTGTCTCACCAGGAGCTTCATGGAGGGTTTATGTCAGTTTCTTCTTTTAGGAGGCCTTAGCTCGGTGCAGAGACTGTGTCCTTGTGTTAATTCAGTTACCTCTTAGGACAAATACATATTAAAGTATTTCTGTAAAGCTATTTTCAGAACTTGTCTTGAACTCGGGGGGTTACATGAATTTGTCCAGTCAGCTGTGCTCTGCCCATCATATAAAACCACATTTGATTGCAGTTGTGAAATGTAATTAAGAAGATTTAGTCAAGTATTCTGCTTAAGTACAAATTTGAGGTACTTGCACTTGACTTCAGTGTTCATTCACTACATGTCAGAGGGAAATGTTACTTTTTACTTCACTGCACTTATCTGACAGCTTTGTGTAATGTTTTACTTTGAACAGTGTAAGTGTAAGTACATTTTCCTTATTATATTTACACAACTTTACTTGAGTAACGTTTTCATTGCAGGACTTTGACTTGTACCAGAGAATTTTTACTGTATTTGTACTACTGTAAAGCATCTGAATACTTCATCCACCGCTGTTTCATCTTTGGCTTTGATTTGTAGTAGCTAGCGGGGCAATATCATGGGTCGGATATGTGTGTTTGGACGTCAGTTTGGAAGAAGGAGTGTAATTTATTCATTTCTGCCTCTTCCTCCTCATCTAACCACAGTGGGTAAGGGGGGAGAAAGCGCTCCTTTGCAGTCAAACCTCTCTGTATTCGTCATGCCATGTTGAACCCCTGTGACATCACACAAACAAAGATCACTTAAAGACCATAAATGAGCAGAAGTAGTACTCATTAACGTTTCCTGAGCTGTCGGTGACGCTGGAATGACAAAGCCGTCACATGAGTATGATTCACCTGCCTGCTGATGTCACATCCTGTTTGATTCCTTCATCTGTAAACAAGCGACAGAGGATGGGCAGGAAATGATAATCGGGGAAGGGGGGGCGTTTCCTGTTAGCTGGGGAGGCCCTAAGCTGCCATCCTATTCACGTTTCCACTTTTATGCTGTTTTCCTGTTGGAGAGACATCAGCGTCTGTCAACACTTTAATGATCCCGCGGTATCCACCAGTGGCTACAGACAAAAATATATTGACCTCTTTCTTTTTTCCGTGACAAACAGCAGCTTTACTCTGAATTTCAGGCTACAAACAAGAGTTGCCTTTCCACAGACTGGAAAGGGACTGGTTTCCTCTGAGTACTCATGCAGCTGAATGTAGCTCATGACATCAGTGAAGGCTGGACTTCACCTGAATTTTCTCTCAGCGTTGTGTAAGGTTGCAACTAACAAAATCATTAGTGATCAGTCTTTGGATTATATTCTCAATTAATTGATTAATAGTATGCTGATAAAATAGTGCAAAATGGCCAGTTTATTAGCGCCCAACTTAAATATCTTGTCTTAAGGTTTCATGCCTGTATTAGGAAGTCGTGGCTAGTAAAAGGCTAATGCGAAGAGAAAATTTTTTATTTTTCTTCCAAAAATATTTAGTGATAATTAATTGTTTCAGGTTGCAACGGGTAACACGCAGATTGTGACAGGTTTATATTCACAGTCTACATCCGGTGAGTCAGACTGACTAACTGATTAATCGTTTCTGCTCTACTATTAATTATTATTATTCTTTTGAATGTCAAAGATCTCTCTCTCTCAGAAATACGGAAAACAAACTGAGCTTAAATTGCTGTCAGATTGTATTCATATTACCTTTGCTAAATCTGTCTATTTGTTGTTCATCTATTGTTTATGGCCTCACTGTGTGTATGTTGATTATTCAGTCATAGAATAAATAAAGTACTAAAGAATACCGCGGCCATAAAGTGCTGTCAGATATCAAACAGTAGCAGGAAGCTTTTGAAAAGTCAGCCTACTTTTCTGCACTTGACAAGCTACCTGACACTTCCAGTAAATTCCATCCATCTTGACCTCCAAGCAGAATGAAAAGCAATGATAAGAGCGACCAGTTGGCAGGAGGCTATCAGCTTGTTTTTCCTCAGACACGGTGCTCTGGCCTCTCATTGTCTGTGCGTGTTTTAAAGTGCAAGGTGTGGCGTTCTGTTACAAAGGCCCGGCACGGTGTTTGTGGGATTTATCCAGGTTAGGATAATAGCAGCAAATCACTGACCCACATCAGTCTCTGTTTGTGTGCTCACTGGTTCCCACTACAGTAGGTCACAGACAGCAGGGCTTGATTGACATATGCTAAAAGTAACCGCATGCTCTTTTGTGTGTGCACAAATCATATATGTTACTAAGAAGGATTTAGGTCATGTTTTTTTTTTTACAGTTAAGTGCATCTTAATTGGCTTCTTATCAAAGGTCAATGTTTGCCACCAGTCTGTGATGGCACGTGGTGCAGCGCGGTTTTGTTTTCCGTGGAAAAACTTAAGAGCGGTGAAAACATGGAAGTGAGAAAGTGTTTGTGCTGACAGGGCCAGGAGCTGCTTTATCAATCCCAGGAAGCCTTGCTACCAGGAGGCAGGAACAACAGCCACTGGCTCCCAGAAAGGGGACTTTCCTCCATCCTGCTCTGTTAGGATGCAGAACAATGACCAAATTACTCACACACACACACATACAATGACCACCAGCTTGGATGTTTTCTGTGTGTGCTCATACAGACTGGCTCACAGCAGGTTGAGCTCTGTGATCTCTGCTCTCCGGCTGTTTTTGGGGGAATCTAACCTTTCGCTCTGACCCGACCCGAAGCTCTGATATTGAAGGTGACACCGGGGAGTCGGGACTGAGAAAGTGGCAGAAAAAAGAGGCTGACGCTGTATGCAATGTGACCCACTTGTCGTGTTTTTATGGGGTTAGACGAGACGGCCCGTCCTTGCGCTGCCCTCCTTTTTCTTCCCTCTTCTGCATCAGCTGGTCTCTTCCTGTCTCACCCACCCACACCCCTCTCCCGTTAATCACTATTAATTCGCATTAATTCTCGATCGCCGTCTCTCCCTTCCTCTCCACTCTCCTCGTCACACTTTCGGTGACAGCTCTCGCTTTTTTTTTTTTTTTTTTTTCCCGGTGTCACTCGTGTTGCCTGCACTGCTGGCCGCTGTCCAGTTGTTGCGGCGATCCCTCACCGCAGAGAGGAGAGAGAGAGAGAGAGAGAGAGAGAGCATTTGGAAAGAGAGACTAGTCTTGCAGCAGTAATTGGTCAGGAAGTGGGCTGCTTGGATGTGCGAGCTCTTCCCTCCCCTCTCTCCCCCTCCCCTCCCAGTGGGCAGTCAGTTCAGTTGCGTTTTGCTTCCATCTGTTCCCCCCTCTCTGTCTCTCTCTCCCTTTTTCCTCTCAGTGTCTCTCTTTCCCTCTGAACTGACCTCATAGAGGGGTGGACCACGGACCGGGCCGCCTTGACACGAGCCTACATACCCTACCTACATCTCTAAGTCAGTCAGCGTTTCTAAGACTGCACCTGTAGTGTGAGACCTTTCCGATGCTTGGACATGGATCTAACCTGTGACAGGATACTGGGATACCAGCGGCTGAGGAAAGGCTAATCGTGGGAATGGTCTCTCTGAGGTGAGTGACAGGTTGTTGTCTTTGTGTGGCGCTGTACCAGAGCGTTGGCCTCAGTGTTTGATGTGCAAACTGCTTTCATTTACCATAAATCTGCTCTCACAGCATGCTCAGACGTCACAGCGTAGAGTTTAGTCCTTCCTAAAAGCTCTTTATTGAATCATGATTGCAGAGGTCGCTTCCACCAAACCCAGTCTGACCTCCAATCACTTGGTCCAAAGTTTCAATTAACTCTAATGGCACCTTTGCCCACTTGGCTAATTAGGAAGCACAAGTGCCAGTTTGGGTTTAAGCTCGGGAGTCACTGGTGCATATGACAGTAATAATGCTTTCATATTTTTGTGGATGAGAGGATGGTCAACATGCCATTTTTAGGTGTGTTCGTCCTGTCTTGTCCAAGCTGAGGGGACGCTGATGACCTGATTTAGTTTTCAGTGCAGTTTTAGAAGTTCGATAATGGATAATTGGACACAACAGACAGCAAATTTGTCAGTTATTACCTGAGAAATTCTACATTATTTTATAGTGTAATTTCAATACAACAACCTCACACTCTTACTCAAGTGTGTGTGTGTACACGCACACACATACACGTGTGTTCTCCTTTGTGGTCTGTCCTCATTCTGGGAGCTCTAACTGGAGCACCCAGCTTCTCGGGGACAGAGACTTTTGGACAGAATGGGATGGACTCATTTGTTGTCATGTGTGAATTTAATCATTAAGGTTCATGGCGTGATGGTTTTTGTATCACTTTATTGTTGTTTGACTGGTGTCTTATATGCTGCTTGTATGTCAGGTGAGACTTCATATGTTTTTGACTGAGGTCTGATGATACAGTATCAATAAGGGAAAAACTTTCTCTGTATTTATTTCCATCATTGTGCAGTGTTTTACTACTTAAACACATTAGAAATATGCAGATTTTACAACAAAAACAAACAAAAATCACCTATGAATCTATTATTTTGACCTCAGGAGGAACATTGCATAAGCGTGCACATTAAACACATTACTATGCATGTAAGAAACATATTCTTGTGTTTTCTTATATTCTGTGTACAGTGCATATGTTATTTTAGTACGCGTCATGTGTTTCCCTAATGGGAGAAAAGTCCCCCTTTCTCTGCTCTGCTGGTCTCCTTTCCTGGAGCGGGACCCTCGTCCTGCATTTTAATCTGAGGCCAAACACAGCTTCCTCCGTGTATCCGCCACACATGCTCACATACTCACTCAACACACAGTAACTCTGCATACACACACAGACACAGACACACACACACAAATGCATGACCATAAAGAAACAAAGCACAATACTTCGTTTTCAGTCTTAAACTGAACTCAGATGTGTCACTTTGCAAACTATAGTGCTTGAAAAATTGACATTTTTTGGCTTAATAAATATAGAAATAAGGCATTAGCTATGTATGGTTCATGCGTTGTTGGTGTATAAGGAAATATGTAAAATCCCCACAGCCAGATAATATTCATTACAGGAGATGAAAGTTATAATTCCTGTAAACCACCTGTTTTTCTGCTCTTTCGCCCCCTCTCTCCTCCTCCGGACGATTGGCTTCTTGTCATTTATCTGCATCTGTTAATGTGAATACCAACTCTCTGCATAGCTGAATACTGACATTATCTCCCATCGTAAATACTTTTCCTGGGTTCTGCCATGGCCGTGGTGCCGCCCTGCTCTATCATTAGCTGCGGCTGTTGACCTTGTTGTTGTTGACGTAGCAGCTGTAGTTATTTCTGTGTTGCTCTCTTGTTTAGTCTGCTGGAATTGAGAAGACGCTCCTTGTTTTCCTGGATGCTCCCTCCGGCTCCTCCGGCCAATTTTGAGGGATTCCTACTCTTATATAAGCTGAAACCGGTACTCCAGTCAGATTTCTGGCCGGCGACAGTCAGAAATTCCTGGACTTGTCCTGGCACTGCGAGCAGGCTGCTGCGGCCCGAGGGAACACCGTCCGAGAATCTGGAAATCTCATCAATCTGGGAAAGGGAAAATCAATACAGAATATTACAGAGTTAATCAGGATTGTAGCTTTCACGCAGATGAAATTAGCCTCGGCACAGGTCTTGTTTTCCTTAAGGTTGTTATTGGTGAGAAATCTGCTTGTGATTTATGGACCATGATGATCTAATCAGACAGGCAAAGGTGCTGTAACGAGTGTGCTGCACTGCATTACTGTAAAATGCTTCCATTGCTCTTTAAAAGCCAAACACCAGACAGTGTTGCCATCAACAGGAGCATCAGCGGGAATACCTGTGTTTCCACATGCCACAGTAGAGAAACACTGACCAATTAGATCTTAAAAGGAAGGATGAAGAATGGGGAACATCCACCGAAATAGCCTGGTAGCTATCCGGCTACATCCATGCAAAACAGTGACAAACTTGGATCAGATTGGTGCAGATGTTCAAGTTGCTTCAAGTTACAGACATTACGACTCCAAAAAACAGCAAATTGTCATGTTTATACATCAGTTTTTTGTACATATTAATTATTGAGGCTTAAAGTTGCTGGTAGGCAGATTTGATTCCCTTCAGATGGAGCCAGGCTAGCTGTTTCCCCTTGTTTCCAGTCGCGGTGCTATGCTAAGCTAACCAACTGCTGGCTGCCGCTTTATGTTTAGCAAAATGTGACCTGCTTCTATCAATCACTTCTGCAGCTTCTTTGTCAAATGAAAATCACGTAGGTGGGACAGATGCGTCATTTGCGACTCATTGGTTATGGCGAAACAAAGCAGAATATCCCCCATCCCAAACAATTGGCTGATTAACAGGCAGATAAATTGATGCAATAACCAATACATGAAGTAAAAACATGGATACTTGGGTTTGGAATATGCTGTAAACATCAAAAAGGGAAAGACTCTGGTGCAGAGAGACTGTCCTCCCAACATGAATGTCAGTCTTAGTCATTTCAGCATATGTGTACAAGTGACAAAGCTCTGCCCCGACTGTCGTCATTAAGACTGGAGCAAAGGTGATGTCATACAGCGACAGTCTGCGCTGGGAGGACGTCGGGGTGGAAGGGCAGGTCAACAACACAATAGACTTCAACACAGGAGGCTGTTTGTTTCCCGTTTCCAGCGAAAATCAGTGTTTTTTTATGTCTTAACCATATGGTTGTCACTTGAACTGTAACAATAAAGGTCTCCTAACCTGTAATCCAAACGGTGGTGTTTCCCCAAACCTTAACCAAGTCCTTTTTAAACCCAAACCAGAGTCCTCCTCTAAACCTAAGCAAGCCATTTTTTGCATCCATGCATGGTAGCGGCATCAGACCAGAGAACACCTGTGTTGTTCTGGAGGGCGTCCACAAACAATCTGTGGATGCCGAATGTGTCGCTGTCGGAGAGTGGGGAATGATTTCTCCAACTTTAAAGCCACTTAAAAGAGAAGTGTGTTGAGGGGTGATGAAGAGCTCAGGCTTTAAGAGTTGTGACATTTAAAGAATCTGTGTGTGACAGACAGAGAGAGAAAGAAAGAAAGAAAGAAAGAAAGAAAGAAAGGAGAGCGTGTCTGCGGATGATCCATCTCGCCACCGACAAAGACAGACAGGGTCACAGAGGGAGGGGGAAACTGTATATGAATGACCCCTCCACCCACAAACTCCCGTCATTAGTCACAGTCTCTCCCGGTCTGTTTCTCTCCGTCTTCTCCTGCGTGTGCTGGATACGTTACCACAGAAACGTCTTCACTCTGAGCTGTGGACAGCTGAGAAAATGAAGAGGCTGTCGGGAGCCAGAGATTGGACCCGATTTCACACACACACACACACACCCACACAGACACACACACACACACCCACTGCAATAACAACCATCAAATAAGTTCTCCGCCTCTCTCCGCCTGCAGCCCTCCTCCCTCCAGGACCTGCTCAAGTGGATGCGGACAGTCCCTTTTCCTGATTACACACAGACGCTCGCACACGAAAACACCGTCAAGAGGCTGTTGTCTTTTAAGTTTATGATGCTGTTGGAAAACAAGTGTGTGTGTGAGTGTGTATGTGTGTGTGCGCACCAGTAAAAGTTGAATGGAGTGTGTATGAACCCTTTGCCCTTCCTCACTGTTTGCACTCCCAAGTGTTATGAGGAATGGAGTGGTTTATTGACAATAAGCATTTTCTTCCCCCTCTCTCTCTCTCTCTCTCTCTCTCGCTGTCCTTCCACATGCCACTTTGCCTTGGAGATGAATGCCTCGCCGTCGTCATAGTGACCACCACGGCGCTGTGGGCCAGATCATCTTGGCAACCCGGCAAACTCTCAAACTCTCAGTTCTGTTTCTGGGGGGCATGAAGGGAGTTTCAGAGGGTGTTTTAAAGCCTTACAGCCTTGTTATAGCTTGTTGTTAGCCTTGAAAAGGGGGGAGGTCTGTTGGGAAATGTGTGCTCCGAGTGGAGAGGGATGACATGCGAGGGGGAAGTGACACGGGAGCGGCGCTTAGAGAGGGCGGCGGTGCTGAGAAGGAGTTACGTGTGGAGACATGGCTGCAATGCAGATGGAGAAATCACATTATTGGCTTGAACACAACTGTGCAGAAACTATTAAAACTATAAAGTTGATTCAAATTTTGATGTCTGGGAACTTTTGAGGGTCAGATTTAAAAAACAGAGGCAGAGATATCCTGAATCTTAGTCCCTAATATGCATCCAAAAGCATCAGATGCGTTTCCCATAATGCAGCAGCATCCTTTGTTAGACCTGGCTCTAGTGTCATGATTAGCGTGCAGACGTGAGTGGTGTCAGTCTGTGTATGTCACACTGTTTTTTAAGAGTTCCAGCCAAAACACAGGAACGCGGCACCTTGGGCTCTGGGAAATTGTGTCTTTTTTCAAGATTTTCTGCTATTTTTAATCAACAGATTAATCTGGAATGAAAATAATCGTCATAGGAGCATGAACCACCACGTTTCAGACAGTCTGCTAAAGACAGTTTACTCTTACTATATGCAGCCAAAACACTGAGCTAACCATTGATGTTATCGATATGCTCAGTCTTACCGTCTCCCCTTTCATCCCCTCTTTAAAGCTCTGCGTCTACACGTGCTGCAGCTCTTCTAGCCATTGTCATATCCAGTGAAAGAGGAACAATATTGCTCCTCTGGTCCTGCAGTGAGGGCTGCGGAGGCCGTCGGAGCAAATGGGGGCATCAGATAAGCCGGACTGCTGCTGTAGGTTTCTGTCATCAACAGGTCGTGCTTGGCTGAACCGAGGAGTTTAGACGCTCCCTCTGAGTGTTTGCCAAGCTAGAGGTGCTCGTTATGGACGGTGCGTGTGTGTGTGTGAGGGGTGGAGCTGGCAGGGGGACAGTATTTAGATTCAGAGTGGAGGTTTGGGGGCTTCGTGGGTCAACAGACCCTCAGACCATTAGAGAGAGGGGTCGTGCTTCTTGGGGTCTGCTCTGTATGTGTGTGTGTGTGAGGATAGTCCAGGGGGTCTCTGTTATTGTATTGGTGAGGAGGAGGGGGTGGTGTTCGCAGGACCCCATGCTGCTGGGACCAGTCCCTGTCTTTAAAGAGGGACGACTAATAGTCGACAGATTTGCTTTAGTGCGTGAGACTGAGGGCCTATTGTCTCTCGGCTGTCTTCCTTATGGGACACATGGCCTGTCCTGAACTATGACTGCGTCCTGACATCATTCACCTGAGAGCAGCGGTGTCCAACCTGGGGATCGAGACACCCATGAGGGGTCACAAGATGAACCTGAGGAGTCTGAAGATAAGAATTGAATTACGAATTTAGGAACTTTCCTCTCATCTTTAGTCTTTGCTCAAATATTTCCTGCTGTAGATCATCATTGTTTATTTAGGCTAAGTTCTTCTTCGGCTGCTTGTGTTAAGACAACATTAGAGGGGTCCTCCGAGGATTTAGTGTGCCCCTTCCATGAAGTTGGGGGATTTAGAGGAGACATTAGGATTCGCGTCACGTTCAAAGCAGCAGAGGTCGAGATGTCCTGACTTTAACTGCCTGCCATGAGTCAACCTCCAAACACATCCTTACACAAAGCAACTCTGGTGTCTAATTAAACCCTCCTCCAGCTCCTAAATGCTCCACACCTCCTCTTTGCATTGTCATTTATTTAAAACTTCAGAAAGTTCCCCGAGAGACACAGAGAGCATCAGCTGTATTACTGCTGACTGACGAGTAAATTGAACTTAATTGAGAAGCAGTGGTCTTTAAACACAGACGCACTGAGAAGTTTTGTTAAATGAGAGACATAGAAAAACATGTTCATTCCCCAAAGTCAGGGGACAGCCAGCCTTCATTTAAGGCGTCACAAGAAATTAGGGTTGGAAAAGACATCTTTACGCATCTTGAATCCCTCTTTTGGCATTCTGTGCGCTCATTCTGCACAGCCATCCTCTGATCTGGACACAATGAGCGGTGCAGCGTCTCGCAGTGGACGAGGGGCTTTTGTTTGAGCTGGCTCCCGGCCTATTGATCAGCCGTAAACCCCCCTCCCCTCTCTGTCTTCCTTGTAAAGTGTGTGTACGTGTGTGATCTCTGGAGCTGTGCGCTCTGGAGCAGCAGTTCAGCTGCCTGCTGAGTGTGCAGCAGACCAACGCACACAAAAGGTGTCGCCAGCCCTACGAGCGCGACAGGACTGAGCAAAAAGTTTGAGTTTGGAGCAAGAGGAGAGGAGGCAGAAATGAAAGAGTGAGGGGAGATAAAAGACGGAGGAAAAAGGAGAGGAGGCACTTAATGTGGAGCTCCCAGCTCCTTGTAATTTGTTGCAGGAGAGAGGGAGGAGGAGTCAGGGGGAGGGGAATACCCAGCAGGGAGGGAGCAGTAGAGAGCAGAGGCCATTCACTCTGACACACACACACATGCAAACACACACATGAACACTTTTAGACACACACATGCAGGCAGTGGATGTGTTGCCACAGGAGAGAGGGAGGGAGAGAGGCGTTCAGAAGGAGAGGCAGGCAGAGGAGAGCCCAAACTGAAGTGAGAGAGAACAGCCAGAGGAGTGTGTTGAGGAGAAAACACAGCCTCAGAGTGTGTGCTCCCGTGTGTGTATTGGAGGAGTGGGCTTGCATGTTTGCTCCCAGGAGAACGGATTCACAATGACTGGGAGAATCTGGGAAATCTAAGGGATTTTTTTGTTCCAGGCTTTGCTGGGAATACTGTTTGGAATACTCTGGATATGTGACCTGCTCGGGGAAGTCCTGTTTTCCTTAAAACCTGCTCAATTTCTAAAAAAACTAAGCTTCATTTACTCGAAATTCTGTTGAAGACAAGCCAAGCCACGATGCCTACTGGTAAGAAGGAGGTTTCTCTTTTCAAATATATTCACTTTCCCAGCATGCTCAAATTAAAGGCACAGGTTTTTCCAGGGGGGATCCTGTGATGTGGTGGGACTAGACTCTGCTGTCAAAGGTGTTGCATGTCTACAAACCCCATCAAACGGCCTTAAATCATATTCCTGTAGAGTAATTTCCTGCTTTTAGATGTCTGCGTGGTGAAATGAAGAGGCCGTTTAACCCTGCGCTGAATATCTGTCTGAACCATCAGAATAAGACATCATGTGAGGCATCGCATAAAAAGTGGCTCTTTTCAAGTGGCATCTGGTCAAACTTCCAAAAGCAACTTTTAAATACCAGGCCTGTTTACCCGTCATTGATGGTTTGGCTGTTTGTCTTGGTGGCTCTTTTGTGTGGTGTGTGTGATATTTTTTCCTCAGCTGACAGCGCTGTGTGAAGTGCCTCTGCAGCGTCCCTCTCGCAGCAGCACAGTTGTATGAACAGCGTCCTCTGCTTGTTTTCTCACCCCCGGTGTTGAGCGCACCGTGTTTGCTTTCTCGCAGACATTGCGGGTTAAATTCTCAATGATGCTGAGATGACGGCGGACGCGGTTTTCTTCTGTTCTTTCACAGTCTTGGTGGTTTTAAGTTTTATTTTCGTCGAGATGGAGTTTAAATGCGGGCGCTGCAGAAAGCTGAGAAACTTTTTTTGTGTTGATCTGCTCGGGGATTGCGACAGGAGATCAGAAATAAATTCAATAAAACAACAAAAAAATAGACTTTAGCTCTGCTCTGCTTTTGTTTTCGATCTTGCATCTCTGAGGGCTAGCACATGTGTCAGCGTCCTCTTGCTTGGGTGTAGGTTTGAGGAGTGTTCAGATGCCATTCTGCAGCCGGTGACCCAAATTAGAGCCTTGAGGGCAGCAGTTGGGGGGAGGCTACAAATGGGGATAGAGGAGAGCAGTGGAGAGGGGTGGGGGAATAATTACTGTTTAGAGCAAACTCTTTGGTTTAGAGGTGCTGGAGACAATGGACCCCTCCGTCCTCCTCCTCCCACCCCGCTAGGTCAGTCCTCTGGGGAGGTGGAGGGCATCTGCCCCCCATCCTGAGCGCTCACGTGCAAGGAGCTGCAGCCCTGTGGAGGGCAGAGCTGGGTCCCTTTGGAGTAATCTGCCTAATATAGCAAACAAATCAATAGGTTTCCAATTTGTTCACCCAACTGTGTGTGTGTGTGTGTGTGTGTGTGTGTGTGTGTGTGTGTGTGTGTGTGTGTGTGTGTGTGTGTGTGTGTGTGTGTGTGTGGAGCTGTAGGACTTTGCAGAGAGTAACCGATGCAGAGTCCAGTGGCGAGCGATTTCTCAGGGCTGAAATCCAGAGAATGAGGCTAGTGTGTCACACTGGGAGGGAGGGCAGGGGTGTGTGCAGGAAGGGGTCGCACGGGTGTCCCAAGGGTGAATGTGAGAGTGTGCGTGTCTGAAAATAGAGAGGTGTAAGTTTGCGAGTGGGCATTTCTTCCCACGCAGGCTGCACGCCGCCGCTGTTGGCTGAAAACTTGTCCACAGTGTTGACGACAAACAGAGAATCTCAACCAGAGGCTTGAACTGACATCCCATAAACACAATCTGGAGATAAGAGGGTGTTAATCTGCGTGTATACATGTGTGGCTGCGCTCGTGCACGGTGGAATAGTTTGAGGTTTTACTTCGTCGCGAGAAAAAACCCATTTGTCTCCAATTAGCCTCCCAGCTGTGCGTGTGTTTACTTTAACCGTGTTTTGTGGGGCAATGAAAGCCACAGGAGTCTATTAAGTCGCGCGTCAAGTTTAAACGTCTGTCTTTTACCAGGCTTGATGTGCGCTGAGATGTTTGAAATACTGTCTTGAGCGTGTTCGGCGCCAACACAGTAAAGAAGGAATGCTGATGTTCTTCTTCTTTACTTCCTCCGTCCAGCCTCAGACACATCTGCATTATAGTGTGTGTGTCCTGGCCTGCGCAGCTCTTTGTTGATGCGGTGATGAGTTGCTCATGGAGACCCCTCCTCCTGTCTCAAATCCTCGGGCTGTCTCTGTCTCCACCACCTCTGCCCTCTCTCTTCTTCCGCCTCGGTCCTCTGCAGTCGTTGGGCTGCGCTGTGAAATCCTGAGTGACACTTTAAGGTCCTTAGCGTCAGTTGAGATCAAGCCTGCGTCTCTATCACAAACAGAGAGGCTGACCTTAAGTGGACGCGGCGGAGGATGTGAGGCCGTAACTAAACAGACAGCGTGGGCTCGGATGCTTCATTGTGCCGCTGGTTCTCCGCTTCAGCCTGCAGGGAAGTTGAGATGAAGGTGTTGGGAGAACTTGGCAGATTGGTTTGAGGTGGAGAGAACTTTTAGGGGTTTTAAGTGCCACAAAAGGCGGGTTTGAAAATGAGGCCGGACGAGTGGGAAATGGAAAAGAGAAAAAGCAAAGGGAGTGGGTGGTGTTTGACCTTTGGCCTTCCTTCTCATCTCTTCTTCCTACTTTCATTCCTTTAGGTCCTCTCCTCCTCATTTCTCACTCGCTCTCACAGCCACACAAACCCTCACCATGTTTCCCTGTCGTGTCTTCTTGCTGCGTCTCCAAAACGCTGCTGCTGAAAGCTTGAAATGCTTTGACTTCCAACTGCATGAAAACATTCCAAGTCTTGTCCTCGCCTTCAAAACAACCTCTGGATTCGGTTACATTTTAAATGCACCGGGACTGTGAAGTCAGCAACAGGCTGCATGGCATTGAACTCGGATGCCATCTGGTACGCCTGTTGGAACATAAACAAGAACACACACGGACAAACAAGGTTGATGAAAGGATCCGTGAGTCGTACGAAGTGTGTGGTCAGGTCATGTCAGGACAACGGCTTCTTTTCCCTAAAATTTTGGGTCCTTTCCAGAGAAATATTACAGCTGTTTTATTTATTCTAAGTAGCTGTGCTTGTGATGTTTCAGTCTCCGTCTAGCCGTTCTGCAGGTCTTCTTCCTTCCCGCATGAGACCAGATATGTATCTGTCATTACCTAATTTGTCATAAAACACACGCCATTGTACTTGTTGTGACTACAAGCCAAACTTCAATCATTGCACTTGTAGAGACAAAGTCCTGCTTGTCTTTTCTGTGGCGCAAGTCATGTTTTTATGTCTCATTTGCTTCAGAGACACTTTAAAAAATATTTTCTAACATAAATTCCTGCCACTGTTTCTTATTCTGTGTCTTTGATGTGTTATATTTCAGCTTTCTGCTTGGAGAAGTCTGAGCAGCTGGACTCCAGCAAGCATCCTGAGTCTACTTTTAAAATTTAATTAAAACATGTCCACAAAATCTTATTTTCAGGTAACAATTAAGGTCATTTAAGAGGTTTAAAACCCTCCCAAGTATTGTGTATACCGTTTAAAAGTAAGGAGACACAACGCCGCTGTGATGCCATCTTTGATGTTCCCTTCAGATGAGACTCAGTAATTTGAGTGTGAATATGGAGTGCTATGATGAACACATGTGCTCTGATTGCAGATATGAGCCCTGGTGGTCTGCAGCCATATACACAGGCCGGCCAATGAGTATTTTTACATAGTAAAGTATATGCTTGGAGAGGGATGGTCTGAGCCCGTAGGAATGTCCTGTGGAGTTACTTTACGACCCGCCACACGTATACTGAGTTTGAATGTATGATAGGAGGAGGCAGGAAAAGAATGGCAGGAAGGGAGAAAGAAAATGGCAGGAATCAAAGCTGGAATGTGGTGTGACATTAATGGAAAAGGAATGAGAGCAAGTGGAAGCAAGAAAGAGATGCAAGGAACAAAGATGGCTGAAAGGGGACGGCCGTTCATGGCCTGGTTTCTCCTCACTGATGTCATGCTGGAAGTGATCATGTCTCTCTATTTCTGCATTTACCCCCGTCTCCTCCTTAATGCCCACTCGCACCAGAAAGGGTCACAGTGTATTTCTTTTGTACATCCTCACAAAATAGGTGGTTTGGAGGCTTAGTAATGTAGTGGATTATACAGCGGTTAGTTTTGTTGGAAGGAAAGCTCCATTGGCTTTGCTTCTCATTGGCCACAGTAGAGTTGTATAAAATTGGATGGCGTAAAACAGCTTCCTTCATTTTAGCCCCTCTGGTTCTTTTTATTGCCTCCATTTCAGCAGTGTCAAGACAAATAGCAGTTGGTCAAAGGGGAAAATTCAAGTGTCAAAGATCATCAATGTTGAATGGTGCCTTGAAATGAATAGATTTGTGTCAGAATATGTGTTGTAGTAAATACTGGTGCAGCTTACTGATGATGTACAGTACATATTGTCACTGTAACCGTTCATCCTCTCCAAACTGACCCTCAGCTGTTCCCTCTCTTGCATGACACAGCCCTCACTCTGTGCAAGAATGCCTTCAAAGTTCAGCCAAATCTAATGTGAGCCTTTAGAGCGAGCCAAACCAAGTGGGTATTTTCCAGTCTTTTCAGGACGATGTCCCCCCTTTGATTTTGCTGGGGCTGTGTTTTATTGCTGAGGGATACTCCCTGGCAGTTGCGTGTAGCCTTTGTTGCTGGAACCGGCATACTGCACATTGTCAGTTTATTACACGTGCTTTAAACCCAATGATTAGGGATGCCGCGCAACTTAAAATACACAAAGGGAATTTTTTTGCAGCTGCTCCGTATCCAAAATCTGCATATGACATAATACTTTGAAATATTTTGGCTTAAATGTCGACAAAGGATGTTCACATGCCGCAAGCGATTCGTGCCGTCTGAGCCACTTGTGAGGCTCATCAGGGCCGTAAAGAGACGAGGGGGCTCACAGCTGTTTGCTGACCACTCCAGAATGAAGAGCACTTCAGGTGACCATAAAGAGTGTGGCTGAAGTGCATGGGTTAAGTGTAGCATGAGTCATTAAACCTGGCCGGACAGGTAGAGAGGCTCGAGACTGACGGCATCAGCGGAGGTTGTCAGGTCTGAGCTGTAGCAGCTTGTGTGAATGAACATGACCCTGAATAGAGTGTTTTGATGGTTAATTTGATCCAGGTTGACATGCAAGTATTTGCTAATTAATTGTTAGCTATATTTGCATCTTCATTAGCATTAATATTAGTCAATGGGACAGTTCAGGTTTGAACCGATTTTCCCTCTTTTGGCAAAAGCTGTGAGGTGCCTAATTGCATCACAGCAGATGTGATATGATCAAAAACTCCAAAACAGCTACAACATGGGCTTCCTGTTGCGAGATCATCACTGCATTTTACCATAACTGAGGTTATCTTCCGCTCTGAAAATGCTTTCGATAATCAAAAGTGAAGACAAGAATATAGATAAAATCCAGATGAGCTGCTGAAAATGTACCAGTCTGGGAAAGTATTTGAGGATGTAAGTGTTTGTACTTTGGATTGTCCTTTAAAGATCTAATTTCTGCCCAGATTCTTGTTTTTTGAAATCAAAATGAATACGCATGAACTTAGAAGTATAAAAATGAATCAGAAGAGTTGTTTACTTGTGAAGTGCTACACTCTCATAATGAGTTAAACACCACATGCCACTGGGAGCATTTTGCCAGTGTTTTGTACCCTCTGTGTACATTGTCTGCTCAGTTTTCAGTCTGGTTCCTCCCGGCTCTCGCTGTCTGCCTTCCAGACAGGCGCGACGTTCAGCATCTTAAACTTGGCTGACTGCTAAAATGCTCCGGCTCTTTGTCTTTTTCAAGTTAAACGAAGGCCAGAGACTGAAGCCAGGTTGTTCAGGCACTCGCTGATTCACTCTCTCTTTAGTCTGGCAGGAAACTCAGCCCTCACACACTATCCTAATCCTTGCATGCACAGACACACACACAACAAACACACACACAGAGGAGAAACAGTCCCAACCTGCATGCTTAGGACCATAATTAGAGATCATTTACAAGGATCAGGTTGAACATAATCTGGACAGGAGGTAACTAAAGCTTGGCCATCCTTGCTCTCTCTGTGTGTGTGTGTGTGTGTGTGTGTGTGTGTGTGTGTGTGTGTGTGTGTGTGTGTGTGTGTGTGTGTGTGTGTGTGTGTGTGTGTGCGCATAAGAGCCAGTTCACCCAGGAAACGACCAGGGTGTGCCCCAAACATGAAGCTGGAAGGTGGGAAGGAGGGGCTGGGCAAACACAAGATGGAGCAATCTCTCTGAAATGTTTGGGTTTCACTGCAAGCGGAAACACATGGCTTCTCTGTATTTGCTATCCTTGTATGTTTGTTTATGTGTGTGTGTGTGTGTGTGTGGGTCGAACATGTGCGTACACTGCATATCTCGCCGCAATAGCTGACGTGAGGACCATGAAGTTATTAGCTCAGTCGGTGTTATCTTCGCAGTGATAAACGTAATGCATTTTGTGTGAAATGTACACACACAGCATAGATTTACATACATCACCAACTGTGATAAGGAAGCATTTATCATAGATTTGTCAAAGGGTCAGCTACCTGTTCATGTAATGGTATGTCAGGTGATATAACCCTTTGTGTGTTGTCTGCGGTAACTTGAAAGCAGTGTGTTGCTTATCGAAAAGCCAAGGCTGTTCGTTTGTGTGTGTGTTGTTTTCGCCCACCAGATTCCTTCTCCTGTCTGATCTGTAATTGTTAAAAAGTGGGTCAGGCTCGGGAGTGCAAACATTTGGACGGACACACGCACGCACGGTGAATCGGCTCCAAACTTGTCTGAGGAAAATACGGTTTTCATGCCACTCCGGTTTTTGGACGCTCCAGTTCCTTCCTGCTTTTCTTGGCAAGGCAGCGGAGCGAAATTAAAACTTGTGAAAGCTGTTATTCAGCGCATCAGACTCTCCCTTCATAGTTGTTTTTGAGAGTTGGATTTCAAAATATTTCAGGTTCCTTCGACGGGACAATGCAACTACGAACTGACTTCATTTTATTATACGTAACTTCTACGACTGGAAGCAGCACTGATCAATATTTATGAAAGGTGTCACTCGTAGTGACAAATTCTACAAAGAATCCTCAGCAAATCTTTTAGCTCATTTGTCTCATTGTTTTGGTTGGCTTGCATACCGCCTGCAGCTGTTCTCAGCAAAACAGCTCTGAGGAACCAACCACATGCTACTTTCCCAGCATCAAATGGCAGATAGACAAAGTTAGCAACCAGCTAGTAAAGAAAGTGGATCATTTAGGAGCTAAAGATCCAGATATTTCCCTCAGGAGTTGGTGGAGAACAAATCAGAGCTAAAAGAATGGATATTGTACTGGAAAATGGAAAATGTGCTTATTGGCTTTCTCGCTGAGAGTTAGAGGAGAAGAAAGATCTGTGATGACTTCATTGCCCGCTTAATAAACCTGTCTTAGCATAGGCCTGACCAGAGTTCAAAAATACACCTACCTGCACCTCTAAAGCCCAGTAAAGCTTCCAGCACATAACTCCCTGTACAACCTCAGCTTGTTGTTGTTACAGTTCTGTTTGCATGTGGATTAAACGAACAAGACACAACATGTTAATTAGTGAGCTTAACAGGTATTAGTAGACATAGTTTTGGACAGAATCATGTTAGCTTTCCCCTTCTGTTTCCATCTTCATGCTAAGCTCGGGTAAACACCACCTGGGACAAGCTCCATACCCGTGACTGTGGTATCAAACGTCTCCTGTCAAACTGTCCTTAAGCATTCATCAGGTGATCAGAAACGCAATCCAAGTGATTGCTAGTATTTGTCGATGTCTGCTGCATGTGTAAATAGGCAATATATGCTAACAAGTTCCAGATTTATAGGGTGATAATATGTCAGATGTAAAAGTTTGGTAGCACAGCTTCAGTTTCTTAACCTGGTGTCAGTACAGTCGTGGTTGCCAGAATCAAACCTGTGATCTTTCCATCACAGACCAGTCTAACAAGCACAGCTGCTGCTCAAGTGCTCTCAAAAGAGGTGTCACCATGGCAAAAAGACCTCCAAGGTACCTGTTTGAAAGGTGAGAGAGTGGGTATGTACCGGGATTCTTTGTGCTTGTTCTCAGTTTCGCGTTTCATGTTTTTGAACGGGAGTGTGTGATCTTCGATGCTTTGAAGTGAGACGGGTTTAAGCTGAACCGGTGCTGCTGGTACAAGAGCGACACCGTCCTACAGGGCATTGAATCCCAGTGTTGCCACAACACCGGAGCCGCTGGGTCACTGGTGTATCGAGCTTTGATGGTAGAGACTGGTGTCAAACTCCCACTGAGCTGGTATGAGGCGCTCTCATGTTGTCCTTCCCTTTGCTTGTTCGCTGTGGTTCTTTGCTCCAAATCTGGCCTTTCTGTGAAGCGAAACCTTGGAGGGAAACTTGGAAGGCTTCTGTTTGATACGCTGCATGTGTGGTTTCGCTTCAGCTGGCCTGGCAGCGGGGCCTTGGGAGCTGGTAATCATATCTTAACGGATCTCTCCACAGACACAAGGTTGTGAGCCAGTTTGGCACCGGTGTGATGCCAGATAGACTCCTGCAGTTGCACACACACACAAACACACAAGCTTGCCTCTTGAAATAGGGCTTTCATTCATTGCCTCAGTGTGGAGTGTTCTCAGCATTACACTGTTAATCTCGTCATTAATCTCAATCTCTTTCTCTGTCTCGCTCACACAAACACATGCATTTAAGACTGGCACAAATAAGAAATGAAAGGTTTCTGTTTCTCGTCTTTGTGTGTGTTTTGTCTCACTCTTCCGCTCCTTCTACATGAAACGTTTCACATCTGGGAGGGCCAGTGGTCCTCGTATGGCGGGTGGTCAGTCAGGCTGTGGTCAGCTGGAATGTCAGGAATTGGGATGCTAAACAGATAGACTGTTAAGACCATATGAAAGTGGTATTGTAAGTGTTAGAAGTTACATACAGTGAGTCTATTTAGCACTTAGTTTGAGAGAGGGAACTACAGTCGGTGCCTGTCCGACGTTTGCATTTCATTTGAGTTTTAACGGTTCCGAGTGACTTTCCAGCGCCAGTAAATCATTAGGACACGTACTATTTCATTCATATTTCAGCTGATATACTTATGTTTTTCTTAAAATGACAAACAAGTGCACTGTTCTGTCTTTAACAAAACTAAATCTTTGAAAGTTTCTTCCAAAGGCAGATGTGAAAAGCCCAAAACAAGTAACAACATCGCTGAGAGACAGCAACAACATGAACTGTAACCATTTATTTAGCAACATGAGGACAGCAGTTCCAATGTTGGCATGTATTAGAGATACCAATTGTCTAGACCGTGGTCTTTTTTGTTTGCAGTAATTATACCCAGGCATTGTGATTTATATGACAACCATGTATTTAAAAATGCAGAGCCATTGTTTAGGGGACGTTCAGACCAACAATAGCACTACAGCACAACAATGCAAGGGGCTGCATTGTGTGGACGGGTTGCTACAGGTTGTTACAGCTCGAGGAGGATGTGCAAACCAAGGAGTCCAGTTTTAAAATATATATAAACACCAAGACAGCTGTTCAGGCAACTTTGAGACCAGACTGTGCAGGTTCTCTTGGCAACAAGCAATAAATGTCTCCATCATCTCAATGCTTGCAAAGTAAATTAGACCAATGGTGCACGGTAATTGCTGCAAGGCATTCCTCCATTTGCACAACATTTCATGCTTAATGCTTGATGCTAACCTCGATCTTTTGCTGAAGCCTCACAAGCCAGTGCTTTCATTGAATTAAATGAGGAAGCTTGTGTGTGTGTGTGTTAAAATGGATTAATGAGAATCTCTTCCTTTCTCTCATTTTCCTCTCTAGATGATTATAACTACCTGCCTGATGTGTTGCCTCCTCTTCCTGAAGTCCCGGACTCCGGCTCGGCCCTGAGCTCCGTTGACATACCGGCCCGCTGCCTCCGCAACCCGGCCTTCCGTCACGCCTCCTCGCGCTACTGCTCTGCCCTCAGCATGGACTCCTCACCCGACAGCGCCGAAAGGCCGATCAGCTACAGCTCCACTTCTTCCTCCGCTTCCTCCCGGGACAGTCATTGCTCGCTGGGCAGCCGCTCCACCCTTGTCACTGCCCCTCACTGTAACCCGGCGACCTCAGACAGGGACTCCGGGGCGATACGGTTGGAACTGGTCCCGGCCCGGCAGCTGGGATGCCGGGAGGACGATGACAGAAATGATGGAGGTATGGACACAGGGAGGGGACAAGGGAGACAGAGCAGTGTGCAGACACTGACAGAACATTCAGAGCCTGAGCTGGGACCAGATGCAGGAGAGCGGACAGGTCCGGTGCAGGGACCCAGGACGTATGTGGACCGGGTGGTGCAGGAGATACTGGACACAGAGAGGACCTACGTCCGGGACCTGCGAAGCATTGTAGAGGTACGGACCACTCAACCACAATAATATGTTAATGAAACGCAACCTGTGTAGGAAATTAGAAGCAGAGGGATCCTCCAGGTTGGCAGGACTTCAGAGGTATTTAAGACATTTGGCAGAACTTCACACATTCACTGAGGCTTTGAACAAATTTGCTTTCGCAGGTTTTATCAGCTCCAAATGTCACTTTTCAGTCTTCACCCAGGACATGAGCATGAAGCTAAAATGTTTAATCAGTAACAATGCTGATTCCCTGAATTCCCTGAATAATCAATTTAGCTTATTTTAAACAGTGACATAGCAGCTATTATATATAAAATTATTAGATTGTTAATATTGATGCATCACTGCTTGAAGTGGAGCTAAATTCAACTGCTTTATACCCTGTTAAGTCCACTGGTTCCCAACGTGGGGTTAGACCTCTTTAAAAGGGTCACAAGCTAAACCTGAGGGGTCCTGAGATGATTGATTGATTGATTTCTTCTTTCTTAAATCTTTTTTGGACTTTGTCTGTAATCTCTAATGAAATATTGAATAATTTTACCTTTTTTTGTCTTTTCACTCTCATGTTTACAATCTTCTATTATTTTTATGGAAAATTTTAATCTGAAAAACTGAGAAATGTAGTGGATAAGAATCATAAAGGTGCATAAAATAGAAACACTCAAAGCACAGTTTTTTCAGTTTGTGGTTCTTAACCTCTTGAAACAAAGCAATCCAAAGGTATATTTGTTGATTTCAGTTGTTTTAAGAGAAATAAAAGCAAACTTTAGAGTAAACTCTTGAAGAATAGATTTAATTTTCTGTAACTTTTCTTAATGTAACCTTTTATGTTAATCATCTTACAGCCCTAAAGGCTTATCTCACAGCTGGGCGCTGCTGTTCTAATTCAGTGAACAGAGGCAGAAAATGAAATTGGAGCATATGTTTTTTAACTTTTCAAGGATCCAGTCTTTCTCAAGTGAAAACGAAAAGCTTGAACTGAAATGTTTCTGACCCGTCTCAAGCCCGAGCAGCAGTGCAGCGTCATAAATGTGCTTCAGCCCAGCGCCTGCTCGACCTTGGTCTTTTCAGGAGGAATACGGGGCTTTAAATCACCAGATAACACACATCCTTTAGGTCTTTGTGGTTTTCCTCACACACGTGACGCACGCTGCTCGTTGCCTGCTGGGAGCCTCCAGTACAATAAGGTCACCTGCGCTCGCAGGCGGAGTTTGGCCGAGTTACACGACACCGGTGCCTTTGTGCTGCAGGCACAGGCCCACATTCAAAACTTTAGACGTTTTTTTAAGCACACACACACACACATACACACACACAATACAGTATGCACACACAGATAAATACACTCTTTTTGTGAGGTTTGCTTTGAACTGCAAGGATACACAGAGCCTCCAGTCAGTGCTTTAGTGGCTTTGTTCAGGATTGGGTGTAGTGGTTTGTACCAAAGGTTGCTCTCCTTTCTCTTTCCCTCCTCTTTGTTTCTCTGTTCAGCTCTTCTCGGTTCTCCATGAAACCTAAAATTCATGTTGTCTGTGCTCCAATGTGGCGCACACATGTGATGTGTGTTTTTCATTTACATTCTGCAGCGTGCTTTGAATTGATTGTGTAAAATGATAAAATGTTTATAAGGAAATTGTTGTATTTTGCATGTGCGTATGAGCATGCATGTGTTGGAGCGTTGCCCACCTTTTCTGGTAACCTCCATCTTAACAGGGCTTCCTCCCCCACTCCAGGCTGTGGGTTTGTGGGTCAGTGTATGTGTGTGTACATATGTCTCTGTTATTTGGGGTTAAGAAGGTTCATTCGGGGAATAGCTGTTGTCAAAAGAGAGCAGGAAACTCATATTCCCAAGAGACGGGGTGAGCAGGGGGAGTGAGGTTTAGGTTTTGTGGTTTTGGCCTGTCACCCCTGATCGATGTCCCACCCTCTACTAGTCCTCCTTCCCTTTCTCCCCTCTTCAGGACGCAGAGGTGAGGAAAAGGGGAGAGAGAAAGGAACGTAGGTAGAGGGATTTAGCTCTGAGATAACAGTGTCCAAAGTAGGTTAGGAAAACAATGAACAGAGCTCAGGAGCTGTGCTTAATAACCCTCGACTGCCTCTACACTGCAGACCACCTATCCCCATTAGAGAAGCAGACCACCCAGTCCTGGAAGACCACACTTAAATGGCAGGACAGCTAATTCCTCACCAGTACTTGGAAAAAGACGCGTGCATTTCGCCTTTCTTCGCCCCTTCAGTGACAGTTCCAGTGAGTGCACACTGGATGGATTGCACTGATTGTATCTGTATGAACAGAGCTTTTAACATGACAGTTTACCCACACGGAGGACAGCTGCTGGACAGCACAGCATCGAGCCATCTATTATCAGCACTGTCCTGCATGAGCTGGTCCTGCAACCCCTGTTACACTAATCCCTTTGCCCGTGCTGCTTCCTGCGAGAGAGGAGGGTGTGACAGCCTTAACACAAATATTTACCCAGACTCCCCTGGGCTCACCTGTGTTTCATCTGTCAGCGGCGGTGTTGCGGTCCACACACGCACTCACGCTCTCCCTGCCTGTGTGTGAGCTGTGTGTGTGAATTGAGAGTACTTACAGTGCATTTTTAACCATCACAGCGTCCGTCAGTTGGTGCGAGAATTAGCGCGTTTTTAGGGCAGCCGTGAAGGCTCAATGTATGCAAACAGCCAATACAGAAATATGCAGCCAATACAGAAAACACAACCCAGCACGGAAAACACGTAATTGGCACCAGAAGTTTCCAGGGAACAATAAAAAGCGATGACAGCCCCTGCCATGTTTACTGTCCCTGGAAAATGCTGTTTTGTAACAGATTCCCATTGTGTTCTGTGCAGTTTGTGGCATTTCTCAATTTGGTCGTGTTTCCTCCCCTTTGCAGCATTTCCTCCTAAAAGCTGTGCATGAAAATTGTGAAAGATGTCTTCTTGAGCTGCAGTGTGTTGAGCTCTCAGCGCCGGCGCACATGTCTTGTTTGGGGTTTGTTAGCTCTGTGTGATCGCCCTTCCGTGGCTCGATCAGTGTGCTTAATGAGGCCAATCCATTATCCACAAACAACCTCAAAGACAAAGCTCTCATCTTTCTTTCCCTCCTCCTCCTCTTCTTTTTCCACCCTGAGACCTGGAGCGCAGGCCATTTGAAGTTGACCAGGAGTTTGGAAATAAACTGGGAACGTCACTCAACCTGCAGAAACATTGAAAGCAGTGAGATTTGGATGTTTGCGCTCGGCATTATGTGGAAGAATGACTTCCGACTGCGGCGCGGAGTGAGGGATGTGTTTGGTGTGTAGGAAAACTGTGTGTACTTGAGGAGGTTAATGGTTAACGAGAGAAAGTATCAGGTTTGTACATGTTATGTCTGATGCTCAGCGGGGAGTGTACCTTAAGGTGTGTGTGTATCTGAACGATGCCCATTGTCGAGCTCAGACGGGCTTCAGCTGAGTGTGATGAGTGAATGGGTCAGGCCGGGTCAGCTCCATGACCCTGTGGCTAATTCAGCATCACATTACCTCTGATGGTCAACAGAATCTAAATGCGACCCTCTGACATGACGATGTAACCACTAACCTGCCTGCTCAACTCAAATCCTCGAAACCAAAATCTGAGCCTCAGTCTAAACATCCAAAATCATTCACTGCATAGTTTGAATGAACTCTCAAGTCTTTGTGTTAAATTAGATCATTTAGCCTCTTTTTTACATCCCTCCTCTCACCAAAGAAAGCACGGTTTAATGAATTGCTCAGCTCAGCTATTATAATAATAATGATAATAATGACTGAATACATAAAACATTACCAGGAACTGAAACCACGGCAGCAGACTGGAAATTAAGCAAACAGAGTCTCTCTGTCTCCCTCTCCTCTTTGGTCTCTTAAAAAACACACAAGCGTTGTGTGCTGAAATGATCAGTGGGTGTGTGTTTGTGCATGTTCAGGGCAGCCTGGTACTTTTCTCAGTGTTGTAATGTCTGTCCTGCCCAGTTGCAGGTTGTGGTCTGGTTTGAAAACTGCCACCAGGATGCTTCCGCCTCCTCAACCCCTATCCAGACTGGCTCCTGGGTTCAAGTTTAAATACAGCTGCATTGATGATGGAGCTCGTGTTTGAGGACGTGTGTGCGTGCAGGTGTTTCGAGGTGTTTCCTGTGTAGCTGTGTTTTGGGAGTCAGGTTGGCAGCTATCAGAGCTTAAGATGCTTTGTAGGAAGGCGAGACAGACACAGAGACGTTCCTGTGAAATTACTGGCAGCCTGCAGCAGTAGGTGCACCGGTGGTTTAGTTTTACAGCCTTGCTGGTCTCACAGAGACAATCAGGGCTGCTGCAGAGCACTGAGCTGAGCTGAGCAGCGTGCAGAGGAACAGAGTTAAAACAATCATCGTTCTCTCTCCACCTCTCACTTTCCTCCTGCAGGCCAGACTGAGACCTGAGGCTGCTGTTTAAACAGCCAGAGTCCTCACTAACAACAGTGATGGAGGCACCGATAAGAACCAAGAGGACAAAATCCTCCTGCACAGACTTATACCTGTTTTTCAACCTGTGCTTCCCAGCACTCGTCTAAACCTGATTACCTGTTATTTCCTTATCACGCTGTTTACACAAAACAATACAGGGATCAGGCAGTGCATTACACAAATTGGCTGTTGTTACCTACATTACACCCGGCTTTGACAGTTACACTACTGCACTGTTTTCCAAAGCATACTTTGAATTTTAGGTTTTAAATCTAATCAAAACTGAAAACATATATAACAACAATGTTTTAGGTTTTTGCTTGAACAGGGTTAGTTTTTGTGTTTTATAAAAATCGCTTCCGCACAGTGCTGCTTGATGTAACCGAAACATTGGTGAAAAGGCATAAAGGCTGATGAGTGAAAGCACATATTTTCTGTGCACAATGAGGATTTTTCCTCCTTTAGTAACCTATACGATATCTTACAGCTGAGCTTCGAACTGTTACTTAGTGGGACTGCGATTCTTTCTGCTTCTCTGTAATATAACTTGCTTGCTGGACAGAAATCCTCACAAAAAGCCCTAAATTATGCTGCTAATGCTTTATTTCTATGAGTCTTTAACAAAAGAAAAGTCACATCAGCAGCTCTGAAAATTTGACTATTCACACATTAACATGCAGCCCCAAGACGGGAGTGGGCTTTGAAACTCTCCGCGGTAACATCTGTGGGAGTCACAGTATGAGTGGTCTGTCAAACTCAAGTGTGTGTGTGTGTGTGTGTGTGTGTGTGTGTGTGTGTGCGCGCCAAGAGGGGTGTCAATCAAAATGGTTGCCATGTAGCTCTAACATGACTCTTTCTCTCTGCAGGACTACTTGGAGAGCATCAGTAACCAGTCTCGACTGGCCTTGAGCTCTGAGGATAAAGGCTCGCTGTTTGGCAACATCCAGGACATCTATCACTTTAACAGGTACAACACACACACACACACACACACACACACACACACACACACACACAGAACTGAGACGTGTCAGATTTGATTGATGGATAGTAGAGATAGGAAGGATACATGGCTATGACTTGATTTAAAAGACTTCATTTGTCCGGCTCTATATGTGATGTCAGTAAAGGGATAAACTCAGGGTTCGGCTCTTGTCTGTTATTTTGCCAATGAGGGCTGGAGACTCGGCTCTGACTTGCCCTAAAAACACATAAATACACCGCTCTCAGGCGCAACAATGTGCTGCGAATAGCGAAACTGGGCTGAGCCACCTGTTGACTTCTGGGAAGGGTGTTGACTGGTAGTCAGGTGAGTGCCTAGAAGCCCCCGTCTGCATATTTGCGTCCTCCGGCACCGCTCTAAACCGTGTGCATAGAGACGAGATGGCTAGCAGAGCGTCAGCCACGGTGGTCCGGAGAAACGTGCGCGCTCCCACCTATTCATTTCTAAGCTGTGGCACGCAGACAAACTGGCCTGTAAAAGGAAGCATAAAAGCAGTTTAAAGCGATCACGGTGACCTCATGCTTCAGCCATGAAACAATAACTCCCAACAGTGGCCCTTTTTTTCCACAGTTTGCACTCACACACACGTTCACACGGGAGATGCCTGTTTGAATTCGTGGAAGTTTCTCATTTGTTCGCAGCCCGATGCCCTTAGACCTAATTTCTGTAGCCAGGGTGACTCTTGCTCCTGAAATTCACCGTTTGAAGCCATGAATCGTGGGAGAGTAGTTTGTATTCACGTGTCGAGGGAAGGAGAAAAGTCACAGGGAGTTGTAGGTGCATATTTTCACATCACATACTGATTTCTTTGAGCGCTGTTTGTTTCAGGGACCTTCTTCATGATCTGGAGAAGTGTAACGCTGACCCCGTGGCCATCGCAGAGTGCTTCGTGTCCAAGGTAAAGATGGTCGCCCCCATGCGCCCTCTTTTCTCCACCTTCTCTCCATCATCCCACTCTCTGTCTGTAGTGGTGGGAAGAAGCGAAGCACATTTACTGTTTAAAACCGTAATTTAATGTTTTACCTTTAGCATCGATGTTAAAAATCTGGTCGTATATCATAATAATATATCAGTCACAGCAGCCATTTTCTGCCTAGTGATGACTTTCACTGCTGTACTTTTACTTCAGTAGGATTTTAAATGCAGGACTTGCACTTATAATTGAGTATTTTGGGAGTATTTACTAAAGTCAAGGTTCTGAGTGCTTCCTCCACCACCGTCTGTCTCTCTGCCCACATACACACTCCTTCTCTGCTTGTTGAAACTCGTCCAAACAGCTGGTTCCAAGACACACACACACACACACACACACACACACACACACACACACACACACACATATATACAGACAAATGCAAAACAGGAAATGAGAAACAGGCTGTTATAAGAGATAAATTCCCAAAAATCAGGTGAAGATGCTGCGTGACGTCAAACACTTTATTGTCGCTGCTATCATTAGTATTATTGAAGCTTTTGGTGGTTGGAATGTCAGTTGAAGTGCAGCAGGAGGGCAGGGGAGGTAGGACAACTCGAGAGGAATTTTAAGGACCGTCCAAATGTATAATCACCTTTTTACAGGAGGGGGATAATAGTAGGGCTTCATCAAGAAAAACTGGACTCAGCAGCACTGGTATCACTGGTCTGTTTCAGCGTTTATACGCTCCTCGCCCGTCTGTCCCCTAAAAAGAAATGATTGCGTGATTATGTCCCATGATAATGTGCTGCATTCCTGTACTTCCTCTGAAACACTTGACATTCCCTCCCTGCCCTACTGCAATTACACCCAATACCACAGAGCAACTGTCTGACCATCAAGTCACAGACTCCCTAAATACAGCAGCTGTTGTTGAGACAAACCCGTTTTACTGCAGCCCACAGCAGCACTCTGCATAATTAACTGAGATCCATAAACAAACCAGCGTGATGACATCTTGCAACCGGCTGATTCATGTTAGTTACAAAAAAGCCTCAACGAGAAAAGAAACTGATCTCGGATAATCCCCTTACCTTAAAACACAGGCAGCCTATTGTTGATTTCTGTTCTGTATAAACACAGTGTTCCATCTTTATGGTCTTTATTGTGTCTTTTATCCAGCAGTTAAATTGGGTCAAAGTCAGCTTAAAGCAAGGCTACACCTCTGGAAGTCCAAATCACACCCTGCCTGGAGCCTCCTACCTCATAACTTCTCTCTCATGCAGCTTGTACTACCCATTAAAACCATTAAAAGTTTCCTCATTTTAGCCCAAAACAGGCATTTATCATGGTCCATACAGATCCAACCAAACCGGCATTACACATTTACGAAAAACGTGTTTCCGTTTAGATTGAAAGTTCATTCTTGACTTTGGAAAGAGCAGTTTGTTGCACAATAATCTCACCGCAAGGTCCATTAGTAGATGTTCGGGAGCCTTAAGTCATAACAGCAGATGAAGTTTGCCCAGTTCTCATGAGACTTTAGAGCACTGTAAAGACTCCTCGTCCATGTTGGCTTCAAAGATGAGATTGAAAGTGCGCCTTTCAGCTTGGAAAGAGCACAAGAAGTCCTTTATATGCTCAGAAAAAAGGAAATCTACACATGAGCTGGGTGGAATCCATTCACTGAGAAAGATACCATCTAAAAGCAGATGTTTCCAAGCTTAAATAGCCAAGATAATTCATTACATTCCCCTTTTATAATTCCATTCATATCAGAAGTAGTCGAGATGGACATACAGTAGCTGGTACTGTGTGCTAAGTGTCTTTAGCTTCTATAGATTTATCAATGAGCATGAGGGCTCAGTCTGCAGCCAGACCACCGCCTGGACATATTTAGTCACCACTGACCACCCTGTCCCCTTTACAAGGATGAACATCCCCGTGCACGTGTGCATGTGTGCATGTGTGTGTGTGTGTGTGTGTGGCTTCATCATTTCACAGGCTGACTTCTGGTAAAAGTGTTGTAACCAGAATAGTAAGCAGAGGTCTTTTGTATTGCTGAAGGTTAGTCACGGTTGCTAAGACCCAGAAAAACCACAAAACCCCTCTTTCACTATCTGCTGTGAAATGCACACACACACACACACACACACACACACACACACACACACACACTCTCACAGCTAATACATTTCTCGTCTGAGCAGCCAAAAATCACAACCCAGCACAGTGTTTGAAGAAGAGAAGAGCTCTCGCTGTAAATCTCCTCCTCTCTCTCAGATAATTGGCTATCTATCCTCATGTTCCTCTGTGCGCTATGTGTTGAGTAAGCCTTTAAAGCTTTTTATGGGTTGCTACATGCTGACTGAAGCACAGAGGGCACAATTACAACAAGATCTTAAGCTTTTTTTTTTTTGCCCCTAGCTGTCGTGTTCAGCGCTCTCCTGATGACTCACTGTGGCCGCTCCAGTCTCGACAAAATCCCAACAGAAACTGCTGATTTATGACTTGGCCGTTACTTTTTTTTATTTAGCTTCACTGTGTCGTCATCAGAAGCCACAGCTCAGAAAAGTCGAAATCCTTCTCTATCATTTGTATCTTGATACTCTGGGAAGGGATACATTTGATTTCCATCATGCAGCCAGCTCTTAGTTCAAAACGCTCACATGCAACATTTGGATATGCTGATTATATGATTTAGATGCTTGTGTATATTTCTTAAGGGGAAGCGTATCATAAATGCGAGCTATTTCAGGGTCTGCTGGTTCCATGGTTGGCTTCAAAGAGCGCGTGCAGACATGCGTGCTCTGCACGAATTTGTATTCCATAGAGGCATTTATGTATCTTGCGGTCTCGTGCTCACGGTCCAGAAGGATATTAGGAGTGTGTATTAGGAGTGCGGGTTGGTGTGTGTGTGTCGTCAGAAATCGATGGTGGCACATCTGGTTACGTTTAGGCCTGGTCTGTGGCGGCAGACTGCTGGAGACGAGGAGGAGAGCCCTGCTCTTCAATTTAGGATGGTTCCCACGGTTGTGTGTGTGTGTGTGTGTGTGTGCGTGTGTGTGTGTGCAGTACATTTTGGTGGGATGCACTGTTTGTGTAAGTTGATTTGTTTGCTGTGGCTTGAATAGGACTATATATTTACCTACAGCAAGAGACATTCGCATACATTCAGTCTCTGCATGCTGTAAGTTTACAATGAGTCACATGCTGGAAAATGTGTGTGTGAAGCTCTGTATGTATGTGTGTGTGTGTGTGTGTGTGTGTGTGTGTGTACATTATGAACCAGGACAAACTTCTGTCATCTGCCCTGTGTGTTTATGATGTCGCTTCCTGCAAGCTGTCCACATCCTGCGACCTCCAAGTGTTTATGGACACAAATAGAGTTCAATTAGATGCAGTTATGCAACGGTAAGGGGTTCATCTGCAGGCCTCCAGAGCAGAAAAGTTTAGAGAGAAGAGGAGGAATGCAAGGTTGTCTAAGTGAAGAAAATCAGAGGAATATCAGTAAAAGATCGATGTAGAGATGAAGTGGAAAATGGGGGAAAGGAGAGCACAGGGCGTTTCTGAGAGAGAAAGAGGTCTAGCTTTGTAAGTCATGCCGTCTCGGATGTCTTTGATGTTCAGGGAGGCATGCAAGGTGGGAAAAGTCTCAATTAAAGGGGCGGTGATGAACTATGAGGGGATATTTAATCCAAGCGCTCAGGGCTGTTGGGATCAACAGAGACTTAAAGGCCAGGACGAAAGGCTAATCATAAGCTACAGGCCTGACTTTCAATTAGTAGCGGTGAGCTCTGGAGAGAGGATGCCTTGTCTGTGGGCTCGGAGTGTGCAGAGCCGTAAACATGAAATAAGCAAGAGGTCATCAAAACTGCAGACACGGTGCGACCGGAGATGAGGAGGCAAAAACACCTTGACCTTTACAGGGTTGTGCGCATAGACTTGGGTTGGGCACATATACTTTATATTCTAAGTAATCATTCTGCAAACTGTGCTGTCGCCTATTTTTCTCTGTTTTCTGGGCGTCCACTGTGTTCAAATCATTTTCATATGATGTGAAAATTTATGAGGAGACTCATGAAACTTGCTTTGATTGTGTGATCCAGCTTTGTGAACAATAAGTCAGCATTAGTTTTGTCAGGGGATCATTGTTGTCGACTTTTCAAATCGATCAAACAACACAGCAACTTTAGTAACTCTGACAAAACTAATGTAGGCCTGATGTTCACTGTGATCAGTCGGGAGTCTGCTCATAGATTTTCTCACCGCGCTGAAGTGAATGGAAACCAATGGCAGTAAGAAAAATCACATTTTAAGGTCTAAGTGCACGATCAGAAAAACTATTCATATAGCACTCATCAAAATCAGACATTACAAAGTGGAAAAAGGTCAGTACACATCATACAAACAAACATGTTACATATGTACTGCATGAGGTTAGATAAGATAAGATAAGATAAGATAAGATAAAACTTTATCGATTCCCAGAATGGCTGTTTCTCACTAGAAAATTTTTAATTGCACATGAGTAAGATATGCATAACAAAAAACAGTGTTTTTGTACTATTGTGCAGTAGAAAATATATAACATACTAAAAAAATATATGTAAGCACAGTAAAAAAATGTACTATTGTACATAATATTTGCACAGATGTAAAGGATATTTGCAAATGTTAACATTATAAACATACCAACCTGTAAACAGATACACATGTAAACAGATTTCCCAAATAAAATGAAGTTATATTTTTAAAAAATTGCAATAAAAAGTCCTTTCAGGAAGAAATTTATAATAACAGGATGCTGGTTTTAGAAATCTGAGCTCGTCAGACAGGTTGTGCCCTAACTGTAAAAGCTAATACATTAAGTAAATATGATTTGTTTTTCAAAGGTGAAAGCTTGCAAACACACTTTTCTGGACATTAATTTGCCTTTAGTGTAATTATGCCAAGCCAAAAACACCCAAAAGTCCAAAATGAAATGCTGTCAGAAATGGCTCCTTATGATGGTGAACGTGGTGAGCATACATACCTGTTTAGCAGGTATGAAACAGACAGACGGAGGATGTTTATCGCTCACCACACACCTGCACCCACCATCACTCCATCTCACCTTTCCTTCACTCTTCGTCCTGCTTCCTGTCACTTAAATGCATCTAAAACTAATTTGTCTTTGTTGTGTTTTGCAGAGTGAAGAGTTCCACATTTACACTCAGTACTGCACCAACTACCCACGGTAAGACACCAACCGCTCTGTGTGCATGTGTGTGTGTGTGTTAGAGTGCACAAAACCCATTTTCATGCTGTCAGCGTCATCCTATCTTGATCTCACCTCCGCATACTGTCTTCCCAGCGTCTCGCATGGCTCCATTGTGCACATGGATCAATGCATTACCTTTTTTTCCCTCCCTGACAAACTGACGCGCTCCATAGAAGCCACCTCAGCAGGAGTCAAAGTGTCTACCTTCAGTTGTGCCTCAGGGTCTCCTCCCTCCCTCCCTCCCTCCTCCGTGCTCCTTTTTTTCCTTCCATTCTTTTATTCTCTGCCTATTGACAGAGTTACAGCTCACGCACTGACAGATGGGGTATTATAGTTGTCACCTTATCGTACCGTACGCTGTTAATGTTTTATTAAGCTTTGTGTGAGTGTGGTCCCATGGGACACCTGTGTGCATCGCTTGGGAGGAATCATGTGCAGTTTTTGTGTGTGCCAGTGTGTATGCTGTGTGTGATTAAAAGGGCTGAAACGTGAGGCTATTCTTCATGCCAAGACACACTGCACCTACCGAACACACCCTCTCCTGCGGCTGCCATTTTTCTTTCACAGCACATGATAAGAAAGGCATGAGGGCAGGCAGCTATTTACAAGCTAATTATGACTAATTGAATGGTGATTGTTTGTGTGTGACTGTGTGTGTGTGTGTGTGTGTGTGTGTGTGAGTGTGAGTGTGAGTTAGAGAAGGGACTATTGTCAGCTGTTTGAGATAGACCCTCTCCCACATCCACACCACAGCTGGTGACCCCAACCAAGGTCACACACGACAGACACACACACACACACACACACACACACACACACACACACACACACCCACACCCACACCCACGTGCACACTCAGAGGCTGCAGATGTATCGTGGTCCTGCTGAGCTCTAAGGTCGGGTTTCCTCCAGAACAATGTGAGGCCTGTGTGGAGCTTCACTGGAATTTAGGCATGCAGACATGCACATGCATGCGCGCGCACACATGCAGACACACACATGCATACAAAAACACAGAAGAAAGGCAAGCTTGGGGCAATTCACAACTGTCTTTCTCTGTCTTTTTCCACTGTGCTTGTCTATGCACACACACGCTTACAGCCTACATTAGTTTGTGAAAAAGGCTCTTTCTTCCTCAGTAGGTCACACAGCAGACTAGCTTTAGTGAACAGAAAATTCAGGTCTTACAAGCTTGTAACTGTGATATGAAGCTGAAACGGGGCTGAATGATAATCTACTAACGTTTAGTAATTACAAGCAAATTAGAAAAAAGTGAACATTATTAAAGGACACTTTCGCTGTTGTGTTAGAACAGTTGTCAGGTGCTCATATGAATATTAAAACAGATTGTTCTTGTCATTCCTCCTGTTCACACCGACCATTAAAAAAGACCTGCAAATGAGCTTCCAATCAAAGTGATATGGGGCAAAATCTACAATCCTCGAAAACTATATTGTAAAGTTTATATGAAGTTAATTAGAGGCATCCAGATATTAAACATACCCGCTTCATTTGTTTAACTCTTATTAACTTCACATAAACTTTATATTTGCACAGAATGATTTATCACTTACATGGAAGCGTGTTCAGGAAGAGATCTTGACATCACAGCTGGTGCATAGGCTTAACTGGAAAGCCTGCACACTGTGGGTTGTTTATGGAATATGATTTAAAGTATTTAGAACATATTTGTCATACAGATGTCATACAAATACTCAAATGGTAAAATAGATTAAGATAATATCAGTAGTGGTGATAACAATAGTCACAGTTATGAAAGTGTTCCTTTTTTTAAGTGGTCTGTCAGGACATGTGTTATGACTCTCACTTGTCATTACTGTCAAATTACGTTTTACTACGCATCCCTGATATCTTATTTGCTGTGTTTTCTCTCCACAGGTCGGTGGCGGTGCTAACAGAGTGCATGAGGAACAAGGCGTTGGCCAAGTTTTTCCGCGAGCGCCAGGAATCTCTGAAGCACTCCTTGCCCCTGGGCTCCTACCTGCTCAAGCCAGTGCAGAGGATCCTCAAGTACCACCTCCTGCTGCACGTGCGTCAGTCTGCAATCTACCGCTACACGCACTTACAAACAATTTTTACCCATAAATGCAAGCACAGACACATGCAATGGAGTGCAGAGGACACTATTGTTTTTATGTATTTGTATGGTTAAGCAGCAGATTTTCTGACTCAGCTCCCAATAAAAATCTCCACTGGAGAGGCCAAATGTTACGCCATATGGTGCTCAGTATGTATGTTCCTGTGTATGTACATGTGCTTGCATTACAGTGAATGCGTGTATGTGCAGAAACACACACGGGTGCCTTTATTATGAACGTGCCTCATGCATGACTTCACGAACATGCCTGTGGGAGCATACGGTACATGCATACTGTATGTGCAAGCGCTCACTGCCAGTGTTGTGTGTGTGTGTGTCGTCTGTGCAGGAGATAGCCAACCACATGGAGAAGGACACCGAGACTTATGAGGTGGTGCAGGAAGCCATAGACACCATGCAGAGGGTGGCCTGGCACATCAATGACATGAAGAGGAAACACGAGCACGCCGTTAGGTTGCAGGTACGAGAAAGCACAAAAACACAAAATAAGAAAGATACCTGCAAAAAAAAACCCCTCTGAATCCATTAAATGTGTGTGATCTCCTCCGTGATGCATCCTGCACACTTTCCATGCCTCTCAGTATCCCTATAACTAAAACGAACACGGTAGTTTTGAGCCTTTCAAGGAACCGGTTCTTTTATTGTTCTGCAGAACAGCTATGTGAACTCTAGGTTTGCATCAGCCAAGGCTCTGATCCTCCCCACAAGTCACTGCGTTTTCCACTGGGCTAATGATGGCCTTGCATAAGGAGGACACATAAAAGGGAAGCTTGTTTTTTTTTTTATCAGCTGGGAGCCAGAAGGGTCAGATGAATGCAGGAATGTGTGTGGAAGCGTTTACTCTCCGAGTCTGGAGAAAGGATTGGCTTGGGAGAATCTTTGATTGTTTTGTCCTCTTCGTTATAATTTGTTTTGTTTACCCCTATAGGCCTTTCTTTTTGTGTTTATCCTCAGCCTTCATGCTTTCAGTCGGTTTCTCCCTCCATGCAGTAGCACAACAGACATCCTCTGTTCTCCTCTTTATTGCAATTGTTTTTCTTGCTCTCTGTTAAAATAAGCAAAGGTTTTTGACTCCCCTCTCTCTCTCTCTCTCTGGGTTTGTGCAGGAAATTCAGAGCCTGCTGACCAACTGGAAGGGCCCTGATCTGATCGGCTACGGAGAGTTGGTTCTTGAAGGAACGTTTCGTCTGCAGAGAGCCAAAAACGAGAGAACTCTCTTCCTGTTTGACAAGCTTCTGCTCATTACCAAGAAGCGAGAAGAAACCTACACATACAAGGCTCACATACTGGTCAGTCATGCTACTGGAGGCATGCCATGTCCCAAAGAGACATTAAACATACAAACGTTTGTGCTCAGTGAAAGTGCCTTTAACTCTACTTCCTACCTGTCTTTTGCAGTGCTGCAACCTGATGCTGGTGGAAGTTATTCCTAAAGAACCACTGAGTTTCAGTGTGTTTCACTACAAGAATCCCAAACTTCAGCACACGGTCCAGGTATAGCAACATTGCATAAGAGAACACATATTATAACAGAAGTCTTTGTGAATGTAATTACATGTTTTGGTTTAACTTTGCAGCTACCTGCAGCATTGAGCAAGAGTGCAATCAGAAAGTGTGACGATTATTTGCAGGTGTCTGATTGTTTTGTAGAGGCTCACCTCAGTGAGTTGCTCAGACATGTTCAGTGCTTAGAGGCTAATGTGGCCATTGTTGTTCCCTAACCACTGTGTTTTGGACAAGCGCTGAAAAATAAAAGATAATCTGGGTGATGATTATTCCTCCCATCCTCCAAATGTTTAAGGGTTTATCCCAACCCTCTCAGCCCCCGTTTAAAATGCATGTCTGATGTTATCTTCCCTGTGATGTTTCCCGCTCTGCCCTCAGGCCAAATCACAGCAAGACAAGCGCATGTGGATCTTACACCTCAAGAGACTCATACTTGAAAACCATCCTGCCAAAATCCCCGCCAAGGTAAGAGCAGCTCATCTCGTGACAGCTCCTTCTGTTCACTGATGGGGTAAACACAGACTGAGAGTGGGATGTATTGGAAATGTCACTCCCTCTCGCCCACTTCCTTTCTCCCTCATCTTCATCTTTCTTTCTCCCTGCTTTTTCTCATTTCCTTCCACGTGTTCTACCACTCATTTATTTTCATTCAGCCACAATCACTTTTCTGTCTCTCCTTCTGTGTTTGGCTGTGTGCAAGTGGAAACTGAGGAGTTCTCTCAGGGGTGGAGGTCACTGAGAAAGTTCACATGGTTACATGAAGGGGCTGCTTGTTAAGCATCAAAATTGTTGAGCCAGGCCTGTAATGTGGCGCCACCTAGTGGCAAAGCAATGTTCATCCATAATCTAGCCTCTCTGCTGGAACTCACCCTCATGCTCTTATTACTTGACTTCTAGGCTAAGCAAGCAATTCTGGAGATGGACGCAATGCGTAAGTGCCAATTTAAAAATAAAATTGAATTCATTGAAATCATATTCCACTATATATTTTCAATGTTATGTGCTTTTGCCACATGTTGAACCACATTTAATGCATCGCAATCATGATGTATTTATTGTGTGACATCCTTTCTGTCACTTCTCCAGATCATCCCGGGTTTCACTACAGCCCTGATGGAGATAAGAAGGATTCCCCTCAGACCAAGGAGGGTCCTACCCCTCGTAGAGGACGCAGGAAAGGTAAGAAAGTAGAGAAAAAATGCACGCCATACAAGGCTGAACTTTAAGAATTCATCAATAATACATTTGTTTGACTTCCCAGAACCTCTATCCAAATTACTGAAGAATGCCAAGCAAAATGCTGCCAACGCAGATGGTGAAAAGGTGAGTGATAACCAGAGATGACGAAAGAGATGATTTAAGTTGAGAAACATGACTGTGCACACTCACACAGAAGTCATTTAACCAAAGTCTTGAAAATTTGCCCCTCTCCAGCGAACAAGCCTGGGCGCCACCCTGCTCTCTCCAGTGTCCCAGCTGGCTTTGGGCACGATCGGTCGCAGCCGCAGCCTCATCAACCAATCACAGGAGTCCCTGGACCCCGGCGATCACTATGACCACAGTGACAGAGAAGAGGAGCCGCATCAGCAAGATGCTGATGATGAAGATGACAGTGGCTTGGTGAGTTTAAAGCTGCTCCGCGGGTGATGTCCATTAGAAATACACTTGAATTTGTAAAATTCCACCATTTATCTATAGTCCTTCAAACATTAATGTTGAAAACTCTGCATTCAGGGAGGCGGGAAGCAGCTGCGAGTCCCTGGCAAAAGCAGCAGGAAGAGGCTGAACCCTCAGGCATCTGTCGATAGTATAGAACAGTGGAAAACCTTCAACATGAGCCCTTCAGACCTACAGGTATTGATCATAAATAGCAGCTTAATCTGCTTCCATCTTGATGGTTTTAGATTTCCTTTACATGTAAAACTTCTGCTCTCCTCTTTTGCAGAGAGCCAGAGAGTCCCTTGTAAGGGAAGGAAGTCACCATCCTCCACTTCTCCGGACACCGCACGTGATGGAGGAACCTCCAGAGTTACCCATTCCCTCTGTAATAGTCACAGAAAGTGACCATTCTGTGAGGAATATCTGGGCAGACCACCGTGCTCGCAGGGCCATGTTCCCCACCCGCCAGAGGACCATGCAGCCTGACGACGAGGACGAGGACATCTATCAGATGTTTGTGCCCACAGAGCCAAGTGGACCAGAACCAGAGGCACCCTCAGAGAGGTCAGAGGCCACCTCGTCACCCAAGACAGCTCGGCCCTGCAGCTGGCACGTCGAACAGGTTCCCACTGTGCAGATTGACCCTCCAGTCAATGGGGGCAGGGTCCTGCGGAGGGCAAGCAGCGCAGGCGAAAAGGCGACGGAGGTTCGGAGTCCTGACGATGACCAGCCCGGTCATGGTAACTTGGAAGTGATCAACACCGAATCATCCAGCAATGACATATCTGGATCATCTTCAGCCGAGCAGCTGACCATCGATGATATTGAAAATGTGTATGACAACATCAGCTATGAGGACTTAAAGAGCATGGGCCTCGTCAGAAGAGACCCAGATGAAAGCCAGGCTCGCAAAGAAACATCTACAGCTGTACAGGCTTCCCCGGGCCAAGCAGCAAGTGGTCCAGAGACTCCAGGGGTCACAGAGCCTATGATCGAACCAGAGACGTCCTCGGATAGCAACAGGTCATCCACACAGGAGGGGAGGCCATGTGACCTCAAGATAGTAGAGGAGAACATCTATGACACCATCTGTTTCAGGGAGCCCCCATCAACAGAGCTTAAAGGAATGAATGAAGGCAACAAACTCAAACAAGAAAGGGACAGTCTGATGACCTCTGAACAAGACCTGACTGAAAGCCTTAGAGGGTTTATATCCGAGGAGAGCCTCCACTTTGGAGAGGATGAAGGACCGGACACCTCCCACCCTGCCCCGTGTTCCCCTGAGCCGGATTATTCCTCCTCCTCTGCCTCTGAGACTTTCTCTCAGCGCTCACAGAAAGGGGATAAGATGTCAGAGCAGGTTGACGAGATCTGGAACGACCTGGAGAACTACATCAAGACCAATGAGAAGAAAGCTGATAGGCTCCCTGCTGCCTTCCCTGTTAGTGCCAGTGAGTCGCCTAAAAAAGCGTCCTCTGTCAAAAACAGTCCTACAAAGAGCCCTGTTGTAATTAGTCCTAAAGCAGCCAGCCCTCCAACCAGGAGTCCCCCAACACATCAGCCTAAACCCCCACCTGTCACCTCCACACCGCCATTCACCATCCCAGTCATCAACCTCCCTGACCTTCCAAGTGAAGGCACCGCTGCAGAAGAAAACCATAACCTTGCATCACGCCCGCTTCCTGTCACCCCAGAGCCCCTCCCAGGCACAGTTAAGTACATGCGGAAAAGACTGGCTCGCCTCAGCAGTGGCAGCTTCCGCCTAGAGGACGAAGACCTGGTGGAGCTTCCTCAAAGAAACACACCTCAGAGGGATATTCCCCTCAAGGACCTTCATAGCTTGTTTCCAGGGGAGCTGGCAGGTCTGGACTCACCCCTGGCCTCCTCTTCCCTCCTGCTGAGTGAGTCTGTGGACTTCCCCCTAGAACTGATGGACAAATCAAAGAGCCGGGTGTTCCTGATGGCACGGCAGTATAGCCAGAAGATCAAGAAAGCCAATCAGCTGCTGCGCATGAGGAGCATGGACCCTGGAGACTCCTGTAGTCGGGCCAGAGCTGAGAAGAAGCAGAAAGATCTGGCAGCCATCTTGGAAGAGAAGAAGCAAGGAGGCGCCGCGATAGGTAACACAAAACATCGAGCTCTCAGAAAAAGAGTTTCAAACTCTTTTTCAGCAAAAAGCTCTGATAAACTCTATGCTATCTGTCCAGCAGACAAAGTTAGCAGGAGTTTTCAGAGACCAAAACCAGAGCTTAAAGAGAGTGAACGTGCTAATGTTGCAACATAATGCTAGAAAGTTCAACATATCAACTAAAAATGCTGTGTTCAAAGCTGTGTTCTTTTCTGCTGCTGATTTAAGAGTAACACTAATACAAACATGGCTGACTCACACCCTCTTTACTTCCTCTGTGTTCCCTCTTCAGGTGCAAGGATAGCAGAGTACGCCCAACTCTATGACCAGGTAACGTTTAAGGATCCAGCTGGTCAGACCTCCGCTGCCCCACATCACACCCATCCTGGGCTGCCATACTCTCCGTCCATGCCTGAGACCTCCCTGGAAGAGGACTGGCTCCACTCCACTTACAGCAACGGAGAGCTGGCCAGCTTCATCTCCTCATCCAGCGAGGTGGAGGACGTTCGGGCGTCCTCTACCCCGCATCGCAGACTTACCTCCTCCTGCTCCATCCCCTCCCTCCAGACCTTCCCCCCTTCTCCGACCAGCCCACCGTCCCAGAGATGGAGCATGTCAACGCCGAGTGAAAAAGAGGAGCATGTGTACAGTTCCATTAAGAGACATCCCTCCTTTAACTCTCCGTCTTCGCCGTCCTCGAAGCCTTCCCCATCCAATCACTGTCAGTCAGTCAGCTCTCTGGCCGGCCAGCAGCAGGAGAAGAAGTGTAACGGACCCGCTGTGGCTCGATCTACAGACAGACTCCACGGGCCCAGTCTGGGTCGTGCTGGTCGGCAGAGTAGCCTCCCAGAGCGCTCCACCCAGGGACAGTCAGACCTCACTTTACATGACGGTCAACAGGTGGTGGTCCTGAACCGGGCTTCTGCACTGACCATACTCAACGCCACCCAGAACTACCTGGCAAATTTCAAGGACAATGAGGAAGACGATGATGATTATGTAGAGATCCGCTCGGAGGACGAGAGCGAGCAGGAGCAGGACAGGTTGGCGCGGCGGAACGGCAGCTCGGCGGTCCTGTCCAATCAGAACCGGGGCCTCGTCCACTCCCAGAGTCTGCCCTGCACACCGGTGCGCTCCTGCGACCCGCTGAGGTCTCTGGACCGCGAGCAGCTGGAGAAGTACCTGTGGAGCGAGCCGCAGCAGAGCCAACCCAAAATCGTCCAGTCGCTGAGGGAGAAGTTTCAGTGTCTGAGCTCCAGCAGCTTTGCCTGAGTCTGTCTGACAACTAAAAGCCAAATATATGTAAACATACAGCAACACAATGGACTGCTGCTTTGCCTTGAATGCCCTACATCATTCAACATCATAGTCTACAAACAATGAAATATATAGATCAGAAACGATTTCTCCGACTGCAGACGTATTTGTAACAACTTACGTGAACACCTAAAACTCTCTGTTACAGGGCTTCAATGTAAAATGCACAATAGGTTATTATTAATAGTCAAAATGCCACATCAAAGCCTGCATGTGAGCTGCCTTAGCACTTCCAGGTTCAAACCGTCTTCTCGTGTGTGTTTCAAAGAGATCAAGGTTAGCAACAGCGGCAGTCGTTTCTGATGGCGTTCAGCGTGACTGAGCGGGTTTTACTGATGGAAGGAATTCTTCTTCTGTTGCTTCAGAAGAGCCTTGTGGAGACGACCGTAGTCTGACCGACTGATTCTGCTGGAGGACTTGTGCCAATAAACTGTTGTACACATTCAGTACTTCAGGATATCTGTTATCGATCGCGGGAAATAGAATCTCTTCTGTGCCCCAACACCTCAAACCGAAGTACAAGCATCAAAAATCCTACGAGCTCTTTCTTTTAATTTGCTGTTAAGGTTGTTTTAACTGCATCTTCAGCACTAGTTAATCTTAACCTGTATAGCAGCGGTGAACCACGGTGGCAGCTGGTGTTTTTAATCGCGCTTACACTTTCAAACTGAACAAGCAGCAGCTCTAGTTCGCAGTCTTCAGATTTGCTACTCAGGCTAGATTGTCACTTTTAACAGCTTTTTAGCAGTAAGTGTAACAAAAATGGACGCAGCTGTAAAGAAAACACGTTGGTTATTACAAGATCCAATAAGTTAAGTGTAAGTGGACTTAGACCTGTAAGTCTGTGTGAAGTATTTCACTCTTCCTGCCACCTTTGTCATCCATAGGGTATCACGCTTTAAACTCAAGAGAAGATGCTGATATTTTAGATAATCTATAAGGAAGCGTAGAACTTGGTATTTATTTTGAATCTGTGAGCAAATCAGATGTTTTTACGTTATATTCTGGGGACATCCATCATGAAGAGGGGAATGTGCATCTCAACAAGTGGATGATTTTTTTTTTTTTTTTTTTTTTTAATCATGACTAATTTTAACCTTTGTTATGAAGCGGGACCACGAAGGAGAGTATCAAAGAGGGATAGTCAAAAGTCTACAGTACTGTATTTGGTGTATATATTCTTTTTTCAGATGGGTAGACGACTGTTTGTTTACTTTGTTTACGTTATGGGACACTGTCACACTACTGATATCGCATCCACAGTCACAGTCAGGTAGTTTCTTCAATAAGGTTCATACAACACAAGTGTTTCCTCTCCCCTTGAAGCATCACCAGTTGTTGCCACACACACTTAAACTGTCTTAAATAAAAATCACTACAGGTGTCCTATTTATTTTGTCCCTGTTATTTTGGCCCTCGTCACTTCAAGCCACACACAAGTTGTAAAATAGAGTAAAATGTATTTATTTAAAGATGGGTTTTATTCCGATTTACGGGCGTGAACAAAAATTTGAATCAAATACTGTGAATATTTTCAGAAGTGGGTTTTCTATCACGCACTGCTCAAGTTCCAAATCACAACAACACGTGAAAAGTTGAAAAGCACAATATCACGGCCGACTGTTCAGGAAATGTGCATCAAAAGCAAGTTAGGAATATGAAGTATGTTTTTTTTTTTTTATTGTACATTTTTTTGTCCTCTGTTTCACTGGTGGGGATCGTCAGTCTTCGTTGACTCTGTTTTGCACTTTTCTGTCTTTTTTACGTTTTATTTGTAAACTCTTTGTAAAGATGTACATTTTAGGAAAGTTATTCTTGTATGCCATAGGTATGCTTTATAATGCTTTAATGTTTAAGTTAAGTGTACTGTATTTTTTTAACTGCCTAGTTGTCATTGCTCAACAAACAATGTATTGGAGGTAATAAATTCAGATTAAACTCATGTCTGCATTTTTGTTGTTATTACTGAATAAATGTCACCACAATGAATGCGGTACAGAACAGCAGCTGATTACCATGAAGAGGTTATGAAGCAGTCATTGCTTTTCCTCTCAAGGAAAACTGAGACATTCAATACAAACAGAACAGCGTGAAGACATGTCAAAATTCAAGATGCCAACCAGCATTTTCTTAGATATTCATTTTAGATAATAATATGTTCGGTGAGGGATTAAAATAATGACTTTCCTACTTATTTTATGGAATGTAGATGACTTTGTTCTTACCACATAACAGTGATATCAGTTTATATTTTCATGCAGAAGATAATATGGATGGCATCGCTCTCACTTGTTGGCCAAGTGGTTTGACATTTTGGTAGATTAGTTAAGAAACTATGCCTACACAAGCAAAATTATTTCCCAAAGCAGCCAAATCAGAAGTATCCTCATTGATAAGGAGTATAGCCTGACCCATTATTGATTCTTGAGGTCAAAATAAAAAAATTGGGAGTTAAAAATCTAATTCCAATAGATTGACTAATGTTCATTTTTCAAATGTAAAACACGATTATTTTTGTAAGCATCACTTAACTCAGCACAAAGGAGAAAAGAAATAAAAGAGAGGAAAAATAGATGAGATCGTAAGAAAGGAAGAGACAAAACATATGTGTACATTGGAAACTAGTGAAAAGAAAAAAAAGTTCTGTACTTCTGGATATTTTGACCCAGCAGGCGAAATATGAAAGATATATTTTTGCGTCATAAACTTCAGTGCCGTCGACCCATTTTCAACAGCAGAGGGCGCATTAGCAGGCATGGTAACTAGAAATCAACACAAGAACCAAGAAGATTAATGCAAGGCATGCTGGGAAATGAGGTTTATAAGAAAAGGCGTGACACAACGTTATCTTCTAATTTGATAAAGGAGCTGGTTGGCGTGAAACTTCATTACAAACTTAAAGTTGAGATCCTTCACATAATTTAAAGCCTCATACTGATATGACAGATTTTATTGTGAATGTTTTTCTTCTCGAACCTTCTGCTCAATGCCGGTTTACCCATAGTGCACTGCGCCGCTTCCTTTCTTCTTGGTTGTGTGGTGGTCCAAAATGTCGATGTTAGAGGGTCCGTTAAATGTGCTCGGCCAGAGAACAACTGGCGAATCTGTTCGTACTCAAAATGGTGAGTTATGGTGCTGCCTTACGTGTTGTTTCATATACTCTTCATGTATTTTCTGTGCGTCGCGAATGATCGATGGGAAAGCGGATTTCATGTAATACTGTTAACACACGTGTGGCTAATGCTAATGCTAATGCTAGCTAACTTTATGGTAACTTGTAGCTTCCGTTGCGTCTCTCCTGAAATTCTACAAAGCACAGAGAAGTTTGCTACTGTAACATAATGTGCACTTTACGCCAACAATATTTATTACCGTAAACAGTCCTATTTAAGTACCTTCCACTAGCATAATCATGAATGGACGGCTATGCTAATGGGACAGAGTAACACTGTCATGGTTTGAGGGTGGGGCTAACTTGCTGTGTACCTCGCTATATAAATGACAGAATATGTCAGTGACATAATTGGGAGTGTTATAATTACGTCAAACATTTTAAAACGGCTGTTTATAATTAAAGTTCCGTTAGTGCTTGTCAGCTAGTAGCAGCGTCCTTGTCTTTGCAGTCATGGCCGCAGCATCCATCGCCAACATCGTCAAGAGCTCCCTCGGACCCGTCGGCCTCGACAAGATGTTGGTGGACGACATTGGGGTCTGTGTCACGTTCAACATTATTCCTTTATCAGCCACATTACTGGATATCTAACATTGTGGCCTGAGTTGCTCATCTGTCTCATGGATGTATTGACAGGACGTGACCATCACCAACGATGGAGCAACCATCCTGAAGCTGCTGGAAGTGGAGCACCCAGCTGCCAAGGTCCTGTGTGAACTGGCTGACCTGCAGGACAAGGAGGTCGGAGATGGGACCACGTCTGTGGTGAGTAGGGTCAACAGTTGCTCCATTTAGTGCTACCAGCTATATGTACTCTCACTTCAGTGTACACATATGTCCTGTTTTAGTACCACGCATCTGCCTTTAATCACGGATGTGTGGCTATGCTAACAGGAGAGAGAAACTGTCCGTCAGTGTCTGAAGGGGTCGAGCGGCCTCATTTCTGCCACCCCTAATGAAACGATGGTACAATATGAAACTTTTCCAAGTACTCTCAGCAGGAACACAATATCAGTCTCAGTTTTTGCTTATAATGCATTTCATGTGACGTCCTTTTTAGGTCATTCTTGCCGCAGAATTGCTAAAGAGTGCAGATGAGCTGGTGAAGCAGAAGATTCACCCCACGTCAGTCATCAGTGGATATCGTCTGGCTTGCAAGTAAGATGCTCACATTGAGAATTAGTGCTTGTTTCTAAACACACTGATTATCTCTTGGTGCTTCAGATCTTACAGTCCAGTTTTTTGGGTTTTTCTTTTGATATGCTAACATGCTTTTTCATCTTCTAGGGAAGCGGTTCGCTACATCAATGAGAACCTCACTATCGGGACAGATGACCTTGGCAGAGAGTGCTTAATCAATGCAGCCAAGACCTCCATGTCCTCTAAAATCATTGGGGTGTATCCTTTTTGCTGGACAGTGCATGAAAATGTTTCTGTGGCTGGAGTTTGCAGACACTGAGCACAATTTGTAGTTGTTCATCTGCCTTAACCTTGATCCCTCAGTGATGCAGACTTCTTTGCTAACATGGTGGTGGATGCTGCAATGGCTGTGAAGTTTGTGGACAGCAAGGGGGTGGCCAAATACCCCATCAATTCTGTTAATGTGCTGAAAGCCCACGGCCGCAGCCAGAAAGAGAGCTTCTTGGTTAATGGATATGCACTGAACTGCACAGTTGGCTCACAAGGTATGTTTGTCAGAGAGAAATTCCCCAATATTAGTTATAGACCTGAGGATTTACTTATTAAACTCCCATTTAAATTTGCTGCTATGTCTATCCTAATGGCATTAGCAGTGATACGCGTGGGAGACAGTACACTGGCTTTGTAAAGAAAGCAGGCGCAGTAGTTTGTAAACTGTGGCACCTCTTTTCTAGCCAGACAATGGAGTAATGGCTCAAAGAAAAATTACACATTTTAATGTCTTTGTGAAGTAAGGTATAGTCATTTTTAATCTGACATTTCCCCTGCTGAACTTGGTGTTTTGTCTTTTTCCAAAGGCATGGTTAAGCGTATTGCCAACGCAAAGATTGCATGCCTCGACTTCAGCCTGCAGAAGACCAAGATGAAGATGGGGGTCCAAGTCATCATCAACGACCCAGAGAAGCTTGACCAAATCAGACAAAGGTAAAAACTCTTTTTCTTTTATTATCCTTAAGACTTATCCCATTTAAATTTACTGTGATGCTGAATCAATAGCTTACACGGTGATACGCGTGGGAGAAAACATCAGCAGCCTGAGTCGAGGCAGCAGCTTCTCTCTTAGCTGTTGAGCGAGCACTGTGGGCCGGACAGTTTTGAACTCTGTTAGTATTTTATCTAAATGTTACAGGAGAAACTGAATCTAAATGTTGAATTTTTTGCTCCAGAGAATCTGATATCACCAAGGAGAGGATCCAAAAGATTTTGGCATCAGGTGCCAATGTCATCCTGACCACCGGCGGCATTGATGACATGTGTCTTAAGTACTTTGTTGATGTTGGAGCCATGGCAGTGAGAAGGGTTCTCAAGAAGGACCTCAAACGCATCGCAAAGGCAACAGGAGGTAGGTTGCAAGTACGCTGAAGTTTGTACTTCTTGGCGTTTGTGTTACTGGTCGTTCACGTCTGTGCATATATTTTAATATCTTTGTCAAACCCTTAAAGTCAGTGGTTTAAACTTATGAATAAGATGGTGAAGTTAGTTGCGATTGTCCATTTTCAGCCACCATCTGTCCTTCTCTGACCAATCTGGAGGGAGAGGAGACCTTTGAGGCCACTATGCTTGGTCAGGCTGAGGAGGTTGTGCAGGAACGCATCTGTGATGACGAGCTCATCCTTGTCAAGAAGTAAGAACTGCATCTACATGTAACGTTGTTTTACACCTCATACTGTGAAGCCATTACAGATATGTGAGTACAGTTAGTCGAGAATATTTCAGTGCATGTAAATGAGCCTCATCTGTAGTTCTGAGAGGAGTTGTGATAAACTGAGGTCATGAGAAGGATTTGTGTCATCTGTCTGTCTTCATGTAAATGTTCTACAGTCTGTCACTCATTAACTGCACTGCTTTTAACTTTTAATCCCTTCAGCACCAAAGCACGCACGTCGGCATCCATCATTTTGCGCGGGGCCAATGACTTCATGTGTGATGAGATGGAGCGCTCGCTGCATGATGCCCTCTGTGTGGTCAAGAGGGTGCTGGAGTCAAAGTCTGTAGTGCCGGGAGGAGGCGCTGTGGAGGCAGCTCTGTCAATCTACCTTGAGAATTATGCTACCAGCATGGTGAGACATATTCCACGAAAAAAAAAAAACATGCAGCCTTCAGGTATCTGTGTTTTATTTTTTTGTCATGAGTTCAGTTTCCCCAATGCTGAAATATCTGTCACTTATCAGGGTTCTCGAGAGCAGCTGGCTATTGCTGAGTTTGCTCGGTCCCTCCTCATCATCCCCAAGACGCTGGCTGTGAACGCAGCACAGGACTCCACTGATCTGGTGGCCAAGCTTCGGGCCTTCCACAACGAGGCTCAGGTTAATCCAGAACGCAAGAATCTGAAGTGGTGAGTCTTAGATCTGTTTTCAAACTGTCCCTGAGGCGTCTTGAAGTGTTTGGGTTTTGGGCGGGTAGCTGGACAAAAGAAGGGTGAACTTACTGTGTTATACAGTATCTGATAGCTTTTTGGTCTTTTGTCTAGGATCGGTCTGGACCTGGTGAACGGCAAGCCGAGAGACAACCGTCAGGCTGGCGTGTACGAGCCCACCATGGTCAAAACAAAGAGCCTCAAGTTTGCCACAGAGGCCGCCATCACCATCCTCCGTATCGACGACCTCATCAAACTGTTCCCAGAGCCGAAGGAGGGCGGGCAGTCGTACCAGGACGCCGTGCAGTCGGGCTCTCTGGAGGGTTGAAAGGCTCTGATTGGTCCAGATTTGTTCATCGTCTGTATTTATACATAAGGAGCTCTTCATGGCTGTTGCTCTAGAGTAGGCCGTGCACTTTGCCTGTTTACTGTTCTCCCACCCCCGCTGCCCTCGAGGCTCTCGCTTCCAGAGGAACTGTAAGTGATTTGTTTTTGTTTTTTGGACACTTAATAAAAGCTCCAATGGTTGTACATGACCGTTGATTTGTTAGACTCTATGGCTGATAATTCTTTATTGATATGTAGATCCGCTAGATTACAGAGAACATTTTCACAAACATCTGGTTATTTACAGGAAGCACAAGTTTTGACACGGCTAGCAACTTAAGCACTTAACCATATGGCACTTAGCTGTGTTTCAAGGTGTTAAGAGAACATGGAATGTTGATCAGTATCTGCTTTCAGAGCAACCGAAACCTTTTAAGTGCTTGAAACAGCTATCATATAAATTACATACAGCATGTCTTCCAAAGCTTACTGGGCACCAATCATGAATTGCCTTTGCAGTTTTAGTGTTAACTGTACGACTGAAAAAAGTAACTGAAGCAGAAAATTTTAAAGGCAAAAACTGACAAACTGATCTTCATTAACTGCCAACTGCTGCTTACTGCAGTATGGTGCCTATTTAGTAGTAATACCAGGTTGTAAGAACAATTTTTAGCTGCGATTGCTTTATGTTTAAGCTGTCAGCATTCACTAGATTTTCATAATCTACACATCTTAAATCCTCGGAGCACTGAGCCACATGCTACACAGCTCAAAACCTGAGGAAGGGTGAATTTAAGTTAAGTTCACAGTGAGAATGGCAGGCAATGATTGGTCAAGACGACACACACTTATTACTTTTACCTGAAGTACTGTGATTTGGAAGTGCCCAGGTAAACAATGCTTCTCATGCCCTGCAGTGTAAACAGAGTATCCCTTATCCATTAAGAAAATGAGATTGAGTGCAATCTCTGAAGCTGCATTCGGTTTTCATCTCAAACTCTCTCCACGCACATGGCGATGCCCATCCCGCCTCCAATGCAGAGAGATGCCACGCCCTTATGGCCTCCAGTCCTCTGAAGCGCGTGCAGCAAGGTCACCAGCACTCTGCAGCCGGACATGCCGATGGGGTGGCCCAGAGAAATGGCGCCACCACTCACATTTACCTGAGGAGAGGACAGAAAGGACAGCGCCTCAGCGTCACCATGCTGTTCATAGCTGGACTCTGGAGGGACATGTGAACCTGCTGTATGACATACATATAAACTTCGTACCTTGTCTACATTCAGGCCGAGCTCTTTAACCACCGCAATAGACTGGGCAGCGAACGCTTCGTTGATCTCGAATAAGTCGACCTGGTCCAGCTGCCAGCCTGCTTTCTCAACCTACCAGAGGAGAAACGAGACGAGGGACAGAACTGAGCACAAAGAAGCATTTTCTCAATAATCTTCACATTTAGTTCTGATTTCTCACCGCTTTCCTGATGGCCGGTATTGGTCCAGTTCCCATGATAGACGGGTCAAGGCCAACTTGAGCCGATGATACGATTCTGGCCATGGGTTTAACACCACGCCTCGCAGCCTCTGATTGGCTCATTAGGACAGTTGCTGCTGCTCCATCATTAATACCTTAAGTAGAAAAGGAAATAAAATAGCTTTATGCATGAATTTAGACAAAAAGCAGGAAAAGTCCAGCAGTGGCAGACATTGTCTTGATGTGTCAGAAAAAGATGCTCTCGAACCTGATGCGTTTCCCGCGGTGACGGTGCCACTGTTCTTAATGAAGCAGGGTTTGAGTTTGGACATGCTGTCCATGTTGCTGCCGTGGCGAGGAAACTCATCCACCTTCACCTCCACTGGACCTGAAGATGAAAGACAGATGATACAAAGCATGTACACAAAGGATGGATGTGACCATTCCTCTGAGGGTGAATTAGCTAATCAATCACTGATCAACGCCTTGCCTTGTCTGGTTGATACGGTGACTGGAACAATCTCTTGTTCAAAGTGTCCCGCTTTCTGTGCGGCCTCTGTTTTGTTCTGGGACTGGACAGCAAACAGGTCCTGCTGCTCTCGGCTGACGTCCCACTGCTTCGCCACATTCTCAGCTGATAAAATACATTCACAAGATTTATCGCAACAATGGGTACTCGTGTCGAGGCATTTTCCTGTGCGTGTTCTCAGCTGTGCGCACCTGTGATGCCCATGTGGTAGCCGTGGAAGGCGTCTGTCAGGCCGTCAGCCACCATGGAGTCCTGCAGGGAGGCATCGCCCATCTTCACACCTGCTCTCATGTGCAGGGTGTGAGGAGCCTTTTGGTGGAACCAGAAAACAAACAGGACGTCTTAGCATCGGGGAAATAAAACTGGTTTCCCTCCTTGACTGCTGGAGAACATTGCAACCCGTGGAAGAACATTTTTGTATTCGTATCCTAAAATTTCTGTTTAATGCTTTTTAGCAAATCCCTTGTTTCAACTTCAAGCCTCATGAGAAATGATCACTAGTATAATCAACACCCCTAGAATTGTCATATAAGGCTGCCGCTTTTAAAGAAACTCCTACCCTGCTCATGCTCTCCATGCCCCCTGCCACCACCACAGTGGACTCTCCAGCCTGGATGGACAGAGCTCCCAGACACACAGCCTTCAGCCCCGAGCCACACACCATCTGGCAGCTCCAGGCCGGGACAGGGTAGGGGATACCTGCCCCAACACTGGCCCGACGTGCCGGGTTCTGCCCCTGACCTGGAGTAGAGGAAGGGAAAGATACAATGAGATGAGACTGATGTTACTGTTAACATGAGCCATGGATGTGGGACGTCTGTCACACTTTCATCTCAGCAATTTCCTGAGCTTTCACCTGCTGTTAAGACGTGTCCCATGATAACCTCAGAGACCTCTTCTGGCTTCACTGCAGCCCGCTTCAGGACGTCCTTGATCACCACTGAGCACATGTCATGCACAGACACCGTGGACAGAGCACCGTTCAAGGACCCTGGGTGACAATGGAGAGGAGAGGAGGTACTGTAGCACGAGTACACCATGGTGCATTTTCATCTGTCGCCATACGAACAAGGGCTAAGCGTGTGACACTTAAGCGTGTGACACTTGCATTAATTTACATAATCAACTGTTTGATCATTGAGGATGTCCTCTTATATCATCATACAGCAGTTTCTGTTGGTTTTTTCGAGCTTTTGACAAAATAAGCCATTAGAAGGTGTCACCTGTCACCTGAATACTATTAATTGTTGCATCTTTGCTAAGTCATAAAAGGGTATGAATGTAATAATTCAGGTGTCACTTTTGACCAGGCACTGTCTGATAACCAGCATGTTTTTCCAGCTGATGAATTTGCTCCACTGATCTTTACTGTTTCTCAAACTAGGATGGAGATGGTTATAAATACTTAAACTGAACCCCGTCTAGATTATTATAACTCCATTGCCACCTGTCATGGCAAAGCTTCTTACCAGGCCCTCGCAGGGGTCTTAATCTCTTCACACTTACACTGGCTCCCTGTCATATTCAGAATCCAATTCAAGATTCTTGAGATCACCTTCAGGGATCTGCATTAGAGATCTGCTGCAGATCTGACCAGTCTCAAAGGTCCTCTGATCAGAGCTTATTGGCTGTTCTTCACTTTACTCTCAAAACTAAGCAGACTTAACAGAAACTGTCTGTGACCTGTTTAGACTTGTATTTGGTTCGTTTTATTTATTTTTTGTGCAGCACTTTGGACGTCTGATCTAGAGGGCGGCCATGTCAATAAACTGTATTTAGTTACTTAGCATAAAGTTTGTCATGACCTGTAGTTACACTTAAGGCGTCCCTGAACGCACAGTGCCCTTGTTATACAGTTAAATGTGTCACATCTTGGTTTTGGGGGGTCACGCCTACTTCTGACACGGAAGACGTGTTGTACCAATGGTAGAAAGCTCGTGCTCCATGGCACTATAACCTGCCAGCCAATCACTGTTCTCAGAATACTCCCAACACCAATCAGAACGCTGCGACACTTAGCGTGTTTGATTGAATTGACGGACATTAACCACTTCAACGAATTACACAAGAAATAAAATGCATATGTAAGTATGTACAACAAAACACGAAAGCTACAGTAATAATTAAATTCTACGATAATCAACTTAACCACCGCGCTAACGAGCCACAGTGCAGCAACAGGAAAGTAGCGACGTTACAAACTGTTTCAAATGAATGTGGATTGTTGTGGTTATTAAATCTTACCGATCGGTGTCCGCGCGGCAGAGACGATGACAACAGGCTCCGGGTTCATTGTGATGGACGGCTGGTTGGAGTCTTTGCTTCAGACTGTTCCTGTAGCTGTTTGTCCACGCTGCAGTGAGCTCTGTTCATACTACTGAGTACCCGAATGACAAATCTGCACTTAACAGGATCTGTGCGAGTCACTGCTGGGACAATGCACCACAGCGCCACCGTATGGGCTGGAGGATAACAGCAGCGTTGGGTCATTCATTATAACGCCTGTTCCCATTCAGGTTAATTCAAGTTTGAATTTAAATGACACACATCCAATCAGGATTCCCGCTATATATATTATTTACTTAATATTATTTTTTTCCATAACATACTTTAATACAAAAACATAGCTTGTTAACTTTATCTCTAAATATGTTTTCTGCTTATCTGTATTGTTCCTTTCTACCTCTCCAGTCTTCTTCATAGGTGACTGTGATGCTTCATTGTCCATGAAAATTGATTTATTACGTCACCCAAATCACGTTAATGTGAGATTTATGGCATATGCACTATTTGTCAAAAGACAAAGAAACTCCATTTTTATACTTTCATTCTCACATTATAGTAACTTTGAATATTTTTGTTAAACCACACGAGTTGCCTTTCATAGACAGACTCATAGATTATATGATGAGGCCTCTTGAATATTTATGTTTCACTTGAACCAATAGGTTATTTACATAATGAGTTTCCATACCAACATAGTGATAGCTTGTAATAATAGGTTTCACTCTGTAGTATTAAAAATCTTTATTGGTATTTGGTCAGTACATGAAAAGGACTGAAGTCAGAATAATATGAACATCGCATATAAACTACTCACAATTCAACAGAATCTTTTGAACTGATTTTTTTTCCTCAATGAGAAATTAAAATTGCATTAAAAAAAAAAAAACACAGGCCAACATCTAAAAATGACCTTTAATATTGCGAAGCTACTGTAATTCAGTGATTTTACTGACTTTTTGACGATGAGTTACAACACCAGATGCCTGATTTCAGTGTCAAGAGCTCAAACAAGAACAGCATAGACGTGCTCAAATAAACAGCAGAATGAAACGCACTAGTTTTAAGTCATACATCCACTCAATTCAAATCTAACATTAACCCATACCTGTTATATCCCTGTTTAGCAACACAAATGTGACAGAGGCATCACAATAGGCAAGGGGAGCAGGGTGAAAACAAAACTTCTTGGACAGCAGTGCTGTGTTACAGACTATGCGTTTGTTGCCTTGTTTGTATATTGTATAAAAAAGAAAAGACAGTACATGTGAAAGTACATTACAAAACCACACTGTCGCTCGCGCTGGAGTCCAGGCCGTTCTGAGTGTGCCGTGAACCTGCAGTCCTCGTGCCCTTGGTCACCAGGGCAGCCTTGTCCTCGTGGGGGTCGGTGGTGGAGTCTGTGTCATTCGAGTGCTGAGTCAATGATGTCTCGCTGCCTGTCGGAGAGTCCACGCTCTCGTACCCTGCGCTCAGCTGGCTCCCGAAACCCACAGGTCCTCCAACTCTCCCAGCTGCAGTCTGACTCCCTGATGCCTCCTCCGAGTGGTTGGAAAGTTTGGTCTCAGCTTCGCCGGGGCTGGAGACCATGGGGGACATGGGAAAGTCTTCCTCTGTGCTGCTGACCTCCCGGTACAGGCTGGGTGTGGTGGTCTCGCTCCTCTGGGATGAGTTGCCATTGCTTGGTCCATTGGAGACCCTCCCGTAGTCTTTCCCCATTGGTTCAGAGGGAGCACCGGCCTGCTCCGGCTGGGTGGACGGTTCAGCGGACGAGCTGGAAGCAGTGGGTGAAGTCCTGCTGGGTCCTGCTCCGGCCAATGACCCCTGAGTTTGAGACAGCTGCTGACGAGACTCTTTCAACTGCTGCTGCAGGACGAGGATGGTGCTCTGCATCCCCTCTACCTCCTCATCTAGCTGGATGATAAAGTCATTCAACTCTGGTCGAGACAAGAGATCAGGAACAAAGAAAGAGCAAAGTCAAGGATCAAATCAACAGGATGATGTTAAACGATGTAAATGTGAGAAGCAGTCAGCCTCGGTAAAGTTAAAACGCTCACGCTCTCACCATCTTGGCTGCTCTTGAGCTCTTCGCTGTACTTCTTCTGCAGGGCCAACTCAGCCTCCAGCTGGGCGATGCGTCCCTGGGACAGCTGCCTGCCCAACTCCTGGTTTTCCTGAATCAGCATTCGACACTTGGCCATCAGTTTCTTCCCCGTTTGGCTGTAAGGGAAACAAGTCTCACATCACACAGTGAACCAGGAGACAAACACGACAGGCAAAAAGATGCCGTTGATCTGTTCCAGCTGCCTGATCCACAACATAAACTCTTCAATCAGGCCATCCCTACATGCCTCTCTGGTATCAACAGGACTTTGATTATATCTATTAGATTCCATTACAATGTAAAATTATCAGGGACCCCTAACTCATACCTGGTTTGTACAAATAAATGTAAATTATTTTCTTGTACAAGATCCAAAGTACAAACTGTTTCTTTCTCTAAAAAAACTAAAAGCTAAATTATGAGTATGTGTCACACTGTAACGTAATTCACCATTTTGCACATTGAAGACAAGTGAGCAATTTAAAAATAACAGTGGCAATTCTGCCGCTACCAAACTCTGACATTCAAAACGCACTCGCTACCTGACTCAGTGTGAAGAAAAAGCAGAAAAAAATGTGACAGAGTAATATTAGAATGACACGCTACAAGAAAAACTACATGTAAATACCAACTCTTAACTATGAGTAGCAGAACCAGGCACTGCTTTTGTGCAGTCATCACTTTAAATACACAGGAGCAAGTGTTTCAACAGTAAAACCAAACAGCTTGAGGTGCTGCTTTCTCAACTTCACAACAGGTTAAGGAACAACCCCACAGTCGAGCACACCTGTTATAGTTACAGTAGCAGTTATTTGTGGTTATGCTTTACAAAAGCCCTAATCAAAAAGCCAACTTTGCGGACATATGACAGGCATACACATTATTTAAAACCATAATTAACTGACATCTATTTAGTCTATAAAAGCCTACAGATGTCATCTTGCCAGACAAAAGTTTAATATTAACAGTAATAGCAAATAATCTCAGCAACTGTACCCTATGAAAGCATTTAAGTGGTAACAGCTCAGAAAACCACATGTATATTTCTTACTTGTCATAAAAAATGAAGCACTGCACATTATTTAGTTAATTGCATGTACTGCACATCTTCTCAGTAACTGAAGTCGTTATCAAAACCATTAATTTCTTGTAAGGACTGGGAAGACATATGCATTTAGCTGTCAAAGGGCTGTGTATACACTGCCAGCTCAAATCTCACCTGAGTATGAATTTGTTTTTAAAGACAGGAAAAGACAAACAGATTCCACGTGCATTTCATTCTTTACACAGTGGCTACAGATCTGTGCCACACAGGTGAGGAAGAAATGTCTAACCAGCTATTAGCGTAAATGGCTGAGGGAGAGATTATGAGGTCAATAACAAAAATACACAGAAATACAATACATTCTCATCAACTCATAACATGACTTGTTAAAGACATTTGCATTCACAACTTGAAAACAGGACTCAGTGCACCTACAGCAGTGTGTTCAGTATGCATGTGAAGAACTAAGCGGAGCTTAATCCATCATAAAGTGCGAATGTTCATACAAGTGTCAACAATCAAAGCCGATTGTGCTTCTTGGTTCACACACACTGCAGTAAGTGTTTGTTTCAGAGAAACAAGAGAAAGATCAAATGAAATGCCAATAAAAAGAAACAAGTCACAAATAAAACATGTAAATACACTCTACCGTGAGTGGGCCCATGTTTAAAGACACAGGCGGCTGGACCCTCATGCCTGAACCACAGTCCTCTGTGGACCAGGATCTGGCTCCGCTCACAGTCTCATCATTTCTACTGGCTCTTCCCCCCAAAGTCTTACTTTTAAATCCTAGAAACTTTCCTCATGTTACTGCAATGTATCTAGACTGTCCAAAAAGTCTTTACGTTTCTCAGGCAGACTAGAGGGGTATGTGTGTGGCGTAATCCACAGTTAAATGTCTTTATAAACCAAGTATGGGAATTGTCTGTAAAATGTTCAATTGCTGTTTTAGGCTAGGGATGCTCCCTGCCTGACTCACCCTCCACCATAACCCCCCTATTAAATATGTGAGCTGTCTGCTTTGAGCTGAGGGTGCAGGGAGGGCATTTATCCGTGTTGGGAAGTGAGTGACCACCTCTTCAGGAACAGTCCGGACTCCTTCAGGCCCTTGGACGGTGAGGGGATACGAGGGGAGAGAGCTGAAACACAAGTGTCACCTGACCATACTGTCTTTTCACTTTAGGTTATGTGATATGTAGCTGGCACAGTGCAAGAGTACAAAAAGTTTTGTTTTGCAGTGACTGGCTTTCTGTAAAGTCTGAGTCTCGTGGTGAGTACAGCATTTGTCAGCCTTCCCCCCCACCATTGTTCCTGCATGCCTGCAGTGAGAGTGAGGGTGGGGGGCATGAGGAAGTCTTGCCTTTTTGGGGGGGAGGGGGGGTTATTTTGATTGTCTTTACCTATCAGGTGTAAATTTCCAGGCACTCAGTTCATTTTGGGCCTGCTCCAGTTTGTCTTTAGTCTGTTCTAGTTCAGCCTTCATTTTGAGGAAAAACAAGTTGATGGCCGGGTCCACCATGGATGACCGCAGTTGGGCCGCACTCGGCTGCTGGACTTGCTTGAGGTACTGGATCTGGGTCTGCAGGATAAAACAAACAGGTGTCACAGACTGGTACAGTGTAGGATATCTCTACCAATGAAGAGCTTTTGGTTGTTATGACTACCAGATCTTAAGCTTGACCAATTCCATTCTGTGAAATCACATTAGCATTTCCCCCCAAATCAAAAGAATTCATTCAATCCTGAGCCTTGGAGAATAAACTGGGTCACAAGAGATCACTAAAAGTGAGACCACGTGAGGCAATTTCATCATGTTGCCTTTTCAGATAGCACCATCCATCAGCTTTGAACAGTATCTAGATTTAAATTCACACTGCTGCAAAATAAAAATACTCAGTTGGATTGTAATCACACATGTTAAGATTCATCTTAAATGACATCCCAGCTGTTTAAATTCTACAGTAAAAGCTACCGTTAGACAGGAGCTGCTTTCCAGGACACGCCCAGCAAACAAACAAAGACTCACCTGCTAAAGTCAGTTATGATGACTTCAAATTTCCATAAACTTAATTTTAATATATTTACACGAGAGGCGACTAATATGCTTCCATACTCAACGACCAGCGAAGAATTAAGGCATTTCAGTCAAAAATGGTGGCCTACTTTTTTTACACCTTGTAGTTAAAGGGAAAGTGACCACATGGCTCCCAGTTTAAAACCTGTCTAACCTCGACCGCCAGTGTGTGTAGTGTTTACCTCAGCTGTCCTATAGGAATGGCATGTGCTGCCATAAAGCCACTGGGTGATCCACTGAGCTGTCAATCTGATAAGAGCATAAGAATGCCTTCCCTGACACAGTTTACCTATAGCCTAGATGTCACAGTAGTAAATGAATCAAGGTGTAGTGTAATGCAGAAATGAAGTAAATTAGTAGACAGAGAGAAAAATAAAAATTCCAGTTTTGATAAATAATTGACAGGCTAACTTGTGACAACAAATTAACTTAAAACATCCAATATTAAATCAATACCTAAAGTAATGGTTAGCTGCAGCCACAGTGTAAGCAACTATGGCACAGCGTTATTACTCACACTCACAGGGCATTACTGATAACAGAGCATCAATAAAAATTCATTTCCCAACATCACAAGCATTAAGACAGTGGAGGAACAGACACGTACTGTGCACTCTTGCATTTCCTGCTCCTTGGTGGCAAGTCGCATGACCAAGATGTTCTCCCTGCGTGCAGACTCCTGCTGCTGCTGCTTGAGCTTCTCCTCTGACTCCTTCAGCCCTGTTACATCATTGGCTAAGACAGTGAGGAGGAGAAGGGGGAAAAAAAAAGGGGGCATCAGAGGAAAAATCACTTCCACAAGCAGCCAAATATAGTGTGTGCAATACGTAGTGATTATCACTGGCAGAGATGCTGGCAGGACAAATGGTGTACATGTTGTATTGGATTACATTTATGTAACAGCAGATGTACTTACAACATAGATCTGCATATTTGGCCTCCAGGACCTGAACATATGCTTCATGCTGTTTCCACCTGGGACGAGCAGAGCGTTCGTAAACATTAAAACAGATTAAGTTTCACCACAACATAATTAATCTGCCATTGTAGAGCTGTTATTTACCTTGTGCACAGCTCCTCTCGAGTGAGGGTCTTCATGTCAGATTCACTAAGGCGAACCTGGAGAAGAAAAACAAGGACTGGTTAGATTAAGAAGACTGTCATTGAATTAAGATCATGTTTACTCGAAGCTCGTGGCAAAACGCACTCACCTTCTTGGGCAGAGGCTCCTCGTTGGTCATTGTGAATTCTAGAAGTGCACATAAAAGAAAAGTCACCATTAATCACACCTTGGTGGTCGTGTGTTAAAGCGGCTGCGTCGTCTTTAGCTGTAACGCGTCCACACGCAGTAAAATATGACATGTATGACAACTTTGCTAACTTGCTACTAACACTGCGGTTTCCCACTGACAAATGAAGCCATGTGTGCAACGACTAGTAACGGCCTGACCGACCAAATGAAAGTTAACATCACCGGTTGATAAGAGCTGTCGAGCTTAATGTTAGCTGGTGTGGCAGGCAGCAACGATGGATAGCGAGGAAGGGATTTAAGCTAACCAAGGTGAACCCTCGGCGCTGGTAACATTTAGCAACCGCTAGCAAAATATGTAGAGCACGGGAAAGTAGAGCGTTGAGCTACATTTTTTTCTTTATGTTCCGCCTGGCAGCGTGAAATTCTTGGCTCTGTTTTCGGCTCCTTGTTATCACAAAATGGCGGTGAAGGAAATGACTCCCTCCCTTGCGCTTTTCCTGAAACTAGCGGGCTCTTGGCTGCAGATATCAGGCCTTCAGCCTTCAAAACACTTACCAGTCCCGCGTCCTTCGATTGTTCTGGAACCTCTTTGCTTCACCGACTCTTTGTAAGGCGCAAAATGGCAACTACGTTGGAAATTTGCTGTGAATTTATATGTAGCTGACTCGCCTCGGCGTGACCACCATCATTTTCGTCAGTGAAGGCAGAGCAGAATGGCTATAGTCGAGCTGCTGCACTCGCGTTGCTGCAGAGCACAGCCAGAGACGGGAAGACAAAACAGACCTCTCACTCCGCCGCAATTTCCGGATCCTGAAACGAGGCTGAGGTGCACACGAGTCACAGGGAAAAAAATGTGGAAAAATGCTGCCAGCTAGAACAACATTAACAGGTAGTTGTTTATTTCGAAGAAAGATATGAAACATGACATTTACTCAGGTTTTTTAAATGTTATTTTATCAAACCTTAGAATGCAACAGTGTGTATAGGAAAATAGCTTGGTGTCTTTCATGTATGGGCATATTAGAAAGTTGTGCAGTTTAGAGCTGAAACAATTAGCTGATCAATAAACTGATTGAGTCAAACGGTTTAACTGCTCATTAACAATTTCGATAGGCAATTGTAAATTGATTACATTGATCATTGCCAAAAACTGCCTGGTTCCAAGCTCTCAGTTGTAAATATTTGTTCGTTCCCCTAGTCTCCCATTATAATTTTTTTTTTTTTTTTTTTTTTTTTTTACTGTATTCCTATCATTCAATACCTCAATACATAATTTTCATCAATTGTGTGTTAAGGCTTCTCATTCCCCAGTGTTGACTGACTTATGCATGATGAAAGTTTGTTTTTATGCTGTTAGTGTGAGACTTTCTTTGAATGAGATGAGGGGAAGGTCTTGCCACTCTGATTTATTTAGGCAAATTTGCTTGTTGCAGAAAATGACTACGTGATAGCATTCCTTTATCTATCCATGATATTAAAGTATGTAGTTCAGATGAGACCAGCCAAGAAAACGTGTTTTCAATCACAAATACTGAGATCTTGTTGGTTTTATTCACGAGTGATTCATTTGCTTTATAATAGACGATCTCTGGTATTACCTCCGATTTTATTGAGATGCTCACGTGATTCTTTACTTTGCTGTTAGTTTTGATAATTGCGCTAAATTGTGTAACCTGTGCATATGATGTGCAATATTTAGTGTTATTTTACAGTGAAATATCTGTTGTCTATTTATCCTTACATCGTATTTTTCACGTTGGAAATATGATATAATATAATGTATAGACACAGAGCACATTATTTCTGTAACAAAATATCCAATGACAGTTGGGCTTTGACTTTTGGTTAAGGCCGCAAGAAACCAACCAGAAGGGTGAATTGAAAAATGTTGTAGAAGAGGGTGGGGTAAAATGTATATTCTGATATTTCAGTATGTCACGTTGTTATCACACATGCTATTATATAGTATCTATCAATATTCATGAAACGCGTTGTATGAATTGTCGTCCTTGAGTTTTATTTTAATTATTGCACACTCTTGCCAACACCCCCACAGAACGTAAATGGTACGGTCCCTCCCTCTGTCAGGTTGAAATCGCACATTTCAAGGGCAGTTACCAGTGTATGTACTCTGTTCTGTCAACCAAGTGAACGCTATCATGAACATGCTTTGCAGAGTTGGTCAAATACGCAGGTAAACCTCATATCAACTTACCATTTGGTGTCATTACACTATTCAAAGTGCACAAGGAATTAGGCCCGCTGACTCCTACTTGCTGCGACTGCTCATGAACTTGAGACAGTTTATTCAGAGCTAACAGTTAGCTAGCCAGGGTGCTAACTTAGTTTAGCAGCTCAGCAAGGTTAGCTTGTGGCGTACCAGATAATGGATATTTTTATATTCGGACACAGTTGTTCATATCAAGCTAACGTGGAGCCTGCAGCCTATTCTACTAAGACATACATAAGACCGTATGATAAAACACAAACAATGCCAGAAATGTAAGTTAGCTAATTTAAAGCCAGCTGCTCAGTTCTTATCAAACTGTTGGAACTTGAACTGATAAACCTGTCTGTGCCAGGCTATTTTGGGCTAATATTGTGAAATTTGAAAGCACAGGCATCACTGGTAGCCAAGTTATTTAGTCTCTCTATATGTTTGGAAACCAGTCATTGTGAACTGGTGAAATGCTCTGACGTGCAAGTTACTCTTTCTTATTAGCTAATCTGAAGCTGACTAGCTAAAAGCCAGTGTCTAATGGTATGGTTGGCTTCATTCTTCCTCTGCTTTGCTTCAGGTGTGCAGCCAGCCTGAGCCAAGCTATAAGCCAGGTCTCTGCATCAAGGCAGAAGCACACGCTCCCTGACCTGACCTACGACTATGGTGCCTTGGAGCCCCACATCAGTGCAGAGATAATGCAGCTGCACCACAGCAAGCACCATGCCACATATGTCAACAACCTCAACGTCACAGAAGAGAAATATCAGGAGGCACTAGCAAAGGGTACAAACACAAATTAGAAAGAACTAATATATTTTAACATTTATATCAAGAAAATATTTGTATGTTTCCTAACATGTCACTATATCCTGAACTTATAACTGTATTGGCGTGTCTCTCACATCAACAGTCACATATTTTTTGACAGAGATGATGTCTTTGTTTTAACCTGCTTGTATTTGGCTTGTATTTTAGGAGATGTGACAGCACAGGTTGCCCTCCAGCCCGCTCTGAGGTTTAATGGAGGAGGCCACATTAACCACACCATCTTCTGGACAAACCTCTCTCCTAATGGTGGAGGTGAGCCACAGGGTAAGCCAAAAATGCAAAAGCTTGTCTTCCTATACACTATTTTCCCTCCCAGCTTTGTTGTGTAGTTAACTTAAACCCGCAACACATGACTCCTACAATGTTAAATTAGTAGTGCTGCACCTGCTGTGAGTGAACAGCTAACTCTGCAGCTCTGTGCAGCCTTTAGCCCAATCTAAAATTTAGCCAGCCATTCCCAGCGAATGAGCTCAGACAAGCTGACCTCCCCAGAACAAAACAACAGACAGCAGAGTAAATGAATAGTTTGTAAAGCATCTAGTAAAATGAAGTTAAAGTTGTTTTTGTGAGGATTTTGCACACCAAACATAGACTCTATGATGACACTGGACAAAGCCACTGTGATGTTACCCATTGTTTTTTTTAAAGCCTTGAGTGTGCCACTATGGCCATCGTCATCTTGGTTTGTTGGACCTAGAATTGACCATGTTTGGATGACAGGGTGGAGCTGGGGAGAATACGCATTGCTACACCTCTATCCTGATCAGATCTGACTGAGAACCCAAGGACATGCCGTGGTAATTACTTGTCAGTCACAAGGTAGCCATGTCCTGAAGCTTTATTGTCTATTCATTATGGGCCCAAAATTTTACAAAATGAACATCGTGCTGTATTGAAGAAGACTTGAAACTTTAAATTGTGTCCATGAACTCATTCAGAAACTGTTCACTGAGGTAATAAGTCAAGTGAAAAGTGGGGTCATTTTCTAAATACAGATTTCTCTCAGCAGCCCCTGTAGGCCATTGGAAATACTGCAGGGTTAAGGCACTCAGCTATGGCCCACTCCCAGAGGCTTTGTCCACTTATTATACTGTCTGAGTTACCAGACCAGTTAAAAAGGAGTTAATATTGGACTTCCATTCATCAGGTGGACAGTCAGTGCCTGATACGCTGGTGGGAGTAGATCTCAACAACAACTGATTTTCCGTTACCATGGGGCTCACAGCACATCTCTCTTTCAGATAATATGTCAAATAAAACAATGTAAATATGCAGATACAGTTTACTGAAAATGTTTCCTGATTTAGTTTCTTGCTGTTAATGTACAGTGTTGCCCTGAAGTAGCACCCGTCTGTGTCACCTCCTGTAGGGGAGCTGATGGAGGCCATTAAGCGGGACTTTGGCTCCTTCCAGAAGATGAAGGAGAAGATGTCTGCTGCGACAGTGGCAGTGCAGGGTTCAGGCTGGGGCTGGATGGGCTATGAAAAGGAGAGTGGAAGACTTCGCATTGCTGCTTGTGCTAACCAGGACCCGCTGCAGGGATGTACAGGTCAGTCGAAAACAGCTTTGAAGTCGAGGTAAAACTTTCTGTCAACAGAATATCATTTCTATTTTCCCCTCATACTCTCCTTTGCCAAATGTCACGAGTGAAACAGAGCCGTCAGGGTGATTGTTTCCTGTCTCTGACCCTTAGGCCTCATCCCTCTCCTCGGTATCGATGTATGGGAACATGCCTACTACCTTCAGTACAAAAATGTGCGGCCGGACTATGTTAAGGCTATCTGGAATGTCATCAACTGGGAGAATGTGAGCGAGCGTCTCCAGACTGCCAAAAAGTAGAATCTAATCCTCAAATATCCCCCATAACCCATAACCCTTTTCACCCTGACCCGTATTGTAGTTGCAAATAATTTTAATCTTGCATAGATGATCATCTACATCAAAGCAGATTATTGGTGCACATTACATTGTCTTTATGGCAAAGATACCACCCTGCATTCATGCAGTTCAAGCAAACTTAAAATTATTTGCAAATGCTTTTTTGTGTCAGGTCTGTTACCAACCCTCCAGGCTTTTTTCAAGCGCACAATTTGGCCCCCTTTCGCATTAAGGCTGGCTTTTGTTAATCACACCCGAATATTGGCTGCCATACATGAGTACTAAGTATCAGAGAGTGCGTATTCAGTGAGTTTTGTCTTTGTCAGAATTGCACCACAATCAGACAATGTTATTGCAGTCCGTGTTTCTGATGTATTATAATAAAATTATAGGATTTCAATTGTATAAGCTTGATGATTGTTGCTTCATTTTTCTGTTTCTATGTGCTGTGATGGATATTGTGCAAGATGCTTTTAACAGCTATTGTTAGAGGGTTATTCATGTCAGAGAAAATAAATGCATGGTCATTTGTAGTCACAGTGGTGACCAGCACAGAGGCTGCAGTCAAGACTTTTCTAGTTCACTTCGGTTCAGGTCTCTATACTCCCACCAGAGGACAATAAAGACTGCTCCTCTTGGGTGTTTAACACGGGTCATGGAATTTCTAAATAATAAAAAAGTGCATTTTTGTGGAGGCATGTTCAAGTTGAGCAAAGTTGACCAAATTTGGTGAGGCATTACAAGCAACCAGTCCACCTCAAAGAGCTCTCCTTGGCTGTAATTCTCAGCTTTCATCTTATATTGCGCTACATGATGCCTATCAACATTTGGGGTTCTTCAGCTTTTTTAAAGGTTTTCTTTTCTAAAGTGCTGCCAAATTGGCTTCGGCCCAATCAAAAGATTTAGTTGAAAAACAGAGCTTGCTGAGAAACCACAGCCCCGCTGATAAAGTCAACAAGGGGTCCTAACACTGTTTGGTACTATCTAAGGCATATACTGTGTGTCCAGTACTGTAAACTAGATGTCTGAGCTGAAAAATCTGACTTTATTTATTGGACATAAAATAGACCATATATGTTTTTGTGATCTGCTTCTTCACTGTATTACCAAAAGAGGGCAGTGTTTCCCAAGTTTTCCTGCTATAGCTGCTTTTGGATCAATGACTCCTAAGTTATCAAGTACATTTAATTTAGGGGTGAGCCAGGTTTTCAAAGGTTACAGTTACAATTAACCTCTTCATCCTTACAGCCCACTAGAGATTTTAAAGAGCTTTAACAGTACATTGTGTGTGACTTGAGTTTATTTTATGTTAAGAAAAAGGTGGTTTCCTTCCAAATAGTATCCAGGACAAGTTTACTTCAGCCATACAAATGACTTCCAGGTGGCTAATCTCCTGTCATCCAAGTGGCTCCGCTCTTCCTGTCAGTGATTAGGACTGACCGATTTGCCAGTGGGAATATCAACATTCCAGAGATCTCGCCCTTTTCCTGGAGGTGGTGCCATGGTGTAGCGGTGCACTGGTTTTCAGTGGGCATGGTGAGTTCAAGCACATGTTGACCAGACTCCAGTCATGAGACTGGAATCGGCTCCCTTTTGCTTGTATTAGATTATGTATCATTCTGGTCAGGATCTGATAGCTGAATGAAGTTAGTGAATGAATCAATAAAAATGAAAACATGCCATTCAAACTCTTGATTTGAACATTTTGCAAATGCATCGGGGAATTATTACATATTGGCGCAGTGTGACTCCATTGTTACATGGATAATGATTGTTAAATCTGACCTACAGGCCTTTTGGGACTTATACATATAAAAATACTACTGATGTGGCAGAAACCAGCTACAGCTGAAAGCATGTGGGAACAGACAAACTCATGACAACTGACTTTAGACTGCTTTTGGAATGAATGACAAAGAGCTGCTTCAATTTATCAGAGCCATAAATACAGGCACACAAACTTGAGCGCTGCCAGCGTTTAAAAACAGAAGTCTCCCCATTTATAAGATGATGGTTCGTCTCAATGTGGCCTACTTTTGCTCCGTAAAAGTTGGGTGTGCCAAAAATTATTTCCCTCTTCCACAACTCGTAAAAAAGATGGAATTCACTCAGGATAGAGTTTCTTTAACCTCTGGAAGTGAAGAGAGGAAAATATTGGGGAAATGTCTCAGCCACTGAGTTTAGCTCCTCTGAAATCCGCCTTTCTTTTCTCTCCCTGTTCTTTCCTGAAGACTGCCACTAAAACCTCCTTTCACCCAAAAATCTGAAAGTGAAACATACACACACATGGAACTTTGTCACTTATCCCGTTTTCAGCCTCCATCAGGCATCCAATAGTAGCTTTGGGACATCCACAACACAGATAACTTGATGCTTTGACACATGTTGATCGGCGTTACGGAGAACTTTCAATTGCAGCAAAGAAGACAGATTTGTTTGGACTTCTTCAAATACACAGACTTTTGGAAGCACGAGCTCGGCTGTTGGTGCAGTTTCTCAGTGGGCGCAGCCAAGCATGCAATGAGACTCGCATGTGGCTTTGTTTCACATCCTTAGTTTCATTGTCGGAGCGTAAGTGGCTGCATAGCGCATGCCCATCACATGCTGTATACTTTATTGATTCACATTATAGCTGGTATTGCCACACACAGGTTTCATTTTTTTGCGTAGCACTGTTCATGTTGTCCCACATTTCAAAGATAAAAAGTTGGCTGCCAAGAAAGAGAAAACCACTGAATCCTTCAAAAGTAATATATTACTTATTCAGACTTGTTACCACTTTTCATGTCCTTTGTTTGGCTTTTGTTGAGTTTTTGAACACTAACGGTATAAAAGCACTGACAGACAGATGGATAGATGGTTGGATGGTTGCAGTAGCTCTACAGCAGCTTACCAGCCAGGGGTGTTTGTACCCTAGGGGGTACATGGATTGTAGAATAGTTGAATAAATTAAAAAAAACTGAAATCAAAGTTTTATTGCGAAATATGTCACCATATACTGAGTCAGCATGTGAACACTATGGAGAGTGCTTGCAGCTTAGCTAGTGAGCAGAGAAGTCTGAAAAGCCAAAAGTAATGGATAACTTATTCTCACAGATATCTTAAAGTAATGCATAAACAGGTCAAAAAATATGTATATCATATACCTATAGGATTATTTTAGTTCATATTATCATTACATATACCATATATGTCATAATATAAGACAAAATAATCCTTTATTAATCCCACAGCAGGGAAATTTGCAGTGTGCAGCCAAGCAATAACCTCCAGTGCCAACGTAATGTGTAAATAATTGAACTAGCCAAGCGTAATAGATGCATGAAACCGATAGCTGTAAGCAATGGAAAATCAGGTGAAATGCCTAAAAGTGATGGATAAATGGTTGAAACATAGCTAAAGTAAACCGTTAAACTAGTTTGTAGTATTGAATAAGGTGAAATAGCTAATGGAGCAATGATTGAAACAAATTACCTCTGCTGCTTAGTAAGAAATATTCAATGGAATGAAAACTTACACTTTAGTGTAATCAATAGTTTGAAATATCATCCAGTTTAAAATCAATTAAAGTGAAGACATCTGGGACATGATGGGTGAGGTATCTGACAGGGCAGAGGTTGGGAGCCACATGCTCTGCGGCGTTCACACCTGCACTGAAGGATCAATACTACCTCCAAGCAGATCTGATATCCAAGTTATGCACACTTGACATATGACTCTTCCCTGAAGGGAGGTCAACATCCTCAATCTCCTCTGTCTCCACAGCCCTCGCAGCTTTGTCATCACATTTCTAGGCTTCTGTCATGCAAAGCTGTCCCACATTGTTCCCTGATGTGGATCGCCTGTGCCGTGTGCCCTACACAAGCTGTCGTTGTCCCATTTGGACTGGAAAGCCATTAGAAAAAGTCGTGTCAACATTACGGAGGTAAAACTTTCCAGCATTTGCCGTACATTGTTCCTGGCAAGGGAGGGCGACGTAGCTGAATTCAGGGTACCCGTCTGGGTCTGAGCCCGAGTCTGAGTGCTTTTGGAGAAGGAGCTCTCCACCAGGTGCTGGCAGCCAGGAACCCGACACTTCAGTGGGTCTGAGGCAGCAGTGTTTTGTGGTAAGCTTCAATACCTCAGCCTGACAGGGTGATTGATTCATCATGGCTGCTCAAAAGACCTAACGGAGAGAAAAGCATCCTCAAGAGCCTGAATAAGGCATAGGCGCGTATACTACATTTCATCAGCTCGCCGCGACTCACTCTCTTCCGCCTCTGTTAGCGTTTCATTCGAGCATTAACATTTCTTCACCTGGAAAATCAGTCTCTGAGAAGCTTTAAAGAAAAGAGAGGAAAGGATTGTTTTAGCAAGAGGGCGTGACCGTGCCTGCTTAATTCTTCTGTGTTATGTAACCGTCGCTTGCAGCAGTGAGGCTAAAGGGTTGTGGACATCGTTTCAGCAGCACAGTGTGATAAATCACCGCAGGCCTGGGGTCATTTAGGTTTATGTGGGATTGATCCAAGCTTGACAAATCCACATGGATATCACTGGCTTTTCTTCTTTAAAAAATGAAGTTCTCCCCACGCTGCCAAATGTAGCTCATACAAGGACCAGAACTGTAGACCTTCGATCCTCGTGTCCATAAAATGAATAAGAATTGCACAAATTTGTTCCCGTAAAGTCACCTCTGCATTGTTCCATGGATTATTTTACAGGCCCACAAATCTGATGCTCTAGCAGCCTTTGAAGCATACAAGTGAAAGGCTTTATAACCCTGACACCTTGTTTAAAAGTAGTCTGGAAATTATTTCCTTCGCCTGTATTTTTTCTTTCCATACCCATCATTTCTGATGCTGCCATTTCCATTTCTATATCACTCATCTTGGCAATTAAGCCTGCTGGATTTTGACTCAATAATCCCACTGGATTTAATCAAGAGAGTGGATAAGTTTTTCCTGTCAAAAATTGGCCCTCCTCTCTCATCCTTTGCTGAGAGTCAGCACTCAGCAGGTCTTCTTTTGACATGCACTCAGGATGTCAGAAGGGAAGAGACTAAAATGAAATAAAGAGTATCTGGAGAATACCCAAAGACCGAGTATTACTGGTATAATGCAATAAGGTGCCTTCATGTGCAGCAGACGTGGCTTCCTGTCTGGGATGGAGCTGTGCCTGCTCCGCACTGCTCCCATTGGTTCCAACTTTAAAAACAAGTTGTCATAGTTAAAATCATATTCCTCTCTGCATGTGGCCTCGTACAACAGACAACTTCATTAAACACATATAAACATCCTTCCTCCGTCATGTCCAGGTATCCACAAAAGTGGCTCACGGTGACAGACAGTAGCAGGAGAGGACGCCTCCTTGGATTCTCTCCTTGGGAAAGCCGGGGAGAGCTAAAATTGCCATTAATCAGCATGTGCCTGAAGGATTTACTGCTGATTTACTGAAATATAAACACAATTTAAACTAGAGATTACTGTTAAATGGGTAGTAGCCGTGGAATAGAGTGAATTTAAGACAAAATTTAGTTTATTTTTTCTTCCCCCTCTTCTTTGGCTCTGTGTGTTTACAGTACATCTGTTTTAGCGTGACTATGTATCGAGCAGTCCTGTTTAGCTTTGGCTCGAGCCGTGTTGATATCACTTAGATGCACATGTTGACCTCTAAGAAATGACCTGATGTTTGTGGAATCTGTGGTACGAGTCCAGCAAAGACTGAGGCGTGAGGGGAAAGAGCTGCAAACTGAGAAATATCAAATAACAAAAGAACTTATTGAATCAGTCCCACTGTCTTTACAAGGTGAGACACTGATTTGACAATGTAAGGACAATGTGTCAGCATCAAAAGAATGACTTGGCTGGATGTTTGGAGTGCAGATAAATGAGGCGATATATCAGATTTTAAAACAATGGCTTAAATTCTTGCACTGGGCGTCAGTGCTAAAGTTAGATCAGAGAAAACACTTTGTGTCACAGATGCAGAGGATAATAATCTAACTTTATTTAAGTGGACTGAAGCCTGCAAACTAGCTGCCAAAGTGCTATCATCACTCCCCAATCTCTGCTATGATTCTATGTTATAGTGCATGCTTGCCAGGGTTGACGAAGTCAGAGTCTAGTTCTGTGCACGTTCTTTATTCATATAAGCCTGGCAGATACTGGATTCTTGATGCCAATATCGAATTTTGATATTTGAGAGTTTAAAAAAAAAAAATCAGCCGATAAAGGCAGACATCAAGTTTTTGGTGAGGATCCCTTAGATTTGTGGTCAAAATGTGTACTGAGATGGAAAGAAATGGAAAAATAAAGCTCTAAAGCTCTCCAGTGGATGTAATGAAGACACCGTTTCTACCTTAAAAAATATCTCTGGCCTCTCTGTCCTCCAATTTCTTGACATATATATGCCTGCATCATATGTACTGTATGCAATAACGTAATATCAGCCAACATGTCACCTCAATCTCTTATGTATGTGATGTTATTGATAGTAACAAATATAAAACTAAGACATTCGGACAATATAAATCTAAAAATTGTATTAAATGTGACATTTATGTTAAATTTTGGAACATTTGTATGTGAAAATATGCACATGCTGTTTTGATCTCTTCCAGATCTATGAAATTATATCCCATAGCTATCAAAGTTAAACAACACAACAAATCAACAGTCTGGCAGACCTGTGACTTCAACACAAGAAAAAAGAAGGGGAGGGGGTAACATTTCTGATGGTATGGTGGTTTCAGCTTTGAAGCCGACCATCGGTATCCAGATCAAAGTTGCATGTCTCGTGAGTGCATACGAGTATGAACAAGACATAAATTCTATTAGCACTTCAGTATATGCCAACACATTGAGCTGTGTCTGCAATTTTTCCCTCTTAACCTTTACCAATGCACTGTGGAAAGCTGGCCGTGTGAGCAGCAGCAGCAACAGATTTTATTTTTCCTGGGGAGGTGGAATGAAGGAGAATCTTCTTATAACGCACTGGCTGGGGAAACAGGGCCTTTGACAGATGTGCATGCTGGAGAATTAAGAATATAAAGTGTCTACTGTAAGTAAGCAGTTACTGTACGTCAGTGAGAATGTAGTCACCCAGGCTTTTGTGCTTGTGATGCATGTGTGATTGTTCTTAGAATAAGTCAATATGTCCTCACTGACCCTGGTGAGCTTTTCTAAAACACATTCATAGCTGAAATGACCCCACCAACAGGGCTGTGACGGGCTTCAGTTTGCTTCAAATGAAGAGGTTGTTGGATCGTCAAACAGCATCTGAAGCGCCCTCCTCTCACACCTTCCCCACACTGGAATTGACAATTTTTAACTGACAATCTGGCCAATTTTTTCAGTTTTCGCTCAACATTTTCCAACATTTTTTGTGTGTACAGCTGATTGCATCCACTGCAGCACCATAAATGTCTTCAAGACCGTCCAACAGTGTGTGTCTTTATCTGCAGCTGTAAGACCGCTTGTCACAAACATGTCTTACAAACTAATTTGTTTTAAGTATAGACCTTTAAGGTGTGAATCAAAAAGTTTGCACAGAAAATGAGGCGAACCTTCATAGAAAAAATCAAGTCGTCATCTGATATATGGTGAGATTTAATAATCATAGCAAGCTATTTTAATCTGCAAACTGCCCTCAGCTGACTTCATATGTCATACATAATGAGATCATGCCGGACAGAAGAGACAGCTGTCTGTATATTTGCCTGAATCCATCAGAGTCCATTCATCATTCTGGTCTGTTATATGTCGCTGTCTATCTAAACACATCTCCACATGGAAAACTAGGAGCAGACAGCAGCATGGAAAAAATGACTGGGTCACAACAGAAGGTATTTTGAAAAGAGAGGGAGAAAAAAAAAGACGTGAGGTCAAAAGCAACTTCAAATGTTGCAACGGTCGATTTTTCACCTGCTGTCCCCAGAGCTGGAAAAAACAGTAGAAAAGATAAGTTTCCCATAAAGCCAACGACAGGAGTTTGCAGTCTAAGGGGAGGCTTTGGAGGCTTTTTAACTCATTTCCTCTTCTGGTCTTGTTTCACCTGCCACGGGCCCTCACAAGTCTGAATCCAGTTTGAAATGGTGACTACATAACAGAGCGAAGAGGCCAACATTTGTTAATAAGTCTAGACTGCAGCTCTGTAACAAGAACCAGCCTGTGATTGTCGATCAATTTAAAACTCTCCAATGTAGCATGAAGTGTTGGTTTGTTGGTGGGGAAGGAAGAAGAAAAGCAAGAGGCCAGAGAGGATGTGGTGGGAGATGAGGTCTGGGTAAAATCAACATGCAAGGGCGAGCCTGGGGGGTGGGGTGGGGGGCAGAGGTCAAAGTTAGAGCCAATTATATAAGAGATCGATATGATAGAGTGAGGATAGAGCCGCAGGTTTAATGTCTATGTTTGTGTGCATGTATGTGTGTGTCAACGTGTGTGTGTGTGTGTGATGGAGATTCTCCCTGCCAGGGGATTTTCCATAGTCACTGCTGTGTTCAGAAACAGATGCAATATTGGCAGTCAGACCAGTAGTCGGGTAGAAAGTCTTAGAAAAATAAGCCCTCAAAGCATTCTTCCCGCTGTCCCAGCTAATTTCACACTCACCCACTTTCTCACTGCCATTCCTTCTTTTAATACAGCCTCTTCCACTGCACTGATTCCCCTTGTTCATTTTACTCCCGCCACGCTGTTTTACTCCAAGTCTGGGCCTGTTTCTCTTCTCATTCTTTCACTTTTTCCTTAATGACTCCGGATTAGGCGACGGCGTCACAGCCGTCGCTCGTTTCAAAGCAAGCGTGCTGATTAATGTCAGTGTATGAGAGACAGTTTTCCTGCACATCGTTAATTTCCTGCGAGCTGAAATCTTCCACTTCGATGACAATCTTTCATTAAGGGAGAACAGATACAACTAAGAAGTAATTTAATCTCTGGCCTGAGCTACAGTATGTGCTGTCTGTTTCTCTCCCTGCTCCTCTCCCTCCTCCCTCTGCTGCTACTCCGTCCATGTGAGGTGATTCAGCATCAGTGGAAGTCTTTAAGGCCGCACGTGAGTGACCTCATCCTCACACATCTGCAGCAGTGCTTTACCAACGAAGGCACCACGCAGGGCCTCAGCACTCTGCAGGGGTTATGGTCAACACATGCAAAAGCACATGCTTGATTACTGAATTAATACAGTGCACACATCCCTTCAGACTACACTTTTGAATACAGACACAAACACATCCACACGCAAATAATTACTTTCAGATTTGCATCAGACTTTGAAGGAAGTTCCTTATAAACACCCACACGATAGAAACACCCAGACTGTGGAAGATCTGTCAACATTATAGCAGCTTTTTAATGCCTAATTAGCAGCATAAGACAGACATGTTATGGACAGGGCTCAACTTCAAACAGTTAACCCTGAGTGTGTGTGTGTGTGTGTGTGTGTGTGTGTGTGTGTGTGTGTGTGTGTATGTAGATGTGCATTACTCACGTTGTAGGGACATACATGTGTTTATACAGTCACACTGTGGGGACTCGCCTTCCTTATGTGGACAAAACACAAGTTCCCACAATTGTGCGTGCATGTGTGTATATGTGTGATAATGAGCCTGTTAACTTGGCTTAATTTCAGCGTTATAGATAAACAGGCCTAAGAGCCAGGCCACCCTCCCTGTGAGGCTGTAATGCTTTTTGTACGGGCTGTTGGACAGATAAACCAAAGTAAAGCGTCAGGGTGTTCACAAAGACGATGAATGTGAGCACCAAACTGCACGGTAATACAACAGAATTTACTCTGATCTAGGCTGCGATTATCCATCCCAAAATAACTGCACTACACAGTATTTTCAGGACAATCGTATAAAAATATGCTTAGAATTCTTGAAACATACCGGAATCACTTAATGTTTTCTTAAGACACAAACGTTTTTACAGCATCACGGATGAGAAATATCTTTTTTTTAGTGAAAAATTGTTTGGTGAACACAGCTGGATGGTGGTCACGGTGATGGAAGTGCAAAGTGGAGGTGTTGGTCTGCAGGACCGTCACCTTCCTCCAGCAGGTTCTGCAGCTTGGCACCTCATTTAGTTTGTGTTCGATTGAAGTTTTCTTTTGCTGGGGACGCATTTGGCAAGCAGAGCCTTCAGCCATGATGAGAGGCTTTGGATTTTGGAATGACTAGACAGATATGGGCTCCCCCTTGTGGTCAGACTCATCATACCCGTTCAAGCTGGAGGGGACACGTGATCCACCAGCTTTCGATATCTGGATTTTATTGTATTACTATTATTTTTTCTAAGATGTAGTTATGATGCAACTTACATTATGATTTCAATGTATTCTTCTGATCATGTCATAGAGCATTCCTCAAAAGTCACACACACCCTTTCCCTATGGAATCGGCTTCTTCCAAAAGTTGCTGGATGAAATCAGCTCTATGCAGTAGGTACACATGCACATGGCCTTCTGCTGCACATCAGTACTGGAGGAGATTTGGCTACAGCCTGACTGTGTTGCTGAGGTGGTTAGTTGAGCATCAATTCCGTGAAACTGTACTTAGGCTGGTGGTGATGATGGATCTTTGAAGGAGGCTCAACAGGTTACTACAGCTCACTGTGAGCCTTTATTGGCAAAGGAGCAGACGTGATGCTATGTGATGTCAACACAGTCTCATTTGTGCTCTCGCTGCTTCCTGTGCAATGTGTTTGAAAATACAACTGTTAGCATGTTGGCAGGCTCCTTTCATCTGTGGCTTTATTGTCTCTGATACATTTTCATTGTGGATATAATTTTCTTATGTGAATTTAGACAAAAATCTGATCTGCTGGTGACTGATAGACAAGTCATGGGATCACCAAAGTTAGTAGGATTTATCCTCTGGGAAACAACTTTCTGTGAAAACTTTCATGGCAATCCGCTTTGCAGTTGTTGAGATTTTGAGTTGCACCGAAAGATCAGCATTTCAATGCATATAGCCACACCGCTAGTGGCAAATCAAAGTAACTGGGATAAAATATAAAGTCATCATTATACATTAGTTTGCAGGTTTCTAATAGAGCTGATGTTTAAACTTCAACACATGTCTTTGTGGCAGCGAATACATTAATTGTTAATACAGCAGGTGCCTTTTTACATGACATGAGGAAACAGTTACACTCATTTGTAGTTTGTGGCTTCCTAATGATAATAATTTTAGGCCCAATATTCACACCCCTTTTAGCTCTGTTTTGGCCTCCGCCATCGTCTGACGGAAACCACTGGGTCTAGTTCATCAGCTCCTCTCTAACATTGTCTGTGAGCTGTTTGGTGCTGGACAGGTGGAACACAATGGGTTTCTCAAGCTTTTTTTGGCTGAAAACAGCTGCCTGCAACAAGGTTGAAAGTGTTGAGAGTGATCCAAAACAATGAAACCGTCGGCTATAAAACCAAAACAATGAGCTGACAGATACTAAAACGCTCTGTCAGGCTGAGAAGAAGTGCAGAGTCGAGTGGTAATTCTCTCTTGGTTCGTCACCCCGTTCACATTTGATCAGTTGTTCCAATAAAAACACTGATTTGTTCAGCTTTTAATCAAGTAGCAGCCGCATTCCCCACTGCTACTCCATACATTCAAACATACAGATGGATGACAAATGAAAGGAAACCTAAACAAATGAGTGGAAAACACAATGAATCCAGATGCCTCTATACACTGTGAGAATGATATCATATGCGATATCTCTGTGGGAGATTTCAGAGTGTTAGGCAACACTCACCACCACCGTCCTTACTGAGACACTTCATGTTGTTTCTTTCCTTTAATTTGTCGCCCATCTGCACAGACAACATGAGATTGGAGAGTATAACGTCGCACACAACCTACATAAACATCCCACGTTGTGCTCCTTTTGTCTCTCCCATGTGCTTCCGTCTGCGTGCAGCCGTCTGGCCTCAGCCGGCCGGCTCACACAAGCAGCTCCTGTTGTGATGTGACTTTTCCATCCAGAGCTGTGGGACTGAGCCATCAGCCAGAGAAGAGCATGGCCTGTTCTTTCACAACATCTCCTGGCTCTCCAATGGAGGATGTTTTTTTTTTAATGCGGAGTGATTAATAATACATTAAGTAAAATATTGCCTGGGAAGCCTCTCTGGGAGATGGCATCCTAAATTTTCCATGTATGACTTCCCTTCTGTTTGAGATGGCTTTTCAAGATGGGGTGTTTTTCTATTTTAAAGAAAGTCCAGATTTAGTGGTGTAATGCATTTGCCAAGAAGGCGGGGGGGGGGGGAGATCCTCAAGCCCAAGTTTCAGATTCATAAAACACTGGGCGACTGCAATGTTTGGATCAAGCATCACTTCCGTTCACTGAGTCGAGTTTAGTGCGTGTGCATTGTTTCTGTGTCTATAGTGTTTGTGTTTCATCTGCTCGCAGGCAAATGAGCAACGTATGCCAACACACAGGAGTACTTGTGTTTCTGTTTATTCCACATCTGTTAGTGTCCATCTGCGTGTAAATAAATCCTGCCCCTGAAGTGCTTTCCAATGGCAGTTAAATGATAAGTAACAACGTCTATCATGAGCACAAGGACCAGACCGATTACGTGTTTGCTCAGAAACTGCTGCATATAAATCCAGATTGTTTTATGTGTTGTTGTGCTCGCTGTCTGTCTGTTTCCTCAGCCACTGGCTTGAGGGTGTAACATTTACAACCCCGAAAAGTCAGACAGGGTGGGAGTGAGTGTTAAAGACTCGTGGAAATGGAGGCGAGTGTCAGAGATGAAGGAGAGCAAAATATAAAATTCACACCGCTCAGGGCTCAATGCTTCACACTTGGTTTAAATTGCATGGAGCACCACAGTTTTGCATTGTGGGACAATACAATGCGCCATGAGTAAGTCAGCTTGTTTGCCTTTTGGCAGCACCGTCTGAGCTATTATATTGTTAATTATTATCTGAAGCTTCTAATTATGTTCTGCTTATCTGATTATATTGTTCTATTCACATTAATTGTTGCTGTCACCAATCTTTCCCGTGGGTCCTATTATGAGACCATTTTATCTCCTCACAATACTTCATTTGTGGTTCTGATTATGTGGTTTGTATCTTAACTGTCAACCATCGGCCTCCTCCACTCATAGCTGGAAACGCAAGTTTTGCTAGAGACAGGTGATAACCAGCTTCAGGACACCGGTCCAAGATCACTTATGTCAGATTTAGTGAAGCATTTTGCCCAAACAGAGATTAAGACCTTGGCGATATTGCCAAGTTGTACAAACTCTGAAATAACGAACTTGACAATAATGTGACATGTCTGCTCTCTTCTTTTGATGCTCTTTCTCATGTCCAGAAGGTGTGCTAGCTCATCAACACGCAACAAGGGTGCAACCAAATGTACAACTGGGGGAAGGTTAGTCACACGCTTTTGGTTTCCTTAACAATCAGAAATACATTGAAAATCAATAGGAAATAACAAGAAGTAGATTCGTTGGCAGGGTTCAGTACACATTTAACATATTCTCTGCTGTATATTGAGGGGAGCAGATTGGTATTTTCTCAATACTGGGGGACACAACCCCCCCAAAGAATGCATGGTTACATCCATGATTTGCAACAACTGTTTTCCTCCCGATGTCGGGCCAAGGCTGATTGACTTTGAGGGATCACAGCAGCTGAGTAGCACCATTCAATAGCCCAGAGACATATGGGATAAATTCCTAAAGAGTAACGCACATATTCCACCTTCATCTAACACATGGCAAAGAGGAATAAGTCAACTTGTCAGATTTTCTCAGGTCAGTAAATGAGCTGAAGGAGAGAGAGACATAATAAACCAATACAGTTTCCATACCGTGCTCGCGTGCAGAGACACATCTGCTTTATGTAATGCAAATGATAGATATGCCTATTTTATTGCGTGTTTACAGTTTAAGCTACTCTGTTGACTTCACGGGCTATTACTGTACACACGATATTTGATGGAACAACCCATCGTGTTGCCTAATGCGATAAAAGTTTTAGCACCAATTTAACAGTGAAGTACAGTCTTTAGCTTAGACGTGAGTCATTATTTCTGCATCAGAAAACCTGCGGTGCGATGGAGTGTACCAGAGACGTGAAAGAGCAGGCTGTTCAGCCAACAAAGTTTGCTTGGAAAAGTCTGATGGTGTCATGGTGTGGGTGGAGGTTCTATCACATGCTCATGAACCATCTGATAAGGAGACCACTGCCTTAATTCTACTGTCTCCAGGCGGAGGAGAAAATGATAACTGCTCTGATAACTTTCCAGAAGAGTAAAATCCTGCTTCAAAGGAGCATAGACCGCTGTGCAGTGTCTTGGCGTCCGGTCAGCCTTCAAACTAAATTTCCTGGTTCGTATTTTATCTTCTCTTCCACACCTGCAGCAACACACCAAAACAGCCCCGTGTGTTTTTTGATGCGTTGTTATTTTCGGTCAGACTGATGTGTTGGCCTCTACAGAGACAGTGAGGTTTTCTGAACAATAGGAACAGCAGAGAAAGGGGAGAGCGCCTCATGATTGTCTCTCATGTCCTTCATCTGAGCAGCAATGAAACCAAATAATTACAGACTGTTGGAAGCGGTGACCTCAGATTTATTTTACATAACAGGAAATTAACATTGAGACAGATGAGCGCTTGGTTCAGCCCAGTGTTGACCAATATGTTCCCCAGACTTAAATAATTATCCCCTGAATGCTTTTGATGCCTGGAGCCAAAAATCTAATATTTTACAAAAGGAATAGTTTTGACATTTTGGGAAATATGCTCATTTGCTTTGTTAGATGAGAAGATCAATACCACTCTCACATCTGTGTGTTGAGTATGGAGCCAGAGCTAGACGGTCATTAGCTTAGCTTAGCTTGTTGCTTCAGCACGATTTCAGTGCTTATATCTCACTTGTTTAAGTGAGTAAAACAGAAGTTTAGATGTGTGTTGACAGTTTGCCCATGACAGAACTGGGCTAGCTCCTACACTTCCAGACTTTATATTAAGATAAATTAAGCTAACCGTCTCCTGGCTCTAGCGTCATACTTGGTATCCATCATCTCTTTTAACTCTTGGCAAAACAGGAAACAAGCACGTTTCCCAAAATGCTGAACTATTCCTTTAGTGCTGAGCACCTTCCCAATGTGAATGTGAGCCATTGCTGAGAGGTTGAGAAAAACACTGAGGTTAAATTCAGCTACAGTCGACCTCGCTGGCACATTTTCTCTTGCCGCTGTGGCACTTTTTGCACACAGTCATAATGGGATGGTGAAGTGTTTTGGAGGGATCAAGTCATGTTCGGGCAGTGTAAATATTTAACTACCCTTACTGACTGATATCATGTCTTTGAACTCAACAATGGGGGCCACCGTGTTGGAAAGCTAACATGGAGAGGAATGACTTCCAAAACAATAAACTTGTCAAAGGCAGATACCCCTGCCAACGTTGTGTTTTGATTATCAAGAAAAAGCCGCTCCTGGCCTCGGCTTCCATTGGCACGGATTTTTCCGATGACGTAGTTGTATCTGCTGCAGACGTGGAGGGTAATAATGAAGTAATAGAAAATTTGAGCAACTTGGCATTTGACAAGAGCAGTGGAGGTGATTTAATGAGCTTTAATCCAAAGGTTTGTAGCTGTGCCCAAGGTCTGGAACACAGTGTCAGCTAAGTTCAGCATCAGATAGATCAGGTATATTCTGACGTTAACTAAACTGTCACTCGCTAAAGGATACAGAACAAATACATGTTTACCTATTGGGGTAGCACTTTACTTTAAGTGCCCCGTTTAGGATTTAAAAGCAGTATACAGATATTCAATAAATGGTTTATAAGGGACTTCAGTGTAGTTGCAAACAGATATAAAGACCTGCGTAGGAATGTGCAGTATTTGTTAACACTTATAACTTCAGCTTCCATCCATGGAGTCAGTTGACAAATACATTAAATAACATTTTATCTGATTACAACAAGACCATAGTGCGTTATATGTACATACCATGTATTCAATATTTGTATACTGATTATAAATGCTTAAGTTGGGGACTTAAAGCAACAAAGTCTAAAGGGGCAAAACACCTGAGAGTCAGTCATACACGTTGTAAACCAGCTAGTTTAGCCAGATGATCTTAACTATTGTACTTGGAGGTGAAACTGGAAGTAAACACCCTCAGAAAGTAGGTAATAATCAGTTATTGCACAATAAACCCTTTTCTGTAAACTATGATGGATGTTTTCAGCACACAGTTTGGATAAGTTTGTTTTCTCATCCACATAAGTTTTGCTAAAAGTTTGTTTCAAACTGTCTCGTGTTTCTTGCCACGTAAATAAAGGCGGTGAGGTTAAGGGATAGACAGGATGCTGAAAATAAGATTTTTCTTTATTGTTCATGTCACTCAGATATAAATGAAAGGTTCAGATGTGACATCAAGCATAAATTAAACTTCCCTTTCTCTAAGAGCTGGCATATTGTTACCTTAAGTTCCCTCACTTACAGCCTCAGTTCTGTTTCCTTTCTCCCCTTCTTTTAATTACACTCCTCCTCAGTCCTGAAGACCAAACAATGTCTCCCTGTTAGTGCAGTCGGTTTCTCAATACGTCACCTCACGCCACTCATTTATTTACAAGACGTTCACTCTCTCATCATCCGCTCACAGAAAAAAAGCCCAGTGGATAAAGTGCATCATTCTTCTGTAGCTGTGATAGAACTGGATATCCAAAAAGTTCAAGACAGAAGGACGCTCAAATAAACTACAGCACCTGAAGTGCCTCTCGGTCCTGGCAGTCAGGAGGTTTGGCCTCATTAATCGATCAGTGTGTCTAACACAGACTTCATTAGAGGTTTAACAAGGACTGTAAAGACACCACAACTCAGTCAAACTCTTTCACTGCCTCTTTATCAGATCTATATAAGCCAGCCATGTAAGATAGGATGACATAGCGGTTTAGCTAGCCAACAAGCCAAAGCCATGGGAACAGTTACTCATAATCCTAAACCCCATCTTTGTGGTTTATGGGCCAATAAAAGAGAATATTATCTAGGAGCTATTGGATTAGGGAGGATTTACTCACATAAGGATGAGAGTGCAGGATATTGACACAAGTGCAGTTGTTTATGAGCAGCGTGCGTGTGTCAGTAGGCCTATGTGTCGTTGCTGGTGCATGTAATGGCTCATGGGAGACGTTAAATCCACCTCAGACCTCACACACAGTCACAGAGGAAGGTCAGGAGTGATCAGCAGCAGTGCTTAAGTGTAAGAAAATGCCCCGCTCACCCCGAGTTAACGATGGCTAAAATCTTCTGTTTTTCCAGATTCGTTTCCATCATATAAAGTAATTTTAGACACCCGTGTCATTAAATGAGTTTAGCTGTTGACAGAACTGGGATGTGCACTTTCTCTCAGCCTGACCTGATTACCTGGAAATTCATTTGCCTTAATTTACTGCCCTGGTATGCTGTGCGTGTGCGTGTGTGTGTGTGTGTGTGTGTGTGTGTGTTTGTGTGTGTGTGTCTGTGTGTGTGTGTGCCTGAAAACAGGTCTTTCATAATAGAGTGTATTTACTTTTTAAAGGCAAGTTGAATGAATGTTGGCAGCATTTCTTGGGCAACAGGAGCTGAGTTTAAAGACTTCCATGGTATTTCATTACATGAATAGTATGTCTATAATTCCTTAGCTCCCTGTCACCATACTGCGTCTGCCTTTTTTCAGCCTGCATCTCGGGCAATAGGAAATGAGACGCCGAGGTTCATATGTCAGAGTTCCACTTCTTCTGCGTAACCTTAACTTTTAAGTAAAGATAACTCTAATCACTGATCACATGAAAAGATAATGATGATTTTGGACTCCTTTACACTGACCTCTCAATTCCCTCCGCGCTTTCTTAGGTTTAAGTGTGACCTTTCCGTGTGCCAAAAGAATGATATAATTGCAAGGCTCAGCAGGCTGAGTTCATAACTGACTTTTACAATGAGCTCAGAGTAGTGAACAAAAAAAAAAAAAGAAAGAGGCCCAGCTTTCATCCAAATCCCATTAAAAGAACAGTGAGCTGAGGGCAAAACAACCGAGTCTCTGTCACTGCAGCCCGTCTATTATGTCATCTTGGAGTTTGGTAAATATTATGTCTCTGAGCAATTGAGAATTCCCAGATCTTTAATTTTCAGGGGACTTTTTTTTTTGTCATGAAAAGCTTGTTCGGCGGGACGGGACATTTTCTTTGTCCCTCTGTTGTTTATGGCTCCTGTTTGTGAAATCCGGTCAGTCGTGCTGTTCCAACCGACACTGCAGAGGATACACGATACTCCCCTGGATTTTCTGCACATCCGCTCTCCTGCCAGTGTGGCTTCTTCTCCCAATACATGTAACATTTTTTTATACATCCTTACAGAGCTGAAACCTTAGATCTGTATTTTTATAAGGACCTTACAACCTCCTTCAGTGGTATTAACCCTCTGAACCAAAAGCAGTTTCTGCGTTTTTTTTTTCTTTTTGTCACGTCGGCTGTTAACTCACTGTGGGATGTGGCAATAGCTGCGACTACATACACGCATGCATCCATGGCATCACGCATTTACACAAACACCTGACCTCCATGCAGCTTTGTGGATAGAAAGTTGGAGTTGCTATAGGGTTGGCACAGCTTTGTGGACCAATGAACGGATAGATTTTTGTGGACTTACTCGGCTCAGTGACGCCTCCTGCAAAGTGGTGTGACAACAGTTTATTGGTTATGGAAGGGGTGTGGCTAGAGTGTAGGGGCGGGGCTTTTCCGCTGAGTTCAATGATGCCTCCTACAAGAGTGTACGACAACTGGTTCATTAGTAATGAAAGATTGTGTGCAGTGTGTGCATGTCCATGTCTGTCTATCTGTGTATGTCCAACAAAATTTGGTCATGTTATGTGAATCCATTTGGAAGTCAGGTGCCGCTTTGCAATAGGCCACTCCCATTGCCACACCCCTTTTTAGCCAGTTGGCATGAACACAACTGGACACATAAATGTTCTCCCAGAAATTGAACTCTTTAACAGAAAATGGCTGCTTTATCCAGACTGTTAAAGAAAAATAGAGCATAAAGAGGAAGGAAAGACTTGAGTACATAGCAGTGATCTGCTTACCACATATTACAGTTAGAATTAATAAAACAGGCCGTGGATGATTTTTCTGCTGCTGCTGTTTTTGTTCAGAGAGAAGGACTGTTGCTCTCATGGCTTTTCTTAAAATATATTTGCTGAGTCCACTCTTTTGAACTGGAGTGTCTCCAGTTGGCCAGTGCAGGAACTGGTCCTGTGATCAAACTTAATGACTAAACAGTAAATAGCGCAGTTAAATCAGATATCTTGGACAAATAAAAGCCTTTTTTAATTCATAAAAAGGGAAACCTCAACCCTAAAATATTTCAGTTCTGCTGTGTTTGCTCTTAATCCCACGGGAGACTATCCAAATGCAAGAAGTGTAATGTCCTGCAATGTTTCCAGTGCAGCTTTAAATGACTCTCATAAGAATCAGGATATTAAAACTGATCTAATCGATATTTTTATTTTAACAAAAGATGAAACAACGATGTATAATGCATGAGAGAAGTCACCCGTAGAGACAAACCCACAAAGAATCATCACCTGACTTCATACAACACAGTCAACACTGTGATCTGCACCGTTGTCCACTTACCCCATACATTTAGTTTATTTACATATTACTTGAAGGATATGCACACATTGCTTACACATTGTACTTCAGTTTTGACTTTGAGAGAGGCTACTGGCAAGACGGGCAATTTGTAAGAGAAGTTGATTGCGAAAATTGATGGGAGAGATAGTTTAAATGCAGTCATTGGTGGTTTCTTGGGCGCTTGTGCTTGGAAGATTGGTCATGCTGGCTCACGTCGCCGTCCCTTCTTTGTAATACAGTAAAATCTTTGTGGTTTATTTTACAAAAAAGCATGACTGACCGACATACGGGTAAGCCATCTCCCATTTGTTGAGGTAGTTGCTCAAGCTTCTTGCCTTTTTGGCAGGTACTCCATCCCTCTCATGTTCGTCCAACTTCTTCTTCTTCTTGTTTTATTGGCATTTGCCGTTTGAGTGAATGAATCCTCGTGCATAGATGGACATTCTGCCACCTACTGTATCAGAGGGGAATGCAGCAAATACATCAAACATGCAGTTATGTCTCCCATCAAGGGGAAAAGGGAAAAATGGGATGATAATGGAGGAAACAGGAGTCCTTGGAGGAAACCCACAGAAGCATGGGGAGAAAATGCCCCTGCTGGGAATCAAACCCAGAACCTTCTAGACATGAGAAGGCAGCATGGTGGCTTTTAGTTAACACGTCATATAATCACAATTGTCTTTAAACCAATCACAGTTGTCTTGGGTGGCACAAAGCCAGGAAGAGTGTCAGGGTGGGTGCTTGTCTTGGTGGAACATTTGTGCACAGGGAGGTATATGGCTAAATCCTGCAAAACGAAAGGTCACCACTGCTAGTTATTTTATGTTTGTACGATTAGCAACCAGTTTAAGGTTAGGGTAGCTTGTCATTTTCAGTTTAGATTAGCATGTAGGTTGCAAGCTTGGAGGTTGTTGTTGTTTCCCATAGGAACAGGGATTATGAAAACAGTAATGTGCAGATAGCTGAAGGGACTGCCATTGGTGCCAATGGCAGGCTAATATTTACAGTCTACACTCGGTGAGTCAGAGTAGCGACTAGCTGGTGAACACTGGGGCATTCAGTGGATAGCGATGTTTCCCTCAGGAGTTGGTGGAGGGGAAAATTGAGCTTAAAGGAAACTGAATATTGGACTTATATTCATTCAATGCTAATGTTGCTCTGTATCTGCTGAGTGTGTATAAATAGGCTACTGTTGACTAACACACTAGAACACCTATGTGTGCCAACGTTGTGTTGCCTGGTGCGCTGCCCCCACTTTCCGAAAACTAGATTAATGCAGGTTTAAGCACTTAAAACATCAGTGGCAAGCTAAAGATTTTGGTGTCAAACTTGTAAAATGAAAGACCGAGCGCTTCTCACCACTTTGCAGTGATGTGCAGCCACCATAAAAGAAGCAATAGCATCATAGCATCATCATTTTTTTTTAGATACTATTACTTGTTCTCACTTAGAGGAACACATTTTGCATTTTCACTCTGTCCTCCTACATGCAGTGCATGCAGCAGACAAAGACCCCTTTTGTCGGAAATCATTGTGGGAAGTGGGGAGAAATTGATGAGGCACAATGAAGGAAAATGGATCCAACAAAAAGACAACACCCTCACTGTCTATCAAGTATCGCTTACCTAAATATTTCGCTGCAGAAATAACAGAAATAAAACCTGACAGTGCTTGTAAGATTCTTGATTTTGATTATGCTTCTCGCTCTCGTCCCCTCCCTTGTGCTTTTCTCTCCTCAATCTTCAAATGATTCTTCTTGCGATGATTTCAGCTCTCTAGAATGAAGTCTAACTTTTTCCAGCCCAAATACCGTGACCCACTTCTATCAGAAAGAAACAAAAAAGCAGCATGTGGAAAACTGTTAGAAGACCTGCATTTTTTCACAGCCACAAATTTTCACTGAAGAGATTTTAATGTTCCTGTAATTAAGCAATTTTGTGCTAAATTCAAATGTATGGAAATTAGCCTTTTCTAAATCAGTATAATTCCAGAAGTAGCTGACTGGCATTTGAGAAGTAGCTGAATTCGTGATGTAGGATCCACGTGTTGGAAAGTCAGCTGGGCCTGGACTCAATCAAGCATGCGTGGTCTTTTCTCTTCTTTTCATAAAGGATCTGCAGTTTGCACTGTGCACAGACCTTGACTGAAAATTATTGCAGAGGATCTGACACGCTGGAAAATAGCTGACGTGATATTTTAGTGCTGTGTCATAATGGATGGATGTCATAGTGATAGCTTGGCTGAAAATATGTGAAATTTCAACATCTTTGGACACATTTGAAAGGCATCGTTTGTGTGCGTGTGTGTCTTTGTGTATGCGTTCATGGGGCTGATGTTGATGGCGGACACGATTTGAACCTTCTGATGTCAACTTCTGGCTGCGCTCCTTCATTCATTAGAGCAGATGCAGCCAGTCACGACGCCAGTTCTTGATCCAATGTTTGATGCTACAGAATGACAAAGTAAATTCTTAATGAGAAGAGAAAATGACAACAACATCAGTGATTTTGCAGCCAAGCTGTCGTTTCCATTGGAATGCAAAGCACATTTTTTTCCCACATGGCCAACCGAGATCCCCCAGCCTGGATGAACACTGACTCCACCTAAAAGACCGCATACATGATGTACATGTGGTCTGAAATAGACATTTATCAGTATCAGTGGTTACCCGTAATATACTTCTCATTGACAGTGTGTCCATCAAGGTTTTTTCATTCACATTTTGAAATATGAATTTGAAATGCTTGATGGAAACAGCTTCTTTGAAAAAAAGTTTTTTGCGGACAGCTTGAGGTGCAGCTTGAGAAGAAGCTGTTTCCGCTGTCGTAGTCTCCCCGGATATTCCCATAACGCTCTTCGTCTTCATAATCTTTGCCTCCGGGCAGCATGAAACATGGCCGACACAAGCTGACATGAAAGAACAATTACAACTTGCCCAAACGAACAAATTCCTGCAGACCCCTGTCCGTCTTTCTCTCAGGTGGCTGAGGCTACTGGTGTTATTTCTGGTCTTCAACATTCCTCTTCTTCTGCTCTGTTTAGTGTAGCCATGCGTAACATAGCTCATACCACCAACTTCTGACAAAACTACACTTTGCTTACGCTAGATTATTTGCTCCAAACCAGTTTATGGAAATGCAAGAATTTGCATTTTTTTGTGACATTTCAAACAATTTATTGAAAGTTCTCTTGACAATAATGGAAATATGGCTAGTGTTGAACCACACAGGCCACTCTCTGCTTGCAAAACGTATTGTGATGTATAATCGAACTGCACATTTCCGCCTCCTCCAACCTTAGTGCTTTTCCATCCTTAAGTTAGTTTCTTCACTTTTCACAGTTGGCTTTGCACACTGTTGATCGCGTTTGATTTAAAATTTTTCCTATTTAGTACTGAAAGCAATGTGCTCTTTTACCAGACTTGCATGACAGATCTAGAAAATCTCTTTATCGTGAGGACTGCTTTCAGCTTCACAAGGTCAAGATGCTTGTTTGAAACACTGGTTGTTATGTTATTATGATGAAAAGGCTATTAAAATGCCTCAATTAGGAGTTTCAGCATCACATGCTCCAAATGCTGCAGTGTTTCAGGTCTTTCCAGGAAGCAATGCCTCGGGGGAACCGGTGGGGCAGTGTTTAAATCCTGGACCGCGGTCCTGTTTTCCTGCTCGTAGCTCTGCGTCGCCCCATTGTATTGGTTATGGTTTATCTATTTTTCTTCATCCCCCTGACAGCAGTCATCATTTCTGACCAGGACACACACGCACACATGCAAGTCTAAGTCAGAAAGGGCCAATGACTTTATCCTCTCTAACATCTGTAGCAGATGTGTACACGTGTTTATCGAGCGTGTTTATCCTCCTGTTTCTTCTTTTCCTATTTTTCTGTTTTCTTATTTCTCCATTTCCTCTGCTCCTCTCAAGCAAAAACACTTGCATAGATTAAGTTTCATTGTTTGGTATGTCTATCTTAGATCTTCAGCAGGATGTGTAGTGCTTCGCATTAAACATCACCAGTCTCTGCTCAGGTCAAATGGCACTGCAACCTGCAGCCAATGAAAATGTTTTGGGGCAAAGAGAGGCTCATCACTCACTGACAACACATGCTAGCAGAGCTTTCATCCTAGACAGAGCATGCCTGGAAAATATGTTTCAAACCAGACAACAATCCACCAAAGTGTTGACAAATTGGTCAGCTATCACTCCAATAACAATCATTATCTCTCCATCACTGCCCAGCGGAAATACTTTATGCCCTCTGAGAACTCCCTCTGCATTTAACGTCTTTTAAACCTGACAACCACAGCACTTCGGAGCCAACCTCAACAAACTACAACATGTGCTCCTCAGATAAGGGACTGTGGGTTCGACCTTTGGTCCTTTGCAGAGTTAAAGGGGAAGAAAGAGCTGCATCAACTGCTTAATGCAATGGATTTTTTCTTTTGGTTGTCAGGGATTCTGCACTTCTGTCTATATTTCTTGCACTAACCTGACTGAAATTTGAATCCCATGCTTGGCTTAAATATCAGTGTAGTATTAGCAGTGTTGCAGTGATCGATGTACAGCCCAACCTGAAGGTCTCTCAGCTCTTGTGGGTCGTAAAGATCCCATTCCCCTCCTGGAGGAATGATGGGGATTAATAGGAGTGATACGTTTCGCTATGAGACACATTTGCACAGTATGTGTTGAAAACAAGTAGCCTGGCTGCTACTGGATACCATCAATTTCACTCACCGAGTCAAAACTGACAGTTGTAATCAGTTTCAGGCAAGAGGAGAAAAGGGCAGCGCAAGTTTGGCTGTTGGGCTTTAGGGAAAGAGCGATCGATCTCATGGTTGAAAATGAATCTAAAAATCTGGAGTAATGATTAATTGGCAGCAAAGGCAAAATAGACTTCTCTGTTCATTAAGACTCATCTGGGAAATATTTTCCACCTGGGTTATTGTAGCACTGACCCACTTATGATCATACTTTTTCTTTTTTCACCAGTTATTTTACACAGATGGACTATAATTCGTGTTCAAACAGCTCAGTAAAGTCTGAACTCCATAACTGGCTTCGGGCATGAAAATGAAATTCTATTCCTTGTGAAAGATTTTATCTCAATTTAGCAACATTACAGGCAAATCCTAACAAGTGCACCAGGTAATTGCATTAATATTCAGTTTCACATGATCCAAATGATAATTGGTTCTACAAATGTGTACAGTAGGCCTTTCCAAATCTAACAGCAGATGTGAATCCTATTTCAAACAGTGGTGGAGGAAGTATCTGGACCTTTACTTGAGTGAAAGTACCAATATGACCATGTAAAAATACTCCATTACAAGTAAACATCCTGCATTCAAAGCCTGCTTAAGTTGCAGAAGTATTACCAGCAAAACATACTTAAAGTATCAAAAGAACAGTGGTGGGATGTAACTTAGCAGATTTGTATTGAAGTACACATATTTGAAGGAATATTGTACTTTTGACTCCACTGCATTTTTTTTTTTTTTTTTTTACAACGTTTGCTGGTTACATTTCAGATTTTGTACACAAAACATGATGATTGTATAAAATATGGTAAATTGTTAGATGTTACACTTTCTAATAATACAACCATTAAATGGTAAAATGCTATTTATGCATGAATGCATCAATAGTATACTAATAATCCAATAATATGATATTTAGTACTATAACACTCACAGGGGCCTTGTTTTCAAGTACTTTTACTTTTTTACTTTACTTTTTTAAGTACAGTTTACTGATTACTCTTACATACTTTTACTGAAGTAACATTCTTAGTGCTGGACTTGTAATTGAGTATTTTTTCAGTCTGGTATTGTTCCTTTTATAAAAGCAGTGCTCATCATATATTATTACCCATATAGGATCAGATTGGAATTTATTGAAAACCCTAATTTGAAAAGTAAATGGTGACTACAATTACCAGGTAACTGTACTGGAGCAGAGAGTAAAGTATTTAAGCTTGAGTATGAAGTAGCATAACATGCCTTATTGAGGTTTATATACTTTTGATACCAAAGCATTGAAATAATTTAATAATCATTGAAATAAATGTATTTCTGCTCTTATGAATGAGTAAATGTACTTAGTTACTTCGCACCACTGATGTGATGCCAAATCTAATTATAAAGTATACTCGATGTACTACAACTCCAGTTTGGATATTTATGGGGCGCCATGTTAATACCTGACACATGGCTGATGCTTCTGTCCACATTTACTGGTATTCTTCTCTCGCTCACTCTCTCCCTCACCTGCTTCTGTCTTCAATATGTTGTTTTTGACATCTCATCTGATTTTAACAGTTGCTTTTCCAACTGGCTCGCCCGAACGCTCTCAGTTACTCAGACCTTCCATTAAGTTGATTAAGTAGATCTGGATCACGTGTGGAAGCTTTTGCTCGAAAAGAATGTGGCAGCGGGAGAATACGATATGATTCATGTTTTTGGATTGCTGTGGTTTCCATAGCACCTTTATTCAATCTCCCACAGTTCCTGAGCAAATATTTGGTCTTTTATTCTTTGTCTGTATACATAAAAAAAACTTACACAGTAACTTTTAATGAATTCTGGTCAATACCAAAAAAAAAAACAACAGTATGATGGTTTAAGAACACAAATAAACAAACAAAAGGTAGCTGTCAGAAGCCGTTACATTATGAAATACAAATCCCATGATTGAAAATTAACAGACCTATACACACCTTAAGTGCCCATTCTTACAGTTTGCTTTGCAGCTTGTGCTTTGGTCCAATGTCACTGGTTTGACCGTGTGTGTGCATTATTGATGAGATAAATAACACTGGGAGAGGACCTGTCTCTGGGATAGTTGCTGATAGTACAAGGACACTTTTCAGACAAGAGTTAAACTAAGCAAGAGCACACATGCTTCTTTTTCCCCTCATATACAGACTGCTTTATATAAAAAGTGCATGGTAATGATATACATTGAGTTGTTTACAAGTACTATATTCTCTTTCTGTGAAGCTGTAATAAATTTGTAGTGGTGTCTTTTCATTGTGGCAGGCAAAAGTCTGTTTTTAAGGGCAGGACCAGTGACGGTTAGAGCCTGCAGCAGGATGCAGAAGGGCTGCCCTCAGTAACAATGTCTCCTACAGCTCCTGTGTTACCACTTCCCGGGGATTGGTACCCCGCATTCATACCAGCCGACAAATGGATGGGATGTACGTCGGCCAATAACTCCAAACGACACTGGCTCCTGTCTGTATGCGCGATAAAATCCTGCAAAAAGAAAGATAATGCTGTTCACAGCCATTTACTGAAATGTACGAGGAAACTTGATGCACTAAAGAGTGAGCATGTCTGGATTTAATCATCATTTATTGCTGTTAGCCATCATTTAGTTATTTCTCTGCCTGACTTTTTGACAATTCTACAGTCTTCATGAGGCTCTTAAATCTTAAATTATGAGGTTAAAGTGATGTTCTGTATTTTTCTTATGCAACAGGTCCCATGAAAAAACTATCTTACTAGCAAGTCTTGCCTGCGTGGTTAAACCCTGATATCTCTTATTCCTCTGTCCCATAGACCTCCTTTGTTGTCCAAAAATGATTAAAAACGAATCAGTGAGCCACACTGTTACTGATAATGAACACTGGGAAAGTAGTTTATTTTGAGTGCACTGGCCTACTGCTGTAAATACTCACCAGAGCACCAAATTTGTATTGATCCACAGCTAAAAATAGTCCCCAGTGAGTGCTCGTTTTAGTACTATTTGAATAATGTTTGCTAAAAACTGCAGCTGTTTTAGGAAATTACCGATTCGGCCAGCCTTAACTTTTATATACAAGCCAACACACAGTATTTCTACAACATTGCAAGTCAATTCCCAAGAAGAAATATATTCACAAGATGTGTTACGGAGAAATCAAATCCAGAACATAAAGAGTTAACAAATGTTGGAAGTTCTGAATTCAGTTTCTTCTTACATCGAAACATCGCTGTTAAACAGATGCATCTCAACAGTTCCAGTTTAGAGAACTTGGCAAATGCTTGGCCTTTGGTTGCCAGCAGTGTCAACCGCTTTTTAGCACGTAAAAAATATGTACAGCAAGTAAATGTACTTTTAATATTTGTTGCCTTGGTGATGCCTAAACATTGCTGTTACAGTCAGAAGAGGAACCATTGACACGCGTGCACACAGGCATCTGTTTTAGAGACAATGGAGAAGCAAATCACGTTGTTTGACACTGGGGTGAAAAGTTCGGCTAACCCGTCAACATCACAAATAGATTGATTGAACTGACAAAGAACCAGATGAAACTGAATGAAAACAAAAAGGAAAAGTCTTGGGAGACGAAGTGTCCCGGCGTCTTCGAGCTGCACAGAAAATTATACCGCAAAGCATGTACACCATCCACCAGTTCAAGGGAGCACATCCCTCAGAATCACTCAATATTTTGATAGAAAAAATAAAGCCAGCTACCGGTAAATAATGTTGACTGCGGTGGATTACTTATCTCAAGCAAGTATTCTCATTATGTACTGATCTGACCAGAAACCAGTAATTGCAAGTAACTCATGGCATTAATCTAAGATGTTATGTTATAATCAGGAAAACGGTCTGCAGTAAATGCAAAGCATGTGAGATTTGGGCTAAAACCCTGGTAGGTCCATCAACAAGTATTCCTTTTAAAAGTTACTCTGCATGTGTATTCAGCATAGATAAGATCAACACAGCTGGTCCACAAAGGAGCCAGAGAGAAAGATCACATGGAAAAAATGATAATAGGATCGGTCTAAATGTCACGGCCACAAATGCGCAGTGTGTGTACAATCTGTTCTTGTTTACCTTGTGCTGACGGCAGATTATTTGAGAGGTAGGCCGGGCCTGTCCTCCCGTCCCTGTAGGAGTCCACAAACTGGCAGTGGTCCTCTCCCTGGCCAAATGTGTCTCCTATACTGTAAAAGGGCTCTGTGGAGGAAAAGGCGGAAGTGGGTGTCATAATGAGGACATTTTCAACTATATAAGGTTGATGTTCTCCAAAATATTCAATATTTGCATGGAGGGACCAAGAGAAACAGATCTTGGCTGATAAAACAGTTAAAGCCGTTACCTCTAAGACCATCTCCCATGAAGATTTTGTATCGCAGAGAGTTACACAAAACCACGCCCACGAACTTCCTGTACCACGTCCGCTTGACGTACTGGCTACCCTTACAGCTGCTGTGGGCTGAGTTATATTTGAAGGTAAAGGGAACCCAGATTGGTTCTCCACCTGGGGGGGAGGGAGGACCAGAGGAGGAGATGCATGATGTTGTTTTTGTAAAATATGCATCCTATGAATAGACACGTCATGTATACATACAGCTGAGGCTTCTTTGTTTTACATGAACCCAGATTTAGTAATGAAGGAAGTGACAAGACATCTGCTAAATGGGACATTTAACAGGTGGAAGATAAACTTAAGTCTGCTCTCTTGGGATGCAATACGTGCACTGTTTCTAAATTAGCTAAAACATGTCTTTAGGATTTCTGTACTGCGATTTCTTAATAATACAGAGACTGTATGATGTTTCTGCAAGAAACTAATACTGGCTGATGCATCGTCTTTGCTATCTAAGTTATTCAGAGTGACATCACAGAAGCAATCAAAGGAGGAGTGAAAATCCATGCAGAATTATATCGGGTTGTGTTGCTTCACAGAATGATGTCTCTCTTTAAAACCCTCAGTGCAGCCTCGGCAGGACACGGCTTGTTGAATTAGAGATGTGCACTCGGTGTATGGACTTACCAGGTGGTCTTTCAATGAGCAGAGGATCGTCTGAAAGAAAGAATGCGATCATTTCACAAGGGAGGAAAAGCACACAGACAGCCCTGCACAGTTTAATGTGTTCACCTGATTTTGAGCATGAAAGTGACCCGTAACGCAGTGTACATCTGTTAGTCTGCTTCTGCTGCGAAGATGGTTTCACATTTGACTATCTTGCATTGAAATAAAATTGCCGTGACATTTTCTTTAAGTGCTCGCACGCTGCAGCACAGCAGGAAATCCTGACTGAGGGCTGAGCTGCAGTCAATGGGACGTCTCGAAGTTTGTCTTTGTGGGTGTTGACAGGATACGCACCTGATTCAGTGACATAGGTGAGCGTCTCGCTGATTGGTCCCAAACCAAACACATTCTTGGCCTGCACTTTGAAGTAGTACCTGAATGAAAACAAACCACAGCATAAGGATTTAACGCAAGATAAAGTAGTTAAAGTCTCCTTCTGCCAGTTTTGTTGTGACTTGGTGAAGGTGAGGAAAATGTTAATGACCAAAGCAGATGACTGGGCATGCTTTAGTCAGGCTGATTTAAGAGTAGTCTGTTTTCTATTGGTATGAATCCAGAGTGAGCGCAGCACAATAAAATGGCTATTTGGCTCATGTTGAAGGGAGAAGGAGGGAAGCAGAGGGGAGGGAAGGGTGGTGAGGGGAAAGCGAGGCATCTAGACAAGTGGAGATTAACAGATAGGAGGAGAGGATAAGAGTGAAAGACAGAAAAGGGGAGGGAGGTGGAAAAATAAAGCACAGGGATACATGTATGCTGAGAGAGAATGGATAAATCCAGAGGAATTTCTCACTAAGAGCTTTACTTTATGACATCCATAAGCTTTCTCAACAAAGAGCAGAACAAAGCTGTGCAGTGAGCTCATATTGTCTACGGGTGGTGGAGGAGTTATTAAATCCTATCAGATTAAAGACAACACCAGCCAGCGACAACCGAGAGTGTGCAAACTTTTCCACTGTCGACGGCTGATGTGTTTGCGCACGTGCTCATTCATGCAGCTCTGTGCGAGAGTGCGTGCTTTCCTTCAGCCTGCAAGGTCGCATACAGTAAGTTCATGGTCTGTCGATTCCCAGCCAAAAACTTTCACCACGTACAGCCATGAGGCCTGGATCCAATCACCACAGCCACGTGACAACAATGACCAGAATATATATCATCAGACAGAGAGAGAGAGAGAGGGAGGGAGGGAGGGAGCTGCAGAGAGATGACGTAATGAAAGAAGAAACTGGAGAAGCTAGAAAAAAAGAAAATGTGAGCCAGAATATAAAAACAGAGAATAGATTACAAGATGCTACTTAAAAAGCCAAGCTAGCCATTTGAAACTTCATTGAGAGCATCGCTCTTTTTGTCTTCTCTGCAGATGAAAATTCATGTGGCAACTGCACATGCCCGAATCCAGCCTGGCCATATTACATGCTGCACATGATAGTTCAGCCACAAGAGATGAACTAATCATACATCGAGTTTCCTTTTGTCACAGAGGCAGAAGAAGCAACAAGTGCAGAGAAAAGATCACCATAGATAAATCAGATCAGATGATCATTTATGGATTCGGTTTTTGGCTGATCATATACATCCTAGAGCCCATGGTGACATCATCAAATTTCTGATTTTGTCCAACCAACAAAGAGAATCAATTAACTGTAATTTAAAACAAAGAAAAGCAGCAAATTCTCACATTCTGACACAAGCTGGAGCTATCAGACATTCTGCATTTTCACAGCAATGACAGGCTAAAGGTCCAAAGTTTAAAATCAACCACTGAGATGAGATGCTCATGTTTTAAAGTCCTTTGTAATTCATTCCATTTATCAGTCTTATAAGCAGGAAAACTTGTGGATCCAAGGAAATTTGTCCACATGCGATTGTACATACCTATGAGTGTGTTTCGGACTATCTTAGCTCAGTATTTCTGGCAACCAGAAGGAGCCTCCAGCATGGGAAATGCCAACAGTGACCTATGAAGCATCCCAGGATCAACTGTAACCACTGGAGATGCACTATCGTAGATACAAACTGGTTGCCAGAGAGGGAAAACCTCTTTGAAAACTCTTGGAAAATGTACCCATGCTCACAGCTCTGCTGTTTGTGTTCAGCAGCAGGTGTTTGGTTTCCTACGGCCCGAGATGAGACACCTATCAAAACAATAGATTCATGCTTTTATCAGGCAAGAGGATATTTCTGTTCCTGATGAACTCACACATCTGAAACTGTTTTTCCACGAGATAATGGTGAGATTACTTGCTAGAAGAATGCATAAATACATTTTTATGAGGGACCAGATGGGGAATGGCCACATCAGAACTTTTTGCACAGTATCTGGTAAAAATGTACATATTATATCTCACAGAAGCATAAATACATACTTCATCTCAACAGATCTATGGGGCGTTGAAGTATAGAGTTTGTGTACATTACTGCAGATTGCAGCCCATTTTAAAGGTAACGTTTACCTGCATCATTCCTGCTTAATGCACAGTGGGAAATGGAACAAGAGTCAGGTTTTAGGTAAGAACACATCCCCTTCTCTCTTGTTCTGCATGCTAAGAGCTGTTTCCATGCGTTTATTTTGAAAGCCGTGACCCGTGTCTCGTAAGACAGGGCTGTGGAAACAAGCTCTACTAACTGAAGCAGACCGGGGTGACCATGTCCGCCTGTGTCAGATAATGTACACTGTATTTATGTTCCACTGAATTTTCAGGTTCCAGCAGAGTTTTACAACATGCCACAGCTTGGTGCAGATTCAAATGTCTTTCTTAACCTGCGTCCATTTAGCCAAATTGATTTACTTTGAGGATTTTCTGATTTCTTAAGCCTTGTTTTAATCAAGCAGTCAGAGTTCAGTTTAGTTCATTGCAAATTAGAATTGTTATGTGCTCATTTCCACTGTCAAAAGGTTTGGATGGCACCAATAAAAGGTGGCTGCAGTCTGTTGAGTCATCTTGTCGCCTGTGCTCCTCATGTTTTTTTCAGCAGGCTTTTATCTTGCTGCCTGCAGCCTTTTCTCAAACAAAGCTTGTCTCTTTGTTGTAATAAACGACATACCAAAAAGAAAGGACACAAAACATTCGATGTCTTCCACTGCGTTCTTGCTGTTTGAAGAATAGCGTAGCTCAGTGCTTAATGTGTGTGTGTGTGTGTGGGTGTGTGTGTGTGTGTGTGTGTGTGTGTGTGTGTGTGTGTGTGTGTGTGTGTGGTTGAGCGAGAGCGAGCTGCAAAAAAGCGATGGAGAATGCGAGCGGAGCCAAGGAAAAGGTTAGCAGTAAGCTGTCGGTCTGGCAGTAAATGTGCAGTAAAGGTGACAGTGTGTCAGTTAATAAATGCTGCAGCTTCACAAGACAAAGAAAAGTCTCATCTGTTGTTTCCAAACTGCTGGAAAATGGAAGGGGGTCAGCCCTGAAGCCCCGGTAATGACCAATTTACATTTAAGACTACACTCTGCAGTGGAAATGTAAAACAGATCCAGGGTTTAGGTACATGTAGGTCCAGGTTAGGTACAGGTTTTAGTACAGAAAGCGTTTGATTAAAACCCGGCTTTACACAAACATACAGTATCAGTATCCAACCCACTTTGCTCTGATCAGTGTCAGCCTAGCTGGCTATCACAACTGGCAGCATATTCCCACATAAACATGGGATAAGACCAAGAAACACATACATGAACTCACACACAAACATCCAGATGAGATGCTTTTCTGTGCCATATGTGATGACGGGCTAATGATATAAACACTCCCAGCCATATGCCTGCACCCAAGGCATCAACCTGCCCTTAAACATTACATGCAGGTCAGAGTGAGACATCCTGTTTGAAGGTTCAGGTTCTTGTTTTCTATGACTCTCATGTGTGAGATGATTCTGTCAATCACTGAAAGTCTCTAAGCATGTGTGTGGTATGTATGTACACACAATGATATAAACACACACGAGGTGGTTATGTGTTACCTTGAGTTGGGTTTGAGATTCTCCACAGGCAGGTGTGTCCCGCTGGAGGCTCTAGTGGACCATCTGTTGTTGAGGACATCGTCATACGAAGCACTGTGGACCATGTAGCCTGCAGGGAAAGATGCAAAACAAAGGGTCAGATCCACGGTAGCAGTTACTTAGCAGATATGTTTATATCAACACCATTCTCATATCTGTAAGGTAGATATGACGCTGCCACCACCAGGTTGTTTAGCTTAGCAGAAGAACTAGAAACGGGGGAACCCACAGCACCTCTACGGCTGTGCAGCTTTTGCTTTATCAATATTGACTCACGACTATTTATAAAGTATCAACTTTCAGTTATTTTTGCGTAGGTGGTCTTCCATGTGCATTTAACTCTGGATACAAACAGCAGCCCTGGCATTTTGTGTAATTCGTGCTGACTGTCCTCCAACCTGCCTGTCTCGCTGTCTGTTTTCTTCTCCTTCCCAGTCACGCAGGCTAATCCTTAGAATCCGGTAAGCAACCTCAGGTCACGCGGCTCTTCATCACTCATTTTAAAACTATGGAGACCAGCTCCTTCAAACTACCAACTATTTCTATTGGACTTTTGAGTTTGACTTTCTATTTTTACTGGAGCCACACCAACAAAGCTGGCTGCTGACAGAAGAGAGTGGAAATACTAGCTACTTTGTTTTTTCTTCTTTTGGGTTTTCATTCCTTCTCTATTCTACATTGTTAAACCAATGTCTTGACAGAATTAGACTCTTACCTCTTCCATCTGCCTCTGTGCTGTTTTCCTACTTGAAGCATAAATGCATTAAATGTTTCCCAAGGAGTCGGGCCTTTGAGCCAAATGCAACACTCATAATACTCAATGAATAATGTGTATGTTTTGCCCAAAAGCTTTAAGCAAAAGGTCCTCAATGAATCACAGTGAATGGAAACAGGAGTTGGGTTCAGGTAAAAACTCCTTCCAATGTCCTTCAGCTCTTGAGTCCCCTTGCCTACAGCTGTTTCCATCCACTTGTTTGGAAAGCCGTGACCCATAACTCGTAAGACATGGTTGTGCAAACACGCCCTAATAACTAAAACAGCGCCTTGTGATAGTATCTACATGTGTGAACTGTGCCTGCATGTGTGCGTGGATCAACTGTCTGCTGTATTTACAGCACATGTCTTTGCAATACTACAGTTTATAAGGGAGTTCACCTAAAAAGTTTGTGTTAGCAGACTTTTGGCTGATTTATCTTTGATATCAAACATAACAGCGTGGAAACACCACATCAACATCACAACACTTAAAATGCATTAGTTGCTGGAGTGCATTGTGGTATGTAAGGTAAATCAAACTCACAGAGAAGGTATTTGAAATGACAGAAAATTGTGAGCACGTGCAAAAATGTCCTGGCAAATTAAGGACAAAAATGCACTCAAGTTATACAGACAACATAGTGTGTGAGCAGAGGAAACACCGAGGAGCACAGGTGGAAAAAAAAGGGAAGAAAACACCAGTAACAGTACAGACCATCTATCTGTTTTACACATCAGAGGATGGACCAACCCACAGCATGACCAAGAGCTTGTGCTTTCCTGCCAAAGACAACACACTCCCTCACTTGCTGGCCAGACTGCTGCCTCTGATAGTCCACCATGTCTCATGCACGAGGATGTTATCTTCAGGCTCTTCTCTGTCCCTGTTTTTTTCCATGTGTCACTTTCATGGGTCATAGGAATTTTGGATTTCGCTGACAAACTCGGTCAGAGCTCAGGGGCCCTATTCCACGTGATTAATACAGCCTGTCTTTTCATGATTTATTCACAGTAAACTGTGGGAGCAAGTTCTTAAAATTTGAGTCAGGAGGCGTGCTGGTAAGATATTAAAGGCATATCCTAAACCACAACAGATGAAAGGTTGATGAAACTGTGTCACAATATATCTTCAGTGTAGTTTTAGACTGCAGAGTGAAATGTTGGGGTTATTGCAACAAAGTCACAGGGAGAGTGCTGAAATAACAGATGGGACTAAGCAACAGCCAGCAACATCAGCCCCAGCTGGTTATCTGCTATGTGGCCTTTGGAATTTAAGTATTATCACAAACTTTTTTAGCGCCCTCTCTCAAAGATATTGCACCAATCAAACACCAGCACAGATGTTAAGCCCATCTCCATCCACCTGCTTTTATGCACATTTTCCATTTGCACAAAAAAAAAGGTGAGGTGGAAACTGTTGAAAAAAAGTTGAAATATAGCATGTTTGGCTGTGGAAAAGGTGAGTTATTGATAAGAACAAAATGCGAATGTGCAATGGAAACAGACTTGGTGAATAAATTATGATTTGCACGAACCACTAACCACTACTATAATCTCGTAGCAAAACAAACTTTTGGAGAAGCATTTCTTACCTGACACCATGTCATCCTTCAGTGGGCGGGCCCAGTCCAGAATGATAAATGAGTGGCAGCCCTCCATGGCGACGATGGTGAAGTTACGTGGCTTGTTTCTGGGAGGCTGTCTCTGATTGGCTGTCAGACTTTCCTTCTCCATCAGGTCTTCTAGGACGTCGACCTGAAGATACTCCAAAGCCTCCGTCAGGGAGCAAGGAGCACCCGGGTCCTTTCGGATGTAGTTCACATAGGGAGCTGAAGGCAGGAAAAAGTGATGGAAAGGAATCAGATTATTTTCTCTTGTAGGCAGTTTAGAATGAATTCAAATATTTATCTTGTTTTGTTTCTGATAAGTCATTGACTTTAACAGGACAATCTTCAGTCATATTTAACTCATTTGGGGTTTGTTGGTCGTCATTTAAAGGGGGAATCTGAAGTTAGCTTGGTTGCTCATGTGACCATCCCCTATCTTTCCTTTGGCTCCTCTTCTCCCCCTCCATCTTTTTTGTTGGTTTTCAATTACTCTGGAAATTCCAGCTGAGACCTACAGCTGTGAATACTTCAGATATCCCACAATTCCTATTCTGACTGGGATTTGGAGGGAACCGCTGGAGCCTGGAGTCGCTCCCACCGCCCCAGATGACTGGCCCTCTGCGCAGGCCAAGAGCCTAACACGTGTCAGTATCGACACATCAACACAGTGTGTGAGGCTGTGCGGGTTTAGGCTGTTACAAGCTCCTACTGTATGCGTATACACAGTCATATGGCTTGTGTATCATGCATTCATACAATGAAATCCTTGATCTGTCGTCAAGGTGAGCAGATTTCCAGTATGTGTCCGTGTATACACAGGGTGCTTGTAAGACACGGCATCCACATGTGCAGGATCTGTACAGGCTCATGCACATGGAGGATCCAGATGTTTTGCTCTACTCGTGTTCATTTTTACACAGAGAAACGCTATCTTGTTCTGCTTGTTGAAAAACTGAATCCAAAAACACCCGCAAACTGGCATGTGCAAGCCTGACAGGGATCAATGTCACTGGCAAACAGCATCAGGACAGTCCACATAATGTCAGCTCTAATATCTGTCTAGTACGGCATGAATTGGCATTCTAAAAGTCAAAAACATCCTGGTTTTCATTTTCTAGTCCAATGTGGCAAACACCATCCATCTGGGTCTTACAGTAAAGCAGATTCACACAACTGCTAAGAATTATTAGTTAATACTATTAGTCCCATGTCTGCCTTGGGCAGATTCATTCAAACAAAATCATGCCTGGACAGATAAAGAGACAAAGGGGAAGTCTCTGTCAGACAGTTCATGCAAAGCATGTCAGTAAACTGGCAGGCCTCTGAAGTGGACCTAAAATATGTTAAACTAAAAAATAGGAAAGAGGATGTCTCCGCATTGAGCCAGCATAGCCCTCTCTGTTGTGCTGATGTCAGCAACCTTAACTTTTATGATTTCCACTGCTTTTCTCCTCTTGCCTGTTTTTTATCTCTGGGAGAGTAATAGCTTTCAGATGGCTCTGTGAGAGGTGTGCGATCACAAGCTAGTCATTGTTTACCAAGATAGATGGTGTCCAGAGTAAGTCAAGTTCCGCTGTTGCTTCTGGAGCAGATGACACTGATAGTTCTGACAGTGCACCGATAGAGACACAGCCATAAATCCTGCCTTTGAAAAGGCAAAGTTGATATAAATAACAGTGACACGTTGCATTTAAGCTGTCAATAAATGATAGTGAAGCCATTAGTCAAGGTTTTATCCATATCATTACACTAACAGCAGGCACACTTTGAACCTTCAAAGTCACTCTGGGCTCATTCTCATCCACAATGATAACCTTGACTCTGATTGGCCAGAGTCTGTCCATTGTTTTACAACACTCCACCAATTTTACATGTCAAAGTAAATTTTCTGGGGCTCTGGAAAGAGCCTTGTCAAGAATTACACAAGTGTCATGCTGTTGTGTATCTTGGCTTGAGTTGCATCATGGGAAGTGTAGTGTTTTTTGGAACACGACCCATCCAAGGAATAAAAGTCTCACCATTTCAGCTTCTACTTCATTGATTTTGAGTGTTGTTTATATAATGTGTCTCTTGAAAAACCCTCAACTTTATGAAAGAGCAATATTAAATCACTGTGGTGTTAATACACACTGATTGAACTGTTCATTTCAGCCATTACTAGGCTATGGTTTCTATCTTATCAAAACAGAAAAAGTAAGGTTTATTCCTAGTTTTGCAAAGACAGCCTTAAAGGAAAATAAAAACATTTTTACATCTTGGTTTTGGGTAATTGACCGTGGTATAAGTGGAATAATCCGCTGTGACTTGTGCGGTTATGAAAGATAACCCAGCACAGTAGTATGTGGAGGTTCTTTGCCTCCATGCTGTGGGTTATATTTTGATAACCATGAATTATAACCTCCAGAAGTATACAGTAAATACTTACCATTATTCCTCTGTATAGTAAATGCTGCTATTATTAAAGTCTATAGTTACCATATCTTCACAACAGTCATTAAACAAAGCAATATTAACAGGACCTCCGGCATTGTGTAGTTTTTAGAAAAGCTGGATTCAAGTTGATGCTGTATTTATTTCTGTCAAGAGAATATTGTGGTGTGTTTGTGCAAGCAGTTGAGGTGAGAGGGTATGAGAGGCCAAAGTAAGCACATAGGAACAGTAAAAAGAAAGCAGGGGGCCGAGGTTTACTGGGATCAAGTCTGGAGACCCTGAACAGTGTGTCCTCAGTGAACTTTGTTATTATGACCCAATTATGGTTGGATGGAACCAATTTTAACCAATTATGAGACATGCACTTATTCCCATTTTTCCACAAAGTGATAAGTCATAGATTCATATATATGGATTTCACAAATCAGCAGTTGAGTGCTTTGCTGTTCTGCATTTAACCATTTTGCATGACACCCTGCAATGGCACATGTATTATAATATAGTAAAAGTGTTTTTAGATTTCCCCCCTTTATTTTGGCAGGTTACTCTCAAGTCTGAAAGGGTCATATATTTATGAGGTATTGCTGAGAAAGCCAAGATAAATGTCCAAATGTATAACCCCTCCACGACGCAAAACAGAGCTCCCATCAGCCAGTCATTATTTACAGCACAGAGCAACCTTCATCGCACATGTGCACACACACTCACGATAAGGGACACGAAAAACATGTAATACTCAGATGGTAAATCATGCTGTTTGGCTTTCTTAGCAAGAGACGTATGCTATTTATTATGCATGTCAGGTAAAGATAATATGCATCTTTCTCTGGCATGTGCAATAAACTAAACTCACAGAAACCAATAAAAATGTACATCTCCTGCTTCTTGGAATAAGTATTAGGTCATTAGGCTTTTGTATATGTATAAAATTTTACATCTGAGAGGTTACGTGATCCATCATGTATAATGGGAATGAATGTAAAATCTGAGTTTAGAGCTACACATCAAACTCCAAGCTTAACTGAAGAAGAGAAACCAACAGAAAAGCATAGGGGTTAAGGGATTAGGGGTTAAAGTTGTTTTTAAAAAGGGACCTATTATGCATGAAGGAAATGTGATATTAAATCTGAAATCTAAGTTTAGAGCTACTCAGCAAACTCAAGGCTAGACTCTGGAAGAGATTACATAAAGTTTCACACCAAACAGAGGAAGAGAGGAGGTCATCTGTGTAAGAGTAAACATACATCAGCATACACTTGTTTATAGTTGCACACTTTAGTCTGTGAGTACCTATGAATCTCTTCTTCCCACTGAGGTCAAACTCGGATGAAGGGCCTTTGTTGAAAGGTTTGGTGTCTGGCACTGGAGTCACAATCTCAGTGGTGGTGGTGGTTGTTGTTGTTGTAGTGGTGGTTGTGGGTGGCCGGGTGGTCTGGACAATAAGCTCATCTGGAAAGAACATGTGTCAGTGAGCTTTTGATTTAAATAGATTTATATCATTTACATCCTAACTCAATAACAAGCTGCTGTCTTTCATTAATCTTTTAATTAATTCCTTAATTGGCACCATGATCCGTGTAATAAGATTGTCAAACTGATTTAATCAACTGTAGGCAGATGTGTGAGCTCACTTTGAACTAACCCCTTTTCCCTGAACACCCAAAACAGCATTCTTATGTAATGTTTTGCTACCCATATTTTCCATGTGTGGGGGGCTTTAAGAAAAACAGCTATTTCACAAGTCTCCAAGGCTGACAAATGTGAAGGGATTCAGTGGACGAAATTCAATTAGCTCTCTCCTCTTTCATCACCTTTTTTTCCTGTGCAGAATCAGTGGACCTTGGCATTACATAATGGTCCACACACATGCAACCAGCTTTGAGCCATGGCAGGGAAATGCTAAGAAAATACTGTAATGCTCAATGTGTCTTTTCTCGCAAAACCCAAAGAAGAAAGAAAATATCAAATGCTGCTTACATGCAACAGATTCCTTGAGATATCCAAACACCTGTAGTGAAATTACATAGTGCAAAGGCTCACACCAACCAAACACAGTTTTCCATTCAGCTAGTGTTTGGCTAAAGCCAGGATTCGTCTATTATATTACAAAGCAACGATAAGAACAGAAAATACACGGCATTAAATCATAAGCCAGGGCATTCTCTTCAGCTTAGTAATGCAGTTCACATGCACTATGGGTCCAGTTTTTGGAATAAAAGTGATTGGAAACAGCCCATAATGGAAAATATCCAAAAACACAGCAATGAACCAAAACCAAGACAAACAAACTTACAAAAAAGAGAAACAGAGTGAAGACCACAGGCAAGGCAACGAGGAAGAGACAGGAAGAGCAAGCAAACAGATCCACCGACAGATAAACAATAAACAAACAGTGCACTACACAGTCAACAAACAGTGAGAATAAAGTGCAGTTGAGTCCATCCCAGCCCAGTGGCGGTAGGTTGATCCGAAGCCAAACTCAGCCAATACCTTTCTTAAGAGCTAAAGCATCAGCCATGGTCACTGTAACCATGTGGTCCATTTCCATCCCTGAGGATTCCTCTGTCAGAGAAGTAGAACAAGCTGTAGCATCAATCTCACATCACCATGGTTACATTTCTGAGCTGGCATACACACACAGACACGAATACCCACACATCCATATGGACAAACCTACTTGAAAACGTAAATACAAGCACTAATACATATTGTGACATTTAGTGTAAGTAACCCTGAGCAGATATCAGGCAGTTCTGTTCTGTCATAGTCAGATTTGCTTTTGTGTGTACTTTCATAAAAAAATCACTTAAATTACATTGGAAATCTACAAATCTGATCTTATTTTCAAATGCCCCACCATTTGTGCTGTAACAACTATAATAACCATGCTTTGTGTGTTCAAGCGTGTGTGTTAATATTTGTCATTGTGTGATAAAGCTAATGGCAGTATGCAACCGACAGCTCATAGTGCACTTAAACCAGCACTACTCTGACCACAGCCAGGCCCCAGATGTGGAAACTCACATGTGGTTCCTGTGGTCTCATATAGACACACACATCTACACACACACACCCACTGACCAGATCATACAGTTAAGACACACACAGTTATAGAGTTATAGGACTCTGTGGGCACAGGCAGGAAACACTCGTGGCCTTGGCGGATATGACAAACAATACAACTGAGAGATTTAGTGCATTCATACATGTGTATGTTCACTATTCTGGCTCTAAAATGCTTTATTGAACTTGACTCTAATTCTGTGGAAAAGCTATTTATGAAGCAATACTGCAAGTTGGGGTGCTGCTGTGTTCTGTTTCATTCCTGTAACAACAATCTGTTCTCAGATCAAGCTTTAAAGTGCTGTCTGCAGCGTTTTATGATGAATAAACTTTCTCAAAGACTCACCTTCTGGATAACAGTCCAATATTCCTTCTGGGTCCAGCACTGGATACCCGTTTTCATCTGTTTTGGAGAAGGTCCCAGGTGGACAGGTTGGGTAGGGCTGTGCAGTGGTGGACTCCTCTATGAACCAGTCAGTCGTAGTGGGTTCAGGTGTGGTGGTAGGAGCCATGGTGGTGGTGGTGGTGGTGGTGGTCCTGAGGTGAGGAAGGTCCAAGCCAAGCACAGGTTTCCCTCCAACCATGAGGACTTTGTCTTTGGGGTTGACCACAGGCTGGCTATCTCGGCCATGGCCAAACAGAGCCATACCATCCTGGTTTACCAGGGGACTGCCCATGAGGTCTAGTGGTCAGTGGAGTGGTGGGGCAAGGAGGAGGGGAAACAAATCATTCATAAGCTAATAATGAGAATGACTATAGTACTTTTCATATACATGTTCAAGCTGTATCTGTGTGTTTAATTGTCATGTAATATTGACAGAAGCGTATCACCAAAAATCGTGCGTCCATCCTCTCCAAGCACCACTCTCTTGGGTTTGCCCTGGGAGTCCTGAAGAACTTGCCCCTCCTGGTTCATAAGAACCCCCTGCTCCAAGTCTACCACCTGAAAAGACAAATGATTTTCCAAATCTATACAGCAATCTGTATAGATGACGTGAGCTATTGCCTCATCCTGACTCGAGACTTAGTGAAGTCATAGTCCTATGCACTACCGTTTCTTGTAAATATATTCATTCAGTCAACAATTAAAATGGGCGTTGTCATTAACAGGTGACTCAATTTCTGTGTAACCCCAAAAATAGCAATCTAAATGATTAAATTAATGTCATAAACATGCGAAGAATAGTCAACTAATGACTTGAACTAATGATGACGAGTCGACAAGGAAAATCCTTAGTTGGGGCAGACCTACATTACAGTACAATCTACAGTATTTCATGCTACAGCATACCAGTAACAAAAGAAAGTATTTAAAGTTCTTATCTACCTCAAGGTACTATATATCACTTCATAATACACATTTGTCTTCATAATTACTATACTATATTTCAATTATGGTCACTATCACTTCATTAGATATAATTACCCATTTGGTTCCATCAGGTCCAGTGATAAACCTTTGACCAACGGCTTTGCTGGTTCCACGAGGGAAAGGAGACTCTTTATCATTTGTTGCTGTCAGGTTGGGTCGTCCATTTTTACCTAGCAAATTATGCAATTTAAGTAAAGTCATTTTGTTACTGAATGTTTCACTGATTAGTTTCATACATCTAGACATTGTCTATCAATTAGCATTTTGCTCAAGGAAATCACTGCATCTTTTGAGTACTACAGTAGCTGGTTTTGGCAGCAACTTTAAATTACATGCAATGGACTTTACCATTTCCATTGGCAGGCTTGAGTTGTCCTCCATTGGTTGGTTTCCCTCGTACGATGGGATAACGAGGCCTGCTCCCCTGGCCTCTAAAGCTGTCTCTAGATGTGGATGAAGATGCTGATGACGCTGATGTGGACTGTGAGTTGCCCCCAGATCCCCCTGTCTTTGTCACAGTTGCACCACCGCCAACATCACGATCTGAGGTCAAAACTGGCACATTTGAGGAAGAAGAGGAATCAGTTGATGATGAGGAAGAATCAGATGTTGAAGAACCCAGCCTTGAGTTCTGTACTGGCTGTGGTCTGATGGGGAGTCTCGATCCACCAAACTGCCTGTTAGCCAGCAGAGGAGAGCGTATCCTCCCATTCATACCTACACCAGGACGGCGATGAGTTGGAATGACTCCAGACGGTGAGCCAGGTCTTGTGCGAGAGGAAGTATCCACACTCTGATTTTCCTCTACTTCTCTGTGAGGGTCAGCTGAAGTTAAAACAGGATTCTTTTGGCCTGCTGTGGAGTCTGTGACTTTATCATTTTTTCCACTGATTTCTGTACTCCTCTCATTGAGATAATCCTTATTATGATCGTTATTGTCATTAGTGGTTCCGCTATGGATGGCCTCACTTGAGTGTCCGTGGCCCCTTGAGGAAAGATGGGAATTAGAGTTTGAAGAAGTGGCAGCTGAAGAGGAAGACGATGAAGAGGATGAGGTAGTTGGGTTTCTAGGGTAACTAGATGCTGTATTTTGATTGGTCAAAGAAGGCTTAATTGAACCCGCCCCGACCCCATTCTTTAGTGAGTTCTGAGTGGACGGATTCCTGAGATCTTCACTAGTCTCCTGTATCCTGGACACTCCTGCAGCACCTGTGGCCCCTGAAACCCTCGTGGGTGTCCCCCTCAAGACAGGTGTGCTAGCCCCCATAGAGGATGAAGTCCTGGTCAATGGGCTTCTACCATCCTGCCTGGAAGATGATGTCCTTGTCCCTGAGCCAAACCTGCCTGGGTAACGACTCGCTAGCCAAGGAAATCTTTCAGCAAATGAGGGACTAATTCTGGTACGAGGAACCACAGGTTTTACATTAATGTCCTCCTGCTGTCCCTCATCCTCTCCTCCCTCTTCTGTGGGTTGTGGTTTAGAGCTTGAAGTAGGCTCTTCAACTCTGGTTACTTCTCCATCTGTCTTTTTGTAAACATTATCATAATTTCCTTCTCTGATTGTTGTGTCTTGCTCAGGTGATGTGTGTGAACTCTGTGTATTGTGTGACGCTGCAGATCTACTCTGTGAGGTGGATGGATTGGTGCCTGAGTTCTGCGAAGTTATAGAGCCTTGAGACCCAGACTCTGATGTGGACTGCAATTTGTCAAGATTATGTGGATCTGATGTTGCATGACTGTGGGTTCCACCTTGTGAAGGGGACCTGGATGTTGCTGAATTTGAAGTATGTGGTGTTTTGTGGTCCTGTCCTGGTAAAGCGGACTGTGATGTCACTGAATTACGTGTGTTTGATGTTGCTTGGTTCGGAGATCTACTTGGTAAATTTGACTGTGAGGTGACGGCAGGTTTGTAACCATTTAGAATTCGAGTTGAATTACCTCTAAACATAATTCCTGGATATCTTCGACTGTAACCATATCTAGAACCAAACCCATTGGTGCGTCCTGCTGAAGCCGAACCTCTACCTACAGATGTAGCCTCTGTTTGCTGTGAATTGGTCTCTTTTACAACAGTAGTGGAGGGTTTTGCATGTGTAATGCTGGGCTTGTCATAGGTGATTTTGCTGTCTGGGTATGTGGGAGCTACAGAATCCTTTCTACTGGCTGCTGACTCTTGAATATGTGAGGAGGATAATGAGGTTGTAGAAGGTGAGGATGATGAGGATGAGGAGGAATCAGATGAGGAGGATGAAGCAGAAGATGAAGAGGTGGATGAAGAGGATGAACTATTATTAGATCCTGGTTTTTGATGGACCCTGATCTTAATGGGCCTTCTGGGTGCTGGATTGGGACGAGTTGATGGTTTAGTTGGGGAGGGCGTCAGAACTTTGAGGCTGGGGGTCTCAGTAGTCAGGGATTCTTCATCATATCCCACTTCATCCTCAGATTCAGTGGAAACATTGTTGTCTGGTTCTTTCGGCTCCAGTACAACCTCCATGGTTGTTGTTTCTTCCACTGGAGGTGGCGATGTGGGTATTTTCTCTTCTTCATCTTCCTCATCTTCTCTATCTTGAGCTCTTCCTCTGGACAACCCTCTGTTCACTGTGTTCCTGACTGAGCCCCTTACAGAGGAGAAGATGCTGTGATAGGAGCGTGTCTGGGAAAGTGGGCGTACACGCCTGTTGGCAGGTGCAGAAGGACGTGGCTGGGGCGGAGTGGGCGGTTCTTCTGGCATCTCTGTTGACTGGAGGTCAGATTCATCACGGTCGGTATTCTGTTTGGAAGGAGAATGGCTAGTCCTGCGGCTGTCTTTGGTTTTTGAGAGCGATGAGGCAGCACTGCTGGCTGGCAGTAGACAAAAATTGTCATGAGTTTGGGATTAATCAAAGTTTTAAGCATACATGCGCGCACATACTGTATACAGTCAATTTTGCTTACATCCTGGCATGACAACACTGAAGACTTTACTCTGTGGTCCCTGTCCCCTCCTGTTGGTGGCTCTAATCTTGAAGATGTACCGTTCCCCTGGTGTGAGGCCATCTACGGTGGCTGTGGTGGTGCTGCCACGATGTGTCACGCTTTTCATTCCAAATGGCTTCATAGCAGGAGCATAAGACAGGATGTACTCTATGTGGAGGTAGAGCAAGAACTGTTGTGAAGAAAGTTTGTGAAACCATTCAAGAGAAAATCTCATAACTAATGGCCTTTGAAAATCTGAATTCAGAAGTGCATGCAAAGCCGAGCTTGCTAACATGAGCACTGATTACCATTAGCCTTTTTTTGTTTGTTTGTTTGTTTTGTTTTCTAGCACATACTGACACCCTCTCTATATATTTCCCAGATGTATTTTCAGTGCCTGTCCACACAGATTTTCTGTGCTATTGTGGCAGAAAAATAAATAAATCCTCTTTTTGGTTCTTCCAATTTTGACCAAATAAGTCCACAAGTCAAACACCAAGTATATACATGCTGATTTCTTCACAAAAATGTATTTATTTTCAGTTTCACTTTAATGCTCCTGACCAAACCTCTTATCCTGCCATTAGGTTCTTCAGGCGGATCCCAAGTTGCTATGACAGCAGTTCCTTTCCCTCGTAATGGCTTGACCTCAAAGTTCTCTGGTGGCCCAGATGGTGCTAGCAAGTGAGGAGAACACAAGTCAGTGGAAAGACAGTAATGAAAGGAGGAGCAGCAGGACAAAAACCAGAAGCAGCATTGACGGAACAGGGTGAGGAAATTGCTACTTAAAGCGTGTAAAAACAGTTTGTGCCAGGAGGCTTCAACTGAAGAAAGCACTGCTGCCATACATTGTCAGGAACTTGCCCTTGAGATCATGTATGTAACTGCAGATGGTATTTTGAGCTGCGAGCCAGGCAGTAAATGCTGACATTCCAATGAACTGCAGCTCAGGAGCTGCTATGACATGGTATAAAAGCTGCAATCATGAGAGAGCTGCAGCCAAAGCTCGAATCAAATATCAAATGGGAGTACGAGGCAGTGAATGTGATCAAGTGTGGTGGGAGGAAATAGGAAGGAAAGAGCTCACAGAGTTCTTTTCAGCAAGAATAAATTCTCTTTTCATATTCTAAGTGAAATGCAGGGCTATGGCTTCTTATAGCCATTCCCCTGAAAATCACAAATAACATTCATATACTGTTCCAAGTTATTTCCTATAAGCAATTCTCACCCGGCAGTGCCTCTGCATACCTGACTCAGGAGTCCTCTGAAAGACGGAGACGCTCCACTTCCCATGGTTTTCTTCCTGGGAGATTCTGACAGAGAACTCATACATGCTGTCAGCAGACAGAGTGTCTATCATCATTCTCCTCTGGGTGCTGTCCTTGTACTCCCAGCGTGCTGACTCACCCTTTTCTCTGTACCTAATTGTGTAGGATCTGGGTTGAGAGAAAATGAGGATGTTTTATTCCTTTGGAAAGGGTTAGCATTCTCTGTTACTCAGTCACTGTTTAGAATTCACTTCCTTTCCCTTTATTTCCCATTAACAGACACAAACACTTTAACAGATCCCACCTGGATGCCCCGGGGGTGACTTTTTCCATCTCAACAGCGGGGTCAACCCAGGAGACGAGGACTGACTGAGGAGACATGACCCTGACGCTGATGTCCTGGGCCTCATACTCTGGTGGCTCTGGACAACAGACACACACAAAGACACAGAGACAAAAATGTCTGATCTGACAACCAATTTAAAAAAAAGACAGATACATGTGTAGAGGAATGCAATGATTCTCTATGAACTTGCAGGTACCTGGTGTGGTTGTTTTGGTTGCGAATGGTCTGTTGGCAGATACGCTCTGGCCCGGGGTTTTCTGTGCCTGCAGTGACACCACATGAACGGACTCAGATGCTATGAATAGAAAGGGATACCAGGCACGGCCAGGGTTTACACTATGGACACTAAAGATAGTACACACAAAATGTATACATTTAGCTAATTTTCATTAAAAAAAAATAAGAAAATCACACAATAGGATGCAGTTTGGAGGCTGCCAGTCTTCTCAGCATCATATTTTATAAGAGCTTTGGCCCTTTAATCTAATGGGTAAGAGTGTAAAATGTGCGTCCTCTTACTTAGTTTGTGTGCGTTTCGGTTTCTCTGGTCAGATTGAGGCTTGGTGTAGTGTTGGCGTCTCCTTTCCAGTGGGGGGGCTCCAGCCAAAGCTCTCTCAGGCTGTCTGGGACCTGAGGAAGACTGAGGGGCCCTCCTGTGTGTCCTGGTATTAGACATGCCCAATGGGTGAGCTGTTCTGTCCACCCTGGTGGCTCGCTGTACAGAGGGCTGATTTCTGGTAGCAGTTTGTGGAGACCTGGCTGGACCTGTTGGTGGATGAGAACAGAGGAGAAAAGTCAGAGAGCACTAGAGTTCATCTTACCTTTATGACCCTGTAGTTCATTCGTAATCTGTGCTGTGTGCTGGATTTGCTTTAGGGGCAACTGCCATGGAAAATCATTGAACATAATTGCTCCACTCAAGACACATCACTCAGCATTTAACACAAAAGTAGATGCCACTTTCATCTAGCAGTGACAGTAAATAAGCAAACATGCCCAGTTGTCACAAAAGGGATATGTTGTGGAATCCCACCATGTCCACCGTCATCTGCTCCAACTTCTGGTGTCCTGTTTCCTGCTTTAATCCCAGCTCAGCAGTGGCTCCATCTTTGACAATGACTCAGACATTCACTCAGACAGCCAGACAATCCTGTCATCTGGTTGCAGCGCTGAGCGATAACATTGGCAATATCACAAAAAATCCTCTGTCTCTCCTGCTCTTCTGTCTTCTTTCTTTCCTCTCTTCCCTCTATTCCTCATTTATCTGTTTCTCATAATCACAGTCAGATGAGAAGAATCTGCCCTGTTTCCCATTAGGATAGCTACATGCACAGCTGGGTGAGTACTGACATGTCAGCTGATGTAACCAAGTAGGATTTGACAAAATTCAAAGAGGTTGTATTGACAAAAAAAATACTGCTATGTAGGGTTTCCCTGTCCAACAAAAAGGTAGGGTAGGCCAAATGAGAACAGTCTTCCAAGAAAGGCCACCACACCCAAGCAGTTTTCTCTGGTTTGACTTAAAAGGGGAGAGTTTTAGTGAAAAAGGGTCTGCCACCATGACACTGTGTGTGCGGTGGAAAACGAAGATTAGGCAAAGAGGATATGAAGAGCAGTATTAATGCACACCAGAAAAGCTCCCAGGAAGAGGCAGGAAGTTTGTGTCAGCAAGACTTGGAGCTCTTCATTCTGGTCTTAAGTCTCCCACTATCTGTCTCCATCCTTCCCTCTATCCTGCCAGCACAGCTGAGTGGATTCCTCCCCTTTGGATCTGCACAATTGGCTGTCTGGTAAAGCAGCAACTGTTGTTGCTTTTCCTCTCAGCTTGTCAAATCTTTCTCTCCAAGACTCTTCTGCACCTGTGCAATTTTCTTGGATAATCTGGTGTGTATGTTCCTCTGGTCTGTCTGGAAACATGACAGTAAACCGTCTGTAACGTTTGTGTGGCTGTTTAAAATGTTATTGGTAGCAATTGTATTTAACATTAATTAAATGTACCATCATAATAGCAAATGAAAGCATCAAAATTGAACTCAATACCAGTGCTGTTGCTTGTCTTATTTAATTTTCAACAAATCACATAGTTCTGATCCACACTTGCTTTAGTTGTTCCGTTGTTAGTACACAGTATGAAGTGAGTTTTGCACGCATGCTTGCTTCTGAAACAGCTTCTTAGAATTCAAATGTGACTGTCAGTGATGTCCACTGATTTGAAATTCCTTGAAATATATTTGTAGAAACTTGCTAACATTGAGCTGACATGATTATGTCAAAGTTACAGTATATAACCACTATGTGGTAAAATTATCTGAAAACACAGATTAAAATTGAAAGGTCTGATTTTTTTTTTCCCCCAAACACATTTCACAATTATCCACCCTACTCTGCCTCTGATTGGCTAGTCTTCACTGCTTGGTCAGGGTTAGAGTTATATAGTTCTTTAGATGGAAAGTGTTAAAAAAAATATATATCAGAGCCAGAGCCAATCAGAAGCAGAGTAGGGGTGGGTCTTCAGGTGAGAGAACTGAATTACTACCCAGCAATAACATATATATGATACAGTATGTTATGTTTAGTCTGCACTTTGTACATATTTCAGCCATTTTCGACTCCCACTGCGATATCACTTTCAAGAATAACACTAACACGGGCCAATCTGCTGTCTCATATCCATTGTACCTGTTTGATTGTCTCTCCTCGTGCTAGATGACTTTTAAAAATCACATTTGGTTTTAATCAGCCGAATTCTTCTTTTCCTCATTTTCTTCCTCCTTTTTTTCTCTCTGGAAAACTTTCATAGTGCATAGTTTGGCCCAAGTCACCATGCCGCGGACCACAAAACCATTGACTCCACTATGCTCTCACTGCCAGATCCTTTCTGTCTTTTCCTGGAAGTTCGATGGTCCAAGGTGCTAAGAGACTGGCATCCAGACAGACAAACATACCACCCTTACAGGGCAGACCAGGGGTGCCCAAACCTTTTCCCTTGGAGGGCCAAAACTGAAGCTTCATGGTCAGCCACGGGCCAAAAGCAAACACCAATTGTATTTTAATGTTGATGCAAAATGATAGCAGGATACAAACTTCCCTATATTCACTGACTTCCGTCCAAAAGAGTCACTCTGCCCGACACGCACTGATTTTGATAATTAGGGACCTTTCATATTTAAAGAGCATTTCTACCCCACAAAAATAAAACAGCATAAATGTCAATTTCTATTGGAATTTTTTTAATTACTCTTTTTTTCTCACTAGAAACATCTTTTGGGCCAAATCTAACCTTATGAAGGGCCAACTTTGGACCGCAGGCCCCACTTTGGGCAGACATGATGGAGACCCACCTCAGCGTTTTCGGGCTGATGATGAAGAATGTTGTGTGCTTACTCTCTCTTCAAAAACTAGCTGAGGAGAGCAAGGCTTTTATCCACCTTCAAACGCAAATCTAAACTTTGCAAACATAAACTGCTTAAGTTTGGGTCTCACGGTGGTGTACATTTCTCAGTTTAGCCACAGTTTAATTCATACTAACATACTCAGCGGTAGAGCTTTACTGGAGGCAGAAAATATCAATTTAGCCTCAACTGTCAGAAACAAAGTCAGCAAACTGACAAACACATATGGCGAAGACACAACCCTAGTCCAAATATGAAAGTACAGCTCCAATGCCTTTATTCATTATCTTGCCAGGCTATAAGCTAACACAGTACTAAAGTGGCCAAATTAGCTGTTGTTAACTGAAATGATAAAGTAAGATTAGATAGCATTTGTCAGTTGTCAGCATTTATAGTTGCTCCATATGAATAATGCCAGTGTCTTCATTTATTTGCCTTAATTCTTCCATTAATTATAGGCTATCCGCTTGAATAGTATTAGTAAATAACAAATGTTTACTGAGCTAATTAGCAAACAACATAACTCAAACTCACATTAACATTGTCAGTTGCAAGTGTGCTTGCTTTATAGTAGTTGCTATTGTTTGGCATGTTTGTTTGATAGACTATAATCAGCTGAGAGTAAAGAATTGTCATGTTAATCTGTGTTGTTGTCTCTACAAACAAATCTCAGGGGCAGAGCTTCTGGACTCAGATAATCAGTTTAGCCTAAATTGGCAAACTAACTTCAACTGACAAACATGGCACAAAAAAAAAAAAACAAAAAAAAAAAACAAGTCTAAACATCATCTGCAACACTATAATTCTGTTTTGATAATACAGTATACATAAGTTGATTTGTCAAGTGAGCTAACTAGCTAACCTAAAAGACAACATAAACTAATTGTTAAGTTATAACAGTTGCTAATGTTTGCTTGGCTGCTGGTAATTAACAGTTAATTGTCAGAATTTTTCTGTGTTGTTGTGTATTGTTTATTATGCAAACAATGACAGATATAATAAATGTGTCCCTAACAGTGAAAAATACGAATATAACACACACGTCATGTATTCACTGCTGTCATTAAGTTAGCTGACAGGGCTCTGGTAGCCCTAGTGTCATGACTTGGAATGTTAACTGGCGTCATTAAAATAGCTTAGTAGCTAGCTAGATAACTTTAGCTACTGTAATTCTAACATAAGCATTTTTATGGTTGGTAGCAAGTATGCTTCATAACATGCTACATATGTCCTTTTGCCCCTTCCTTTTCACTGGTTTTCATTCTAGCATTATTTTGCCAGAAACACAGTGGTTGTTTGGCTCCCTTCACTGAGGTTTCACTCAACAAATATGATTAGCTGTGTCTCCAGAGCAGCTCTGTCTCAAACAAATACAACTGAAACTCCAAAGCAGCATGGTGGTTCAGTGGTTAGCACTGTCGCCTCACAGCAAGAAGGTCCTGGGTTCAATTGCTGGTCCTGATTCTTTCAGTATGGAATTTGAATGGATTTTCAATGCTGCGTGTTCCCTGCCATAGTACAATGACATGCCAAGTCAAGTGGTTTGGAGAGGGCGCAGTATGAACACGAATCTACCCGTGTCTATTTTTGTTAGCCCTGTGGTAGTCTGATGTGTTTACATGGCATATGCTGAAATATCCAAATGCCTCATGACACTGCACATAAATAAACACATAATGAAAACATAATTTACTTAAAGTTTAGTGTGAAGCTCATAAGCTTCTTAAGTGTGCTTGACTTCAATTAGGAATCATACAAGAAGACAATTTAATTTCATGTAAAGAGCTTAAATAAAGTTTAGACAATAGATAATGAGTATTTAATGAACGTCACAAAATCGTGAAAAATGCCAAAAAAAGTGACAAATCTTTAAATTGCTTTCTGTCCAACCAACAAGTCAAAATCTAAAGGTATTAAATTAACAATACCATAAAACAGAAGAAATTTTTTTTAAATCTCCACAATTGAGAATTTGAAAGCAGCAGATGTGTAGAAATGCTGCTTGATAAATGACTATTAATCATCTATCAGTCGAAAATGTCATAATTGTTAGCAGTTAATTTTCTATTTCTTTACCTATCAAACGTTTGCTTCCTCATAAATATATCCACAGAATACACTTAAATCACTTATTCCCTGAAATTTCCCTTCATTTCACAGTCTGTTGAAAGCAGTGACAGGCAAATGTGTGGTAATTAACGCGGCGTCCACCATTAAAAGCAACAAAACTCTAAAATAGATTTTAAATTTGGATCACCTACAAGAAAAACATATCTTGCTAAATATATGGGACTCAATGAGTCAGAGACAACTAAGGGTTTTTCCCCACTGATCCCATAGGGACAGAACAAGTGAAGGAATGCGGGAAAATGAGACTGTCGCCCCAAGACATAGCACTGTGAATCATCTTCACATTAGCTTCGGTGGTTCCTTTTATATTCATGATGACAGCAGATAATTTAAGCAAACCGCTTTTAATGGACTTAACCAGATAGTTTTACACGTACGGCTCTTAACTGAGACACACCACTCCGGTGCATAGTTGGTAAAGCTACCTTGAGATCAGGTTTACCTGATGATGAGTTGCTGACAGGTGCACCGCCCAGCACAGCAAAGCCATCCAGGTTAACCCATTCAGGGTCTAAAAAAGGGAAAAGAAACAAAAACACAGGATATCTGGTGACATTATGTTTCCAGTAGAAACTGGTAAGCAAGCAGTAAATTTGGGGAATTTTAAAAGAAACTCAGATTTACCAAATCATTTCCACCTGCCGAGGACATGCTCAAGTGGAAATGTTATTTTATTTCATTTTTTTTTTTTTTTGTGAAGCAGGTAATCTTTTACATATGAATGATTTGCTTTTCCCCTCTTCCTTTACTCTCCATCTTGCTTCCTGTAGCTCCTAATACAGTCTTCTCTCCATCTTTGTTGTTTTAACAGTGTCTGGCCAGACACATTAATGATGTGCAGGCAAACAGCAAAGTGTTATTTATGACAACTGATGCTGCTCTCATGCTGCTGAGGGAACAACATATGATCTCCAAGAAATTTCTGGAAAGGCAACACTGAGACGCTGCTCGGTTGCCAGAGATTTATGGCAAACTGCACCGGAGCTGCAGAGACCACAAGGCTGCCGCCACAGCGCACACTGAGCGACACAGACACACACATGAATACACATAAAAGCATCTATAGATGCATGTTTGAGCGCACTGACATACAAGACAATGTATGACTTCAGCACTTGGCACCACCCTATCCTCCACCACAATCACCACCAAACACTCACATGTTGCACACACACAAAAGTGACCACAACACAGGGGACTGGGTTATAGGAGCTGGGCTGGGTTTGGATGTGGAAAAGAAGGGTTGGCTGCAGACTTTGAGCCGCTGATGAAGTATGGCTCTAAGAAGCCAAGGACAGAGGAAAATGGAATAATGACAAAAGCAGGCTAGACTGTGTCAACACTGCTAACTGTATGTGTATAGAAACATAAAGACCTGTCTTATGTTTTACAAGGCGGAATCAGGAATTACCAGAGACGCTGTTAAGACCTAAAAATAATCTAAAACCCAAAATAACCAAAGTCTGCTGAGCTGGGATGACGATCACCAGTCATGCTCTTTCTCGCTTTCTGGCAAACTTGGATGACAGCGCATATGACAGCCAATGATGAACTAATCCACTGATAAAAATCACTCATACACACACTCACGTGTGTGTGCGTACACCTCAGCTGCTGGCGCCTCTGCTTTGTAGACAGCTTTGCTCATCCTCTCCTCATTCTTGGCCCTTGCCTTGAGAAAGTGCAGAACTCCGTGATCTGAAAGCTCTCTCCACAGTTTTAGCCAAACCTCTTTCTCTTGCTTTCTGTCTATTTATTTTCCTCTGAATTATGTTCTTGTCCAGATCCTTCAGAAAGACACTCATTAGCTCCCACTCGAATCGTTCACCTCAATCAGTCTCAAACATCTCACATCCTTGTCTTGCTCTCACCCTCTTTTTAACTGTCTCTCTACCTCTGCCTTACCTACATCCTCCAGTAGATGAGAGCGACTGTCCTTTCCCACTTTAGTGAAGCGGTGAGACCTTGTGGGTTTGCTGGAGCTGATGATGAAGCGGTCCACAGGTCTTCCATCCAGATGGATAGAAGGCTCCCAGCTCTCCCTCAGGCCCTTGTCCACAGATGTCTGTTTCCCATTGTGTGGCCGCAGGGGCTTCTCTGCTGCAAAACAAGTGACGTCAGGTTAAATTTCATGCATGTAAAGTTTATTTTAACAGTCTTTGTCCCTTGTTGTAAAGGCCTGTCGCTCCGGCACAATGTGGCAAGTCGACTGTCAAGCTACATATGTAAGCTGTTCCTCTTCAGTGCTACCAGTGCAACTTCTTTCATATTTATTATATTTGGCATTTGAAGTAACTCTGATTCTCATGAAGCATAAACTTATGTGTAAGGCAGCCCTGAAAAACACCAACTAGTTTGGTGGTTAAATAAATAAATGAGGGTTTGCTTGGATGCTAAAGGCTCAGGACAATAAGCAATCCTGAGTCTCCCTCTTGGCTAGATTTACTCAAAACAAAACACGGAAAACAGTAACCACCACTCTGTTTTAGAGAGCAACTGCCTCTTTGCTCTTCTTTTGGTTTGCATGCTAGATTAATGCAATGCACGGGTGACGACACAATTATCCAACAGGCCAACATTACACCCCAGTAATGAAGTAATGCATTGAGTGTGACTTTAACGCAACATAAAATTGTGAATTCAGCTTGTATTAAAGAAAGAAATCTTTAATCTCTAAAAAGCCCCAGAGAAGACTGCATAGATGAAAAATAACAAACAAACAAGACACCCAAAATAGCTGACTCGAGAGACTCGAATGGATGCTAAAACCTCGGCTGACATAAGTCTGACGTATTGAAAGAAAAGGGCTTAATCCTTGTTCATAACCCTGACATAAACAGCTTGATCAATGTCTGTTCATTTAATTGTTTTGCTCTCTTCAAAGTCAAACAATCAATCACTTACATCAAGTGGTTATACAGCTTGAGACTCTACTTAAAAACATGCACGAACATTGAATCCAAGTTCAATCAGCAACACCAAAAACCAGTGTTGGCATAACAGTAACAGTGATTAAGTGACAAGTTATTTACTCTCATTTTAGCTCTGTTGAAAGATGCTAAAACGCTCCAAAGAGCTGAGGGGAACTGAGTCTGGTGATGATTCTGTGTCATTTAATCCATTGTTAGCACAAACATTTTGATGATAGCAGCTTTGAATTGCAATCCAATAGAAAGTATTCAAATATTGACTAAATGGAGAGAATATGCAGTACTTCGACAACGGTAGTGCGAGGTTTATCAGCATGCTGGTCGTTCATCGCTGACATATATAATTGTCAGCATTGTCTGTGCATCTCAGAAACAGCTGGTTCTTATGACTGCCTGCGCTCCCCAAAGGTTTACAGCAGCAGTTTCAGTTTAGCATCGTCACAAAATCACTTCATTACTCTGAATTCTTGCTATCTGCAGGTGTGCACCCAGCTGGATCTGCACTCTCACTTTTCACATTTAGGAATAATTGCCACTCTGGTCTTGTGTGCTGCAGTTTACAGATGGTCAGAGTTCTTTGGAGGCCTACAATGTTGCCTCTGCTTGACTTTTAGTATGTGCTGAAAGATCGTCTCATTGATGTTTCTGTGAATTCTAGATAGCACCATGCTGGTGGCAGGTCTCATCACATCATGTATGAAGGACTGTGAGGGTCTTTCTTATTAACAGAGTCAGGAGTCAGTCAGTCAACAGTCAGCTGTTTGCAGCGGACTCCACTGACACAGTCTGGATACACTTCAATCACTTCCACCTTGTTTCCATTAGGACCATGTATTACGTAGGAAGGGATCTGCTCCTCTGTCCAGACATCATCCTGCAATTCCGCCTCTTTGGAAATTTACGATCCAAGGGCAAACCAGATATTTCTGATTAAATCAAGACTCCTTTGAATGCAGCAGATGCATGATTGCCGTTCGAGAATAAACAGTTTGTGAAGCAGCTAAGTGATTGTAACATCATAACCCTACGGAGGGAGGCTTTGTTTCAGGGCATTGCCATGGAAAACCAGAGCAATAATATAACATTTTCTATGCTGTGTTTGCGAATGTGAAATGGAAAGACAGGCAGACAGAGCAGGACTGAGTTAGACAGTGGAAAGTATTAAGTATGTGAAGAATGAGGGCAGTGCCTGAGGGTCATTATGTCAGTGTCTTTTTTGATAAAAAAGTGTGTGTGTGTGTGTGTGTGTGTGTGTGTGTGAGAGACAGAGAGAGTGATGGTATGTGTTAGATGGACAGACTGACACACGTGTACGTGCATGTGTAGGTTGTACGAGAAGCATATGCAGGTAAGCCCTGAGGTCAAAGGACTCCTGTAAAACTGTTCTAGAAAATACTTGCGCTCATGCAACTGCAATGTGCTCCACTTTAACAAGAGCACCTTCTCACCTCGCCCCAAAATCACAGACGCTGACCCCCCGCTCACCCCATTAACCCCTAATAACTGTCCTCTTCCACAAACTCCCATCAATAACCAACATCACCAGTGAATGTGTATGTGAGTAGAGGGGCTAGCAAGGTAGAGAAGGCAGTCGGTAAGACTGAAGTCACATCTGTCTGTAGGTGCTTAGATAATAAAATAATTTGCTGTCATGGCTACAACAAAGGCATGTACACACTGACTGAGGTGTCTTTTCTGTGCTAGAGGCAAATGATGTAGAAATTTCCACTGTCCTGTTGTTGATCTTGATCTTTTTTTAATCACTGCAGCACAACAAGCATTCGACAGACAGGAACGAAATCTCAAAGATGTCTGTGCAGTGTTACCATGCTGAGCCTTCTTTATGCTTTTTGTTAGTATTCGGGATATGTGAGGACAACATGTGCAACATGTGCGGGATCAACAAAGTTTTATCTTATCTGTCTATTTTTCTTAACTTACCTGTATTATTGCAGAAGAAACAAACTTAAAATTCTGTCTGATTGGTCAGATTGAGCTGTATTGTCAGATTTGGGATGTGAATCACATTTCAACCACCTGACACCATCTCTGAGATTTCTGATGCCACCAGAATAAAATTAAATTCAATACAATTTCACCTGGTGCTCACGGCATTGAAAACATTCTACAGCAAAGTATGTTTTCCAAAAAACAATGTCAATCTGGACAATTCACAGACCTCGCTTTCAACCGCTTTCATTGACAATATGTTCTACCACAGAAACAGTCCCACGAACACTGTTGACAGCAAGTTCTGTGGATTATCACGAGTAAACAGGACACTGGTTATGGAAAGAGATGTTTTTATGTTTGAAGTCCCACAAAATTCAATTCACTGTAATTTTATTAAGGTGGAGGCAAAAAATAGATACCACCGTCATGCCTGTGTGCTAAATCTGAAGCTACACTCATCAACTGGTCACCTTAGATTAACATAAAGACTGGAATCACGGCCTATAATTCACATTATGTTTCCTTTGGTTAGGACTGTTTCTAGAATTGTTTCCAGTTTTCATGCTAAGATAAGCTAAGCGTCTCCTTGTTGTTGCTTCACAATAGTGACACAAACATGGGAGTGGCGTCTGCAAAAAAGTGAAGGATAGTTCCAAAAATGTCAAACTATTCCTTCTAAGCGATCAGGTTCTGGGTTTGCTCTTCAGACTTTGCCTGTGTGAACACAGATTCATCTAAGTGGGGGGTTGGTGTCAAATCTTGCCAGGGGATACAAGCACCTTGTAGCACCTCTGTCAGTCTTTACCTCCTCACCTCTGACCGTCAGTAAACTCACTCCAGTAAACAGTATTGTCATAAAGCCGACACACCAGACTGAGACCATAGATGGTTGTTGACCTCTGACTTCAGTCGGCCACACCGTCACATCAATCACCAGACTGTCAGCCGAGATGCAGTCATTTTATTGATGGAGGTTAAGCCTCATTTAACCAGCTTAACTGACTAAGAATGCATTTTTATTTAAAGTGACAACCAAGGGTGAGTAATTGTTTTGCTTGGGACTACTTACAAATGACATTTATGACATGTGACACCTACACACAGAAGCTGGCCAGCGCAAGTAGAGTCTAAAAACACATTTTTGCATTTCAAAGTTGGTGGTCAAAAGCTCACTTCTTGACCCAAAAGACTTCCCAAATGTTTCAAACATCACCTCACTGATGAGGATTGATGTCTTACACTGTTAGTTTATGCCATATCTTCCTGCAACACACTTAGTACGCTGACGTCTCCTGAGCGGTGACAGGTGTGATCATGGCCCAGGTGGTACTTGTTTAAACAAATCGAACGGTGGTTAGAGATGACATCATGACACGAGACATGCCATCGCTGCCGAGATTGACAGGCAGCCAAGTTGCAGGTGGGTGGGGGTGCTGGGTCAGGCTTTGCCTGGCAATCAAATGCACCTAGTGTTGAGGAAAATGTGAAAAATATTGCTGCATCTAAATCTCTGTAACTGTCATGTTAGCAAAGCAAAAAAGTTGAAGTTATGAAATTCCTGATTCTGAAGGCTTTCTGTGATGTCTGTCATGAGGTGCTGCAGTAGGATTGCAGCATGTTAAGTGGGGCAGACAAATTAAATTCCACTGGCCTGCAAGGACATGATTCCCTCTTTCCCCTCGCTTTCTGTCCCAATTACTCTCTACACACTCCAGGAGTTGATGGACTGTGGCTGCATGGAAGAAGTTGACATTATTTATTATCCAAATACATAATGTTTCAGTCCTCTCTATTTGCACTGCTCCCGCCTAGGTGTCCAAATATTCCCACGGGCCCTGTTTCAGCCACTGCTGAATTGAATCGTGAAGAAGTTTGGACTGCCAAGCTGATGACATGTGAGTGGAGAAAGTTAATGAGTAACACCCTCCTCTCCCTTAGCAACTACTGTCAAAATGCCCGAGGGGAAGGCATTTACCTCCAGACTGCTCCAGCGGAGCCGCTCAGTGGCCCACAGCAGTGAACTGTGGCTGCATTAAGTAGCTCCCAGGTGTGAATGTGTATAAGTGAATGAATGTGGAGCAGGGTGTTGCAGAAAAAGTGCGGCGCTGAAAATGCTTCCGAAAAGACGGAAAAGAAAACGACTCAGAGGAAAAGACCACAACAAATAGCAGCTGCCTATATGCAGAGAAAGCAATGACCTCATGCGCTAAGTGCTTACAGATCAACTGACAATATAAGTGCACTGACTATGCTGGAGTACAGGGGAGGAAAAAAGAAAGGCTGGCCCTTAAACTCACTCAAAAGGGTTCACTTACTGTCCTCCAAAACTCCTCTGGCTTTATGGCACTTTTGATATTTTGGATATTTACACTGTCTGGAGAATGTCGGCTTCATTCCCTGAAAAATGATTTTACAACTGATGCGGTCTCTGCCTGTCAGAAAGGCTGCATCCATCTGATTTAAATTTGTAAAATAAATTCAAAATTGAAAAATAAACTTTCTAGTGGATAAAAAGCATTTTGCTATCAGTAGTACTTCACCCATCCCTAACAGCCGATGATTGATATAACATTCAAAGCATGCAGCAAAGCCACTCTATCCAGAGGGAGCGTGACAGAAACCACTTCTATTCTCCCATGAAACTTAATTTCAGGTCATTTATCTCCGCCATCGGCCAGATCAGTCATCAATTTGTCATGATAGCCCTCGTGAGAAAGCACAGCACTGTTCTCTCATGATGCAGCCTGATATGTGCCATCATCTTCCACTTGTTGATCACAGTTCCTCCAGGATGTGCCTACTGTATGAGGTAAGGACTTGTTCCATGACTGCTGCTAAGTGGCCAGCATCACATTTTCCCCCCATAAAGTAACAGCGACAGTACTTTCACTGTAACTCTCTATTTGCTCTAATTGCTCACTTCTCTCACAAATGATAAATCAAACTTTACACTCGAAATTCGATATTTTAATGTGTTCTAGCTGCAATTTAGTTTTCATGAAAAATGACATCTGCAACTGGGGATGTGGAAACGTTCAAGGCTCGCGTGCACACGCTGTCATGCACGCGCGTACACACATTCTAGGGTTTTTTCATTTAAAGAAATCACGATATCAACTCTCAGAGAACAAAGTATTACATTTGCACTAAAAAGGCGACACACGGCACAAAGTTAGACGCTGCACCAACTGTCCCTCATCACTGAAACTGGGTCAAAGAGCAGAAAGCAACAATCACCAAACTGAACAACACATTAATGCAAACGGTGCACCTGCTCAGGAGAGAGTAAACCAATCTTTTTTTACCTGTCCATCCGCATCCTGGTGCGCAAAACGTAATGAATAGCGCCAAGAGCGTCCTGCTTGCGGCTAAAGCCATAGTGAGTGTGGCGCGCTACTGCTGCGGAGCGACGCACCCGCTGGATGCAGAGGGCTGGGACGCACCAGCCCTCCCCTCCTCACTTCCGATGGGGCTGCTGCTTTTCACCGTGAATGTGAACGTGCGGCTTCTCAATGTCGGACTAATGAAGTTTCAAAAACATTAACAAATCAGATCCATAACTCCTCCAGTGGATTTCTCCATTTGAAAGAAGTGATTACACCCTCTGAAGTCGCCTTAAACAGGCATTGAATCAGAATGCTGTGTAAACGCATGAAGACTTACAGACTCTCATCAGTGTCATTTATTCAAATGCTATTTTTCTATCTCATTACAAAGGCGCCTTCTTGATGCTGCTCAGATCTTTAAACGTGCCCACGGGGTGGCTGCAGGGTGTCATTGATTCTTGGATAGAATGATCGAATAAAATTGACAAAATGTCTCCCTCTTCAGGGAGCGGCACTGATTTCATCCAAAACTGAAGGTCTGGTAGCAGGTGGAGGGAGAAAAAAGACTGCAGGGTGTAAGCAACTGATGAGGACCAGAAAAAAATGCTGTCCATGCTCAAAAACCACATCAGTTCTTTCTGAATCTGTTAACTGTTTAAGAATGTGTGCAGGTTCTGTGTTCTTCTTCTCAAAAGCACAGGAATCTTAATTCTACTGTTAGTATAGTTTCTTATCTAAAGCCTTTTTTTTTTTTTCAAGCAGTCCAGCTCCACCTGCCCTCTTCTGCTCCACTCTTCTTCTTGCACAACTGGTCTTCAGGTATATTTCCACGACACCACCACTTCACCAGGTGTGAGACAGCTCTGCTGTGGGCCAAGATTTCAACTAATGAGCTAATTTGTGGAGACCGAGCGCACAATTACATCCATTTCCCAAGGAAGTCATTTCACCACTAGATGGAGCAACAAGCCACGTTTTTAAAAGCTGTGCGCAAGAAAGCAGCAGAAGATTCATCTCAAATTCTGTGTGTAGTTAAATGTTGTTGGTAAGACTTTTTAATAATATGCGCCTAATATAGTTGATTTGTTATTAATTGTTTGTTTTAATATGATTGTGTGCTCCAATAAGGCTAAAAATAAGCATATAGTGAAGATAATGAATCTGAGGATCTGCTTCTGCTAATGATGCACACTTGTGATGGTACATTGATTTATACCCATTATAAGTTCTGTAAACTTTCAGCATTAAATACTGTAGAAATTTAAACTGAACATCCAAGAATCTTTGTTTCTTTTCCCATGGCTACAGTCACGCTGGAGTCAGACTTTCTGCGTGTGAGAGCTCTCCAGGTTTTCTCGTGGGCTACGCTGTAAAACCTCTTGACCTTTTTCTTATAACAGCAAACGTCCCACAAGACCAGCAGCAATCCGACAGATGGGCAATTACTGAATCCATTCTCCTTTCACAGCTCAGAGGTGAATCTCTCTGATATTCTCATTCACACTGAAAGAATGGGAAGTTTAACTCAGATCTGTGAATGAGTTCTTAATTAATGATCTATGTGTCTGTGTTGGCTCTCCAAGCAGCATCAAGTGACAAAACACGGCTTTGCGCGCTTGTCTGTAGGTGGTTTTACTCTGGACCAACATCTCCCTCTGTTGGCCAGGATCTTCATCTACACTGGGAAAAGATTTCAATCATCACTTGTTCATGAATGAATTCATGAATGACTGTTAAGTGTCAGAGTCTGAGGAGGTCTGATGGGAAATTGGGGATTAGATAGCGTAACTGCTCTTCAGACTGTTTTTCTGTATGCATTACTGAAAAATGGGGCCAGAGTTGCCACAGGATCAATACTTGTGTCAGTGATCATTTTCAGGGCCCCCGGGGGCCAATAAAGTAATTGCAGTTTGTCTTCTTTTTTATATAGTCCCTACACTGATAGCCTTAGCTTCATAAACTCTTTACTGGTGGTGATTGAGTCTGTGGTAGCCTCTCTCTCTCTCTCTCTCTCTCTCTCTCTCTCTCTCTCACACACACACACACACACACACACACACACACACACACACACACACACACTACTGCAGCAGCCTGCAATAGTGCATGAGTCAGCACAAAACGTTATACATTTTATAACTAACCTAAAAAAAAAATCTTATCGAAGCAGATTGTTGTCTCGCTTCTCTTACTCCCACAAAATGTGCACACAGACACTGTCACACACACACACACACACACACACACACACACACACATACAGAAGGGGAGGGAGAGGTGATACTTCAGCCAGCTCAGTATAGTAAGTACACTGTGTCTTGTCTTGTTATACACATGCCTAAGGTTATTTATGTCAGCTTCTGCTACAATTCCCCCGAGCGAGGTGACAAGATGCTTGTGATGAAATTGGCCATCTCTGCTGATAAACTGTATCAAGTCAGACTGACTGTCCGGCTGAGTTTAGATGAATGGTGTTAATGCACAATGAGTGTTGTGTTCCACTTCTATCAGCAGTTTTACTTTGATTCTTATGTCATTTTTTGTCATCTGTGTAAACCAAAGGTGTCACTTTAGGCTGTTTGTGGTCAACCTCTAACCAGGTTTGAAGAAGTAACTATTTTTCTTAAACACACATGCAGTCTTTAATGTCTGCTGGTGCCTCTCCTCCCACATAAACAGAGATGATGACTTGCTGAACCAGCTCTTTCATTGTCTTTGTAGCTTTCCCTAATTTTCGTTTAGAGAAAGAAAAAATCATCAGTTTCAGTAAATAGAAGCACCAGGCCTACAGGGAAATTGGTCCTAGACTCTCTTTAGAGATACACTCCATTGCCAGTTTATTAGGCACACCTTGCCAAAACTAATGCAGTCTAATACAACAGGATGTAGTCTGTGGTGCTGTTAAACTCATTTAGACTCAACTACAATGACAGTATACATGTCAAAGTGTCACACTGCGCTGCCACACAGCATATATTAACACATGAGGCCATTTTCTGTCCTGTCTGACAGTCACTTCCATATCTTGGCAGGACCAGTAAGCTGTGCTGAGTGTGCTCCTGTGGCTGCCAGGATGTTGAGGACCAGAAACATCACGGTGCTGTCAGAGGAGAGGATCCCTCCTGCCATCAGTGCAACTGTGCTGCTCCTGGAAATAACTGCATGCCTGAAGGAACTGATGGCATCTTCAGTTGACTTTTTATATACTATGAGGGGAAATTCAGTGTCAGGTTTGCATACATTCTTTTTCTTGAGCGGGAAATCATTGAAAATATTGCATGGGGAATAAATTTGACCTCACCTTTTTGTCATTGTAGAAACATCTGGTAAACCAGTGAGTTACCCTTCATTTTCCTCCTAGAGGACCTTGACAGGTACTTGGACTGGAGTTTTGAGGGCTCTTGGCACAGCTGCCTCCCTGCTGGTCTTTCCCTGTAACAGATACATGGCTTACAGCACCTTAGCCTCCAGTAAGATGTGATTTCTGTTCTCAGAGAGCAGAGCCACTGCCCAGCATCAGACAGGGAGCAACTGGCAACACTAATTTGACTCCCGACTTTACTTACCCTCACCCCATTGTAAGGAGACAAGGAGATGCCTGGAAACTAAATTTTATTCAGCATCTGTCATAAAGAATAAGATTTAATCCTACAATACAGTAAGTTTTAGAAGATCATCATCGTACCATATGACAAGCATTAAAAGGACATTAGTAATTAAGCCACATAGGTTGTACAATCCTTCTATCCTTTAAGAATTTACTGTGAAATAGATGAATATATTTAAAATTCCTCTTTAAGTCTGCAGTGAAGATAGAGAATATAAATCTGTCAAATCATCCAGGAGGATTTCTACTTCATGGAGAAAAGGAGGAAGCAGATTTCTCTCAAATCCCAGGACTGGACTGATGTGATATACAATTAGAGCACCCACCATCCCCTCGCTGAAGCCGAAGCCCACCCCCCGCCCTTCCTGCACGACTGGCAGAGTAAAACCAAGTGCCAGCCCGGAGATGCGCGACAGACCCAGCAGCCACGCAGCACAGAGCGAGACAGAATGTTAACTGGAGCCTGTAATTAATTCACCATTTGTGTTTCTGTTAGATGAGAAAATAAAACGCAAACTACTCCACATGCTGCCCGTATGGAAGAAAAGGATTGTTGTGTCCGGACGCAAGGAGAGCCTCATCTAAAGATCACTAAACACAGATTGCACCAAACCGGTTCAAGTTTTATCTGTGTGGAGTGAAAATACTCCCCTGGCCAGTGTGGACTAATGATGTCTTTAATGGTTCACCTGAAGACGGTCGCTCACCTTCGGGGAAGAGGTGACAGGATCGCCAAAGTTACATTCAGAGGTAGGGCATCTTTAACTGCAACGTTTCTGTGTTACAGCCTGTATGTGTTGAAACTGAATCACCCTGTTTGGCGTTGTCGGATCTGATTTATGTCACACGACGTGGTGGCGGACAATCAGCGGTCCTGGTTGCGTAAAAAAGTTGGGGAAACCCCTCCTGGATCAGCGGTCAGCGGAGACGCGCTGCGCTCTGATGCGCCTTTTTATCCACGGAGAGAAACCAGACAATTCTCACATGAAAGAGAGAAAGAGAAACCTAAAACACAATCATCAGCCTGTAAGATTTATAAGATTAGCCTGCCACACAAAAATCCAACCTTTTATGGGAGTTTTTTTTTTTTTTTTTCATCATTTTACGCTCGTTATGTAAGAATTTGTGATACTACCTCATATTCATGTTATGGGCTTTAATAGAAACAACCTTGAAATAAGGTGTTAACATCACGCACATCCAGCTGTCAGGGCATGGACTTACATACTTTAATATGGATGGTAAGCATATTAACCACTTAAAACAGACACAGAAAGAATAGGTATAACTCTCTGATCATCCCTTGACATTATGACACTATGACATTACAGTGAATTCTCATTTCTCTTGTTACTCGATGTTTCCATGGTTCATTTTACTCATACAGCAATAAAGGTAAAAGGTCAGTATAGGTTAGAATTGACTGAGCTGATGGCGTTTATTGCAGAAGATGGTGTTTAAGATGATGGTGTGAGGGTCTTCTTTATTGTAGCTTCTGGGTAATTGCCAACCCTCTAGTTCTCTGGTGTGTCAAAGCTCCTGCAGGGTCATTACTCTAACACGTGACCTGTCTCTCCCACTGCTCACTGGGGGGATGTTTGAGAGGAGTTCAGTGGATCCATTCATTGACATCATATGTATCTTTGTCTGTGGGAATGTGTGTGTGTGAGAGAGAAATATAGGCAGAGAGAGGAAGAGAGACATGTGTGTTTCAGCACCTTGGACAGTGATCAGTCCTCCCTGACAAATCAGGTATTGAATCCCAGCTGATCTCTGATTCCACTCTGGCTGTCAGGATTAGGATTGTGCAAGATGTTACAAGACCACCACGCCTTCTTCCTCTCTCCACTGCTCCGTGTGTCAGTGTGTGTGTGTGCGCTAGAGAGAGGAGATGGGTGTCAGTGTTGTGCTCTGTGCCGCAGTGAATTCACCAGGGTCTTGATATTACATGAACCGTGTCATCCAAGTCAACGATCATCGTCTACTCTTCCTCCCCCATTGTCCAACTGTCAGCACAGGAGGTGCATGTAATTTCAAATAGCTGAAACAAAGGCGTGTGTGTGTGTGTGTGTGTGTGTGTGCGCGTGCGTGTGTGTGTGTGTGTGTGTGTGTGTGTTTGCGTGTGTGTATGCCTTTTTAAACCCAATTTCTGCCCCACAGCCTCTGATTCAGTCAGTGCTGTGTTGTATCCTGGCCAGTTCAAGGCACAAGTGACTTTCACTCTTTTTTACTGATGTCAAATTCTGTATACAATTCTCTTTGAGGTGCACATTAAATCTTGTTTCTTGCAAAACAGGCGACACATGCAACAATAAAAAAAGAAAAAGGTTTTCAGCATTTGTAAACAGTAGTTGTTGTTACACCATGCTCTGTAACCCGTCAGATTCTCAGAATCAGAATCAGAATCGGAATTCCTTTATTGATCCCCGAGGGGAAATTTTTTTTGTTGCACATGAAGAATAAAATTAGAAAAGAAAAAGCAAATATAAAAAACAAAATATTTATATTGAGAATATATATATAAAACAAAACATATAATATAAGTGAAAAGTCCAAGGGCCATTCAGAGGGAGGAGTTGTACAGGTTGATGAACACAAGCAGGAATGATTTCCTGTGGCGTTCAGTCTTGAGTTTTGGTGGGATGAATCTCTCACTGAACGTACTCCTGTGCCTGGCCAGCACATCATGAAGTGGGTGTGAGACGTTGTCCAAGATAGTCCGGAGCTTAACCTGTGACCTGTGACCTGGTTTGGAGTTTCTGCTGCATTGTTGCTGTAAAGGGTTTTTCAAAAATCATACTTAATCTCACCCTTTATTTTAATAGGTATTATAAAAAATGTTCCCCCATAGTATTTAAACAGGATCACAAATGTTGACAGCTGTTATCCAAAAAAATGGTGATCCCCTTATATTACTAGATTTATGTTAACATTGTTATATTACAGTGTTTCAAACCACATGCATGCAAACAGAACTATACAGTGTATTCAGATATCATTCACAAGAGAATCATTAATTTTAATAACTGTAGGCACAAACTCCACAGTGTAAAGGTAATATAGCTGATGTTGTTCTGGAACCAGAGAATCTGATCAAGGTCAGAAATCTCTGTACGCTGAAATCACAGCTATCAAAATGTGTGACTACATCTAAATGCTCTGGTGGCATTGTTGTTTGGCATCAGCCATAAAAATAAAGTGTGATATAAATAAAAGAAAAAATCGAAAGCTCACATCAGGTCACATAATATGGTGTAATTGATGGTTTTGGCCACTTGGGGGCGGCAGAAACAAGTTTGTTTTAAATTGACACGGCGACCTTGTTAGCGAACAGCTGCTTATTTACATATCCAGCAGTTACCGAGCAACATTATCTTTTACTTTTCATCTTTCAGAGTTGTGTCTCCAGACACCTGGTGAATGTAAGTCACGTCACTGTCTTTCAGGTCTGTTTTTGGTTTGGTGTCAACTCCCGAGGGAGCTTTGTCTGTGTTTGCTAAATGCTCCACTAGCTAGCTCACCAGCTAGCTAACGTCAGTCGCTAACCGCATATGCTGTTTGTGCTCAGCAAGGTGAAATTTGCGCGGCAAGGTTTAAAGTTAGCACACATTCATTCAATATTCACACATTCTTCCAGAAGGTATGTTCAAACCACTTGCTACTAGTTAGATTGAAATATTAGCATATTCACAGACTACGATTTTTAAGTCGTTTTCCAGTATATTTCAGTAACCGGTGGGCTGCCATCTTTGTTTTGGGAAAGGGTATTCTTAGTTGCAAGTTGAAAAATGGGTTAAAGCTGTTTTGTTTTTGTTTTTTTTTAATAATAATTGTTTCATCCAGACATTTACAAGAGTCTCCTGGAAACACCTTCAGACCTACGTTTTTTAAACACTGTCTCTTAAGAAAAAGTGTTCCCTCTGTTGCCTGAATGAATGCTCAAACATGAGAGGCGCTAACTGGAACCAGTGCTGAGCTGTTGTGTACGCTGAGTTTTTTGAGCAACTTTGCTGAAAGCAGCACTCTGAAAGCAATGAATCTTATAGGGCTTCATAAATATTCTTCCATAACATCATTGAATTGCGTTTTTTGTATTGTTATCTTCAGGCATTGTCCTCTCTCTGGCCACACCATATGTCTGTCAAGCCTCTGTCTTATGTTAGCCTCACTGTGATATCTATGGTACTTTAGGAAGTCTTTATGTAGTAGGAGTTTGAAAGCCGGATCCTGTGGTGGAAGGCATGAGGTTTCATTAGAAAGAAAGATATCTCTTCATCCGAGTGGTCAGCTGTAAAGTGTGTGTTATGCATTTTGATATTTATGGGTCATTAGATAACAGAGAGCATAGGAAAAGTGGGCGAGAGAGAGAGCAGCGCAGTGTCAGATATGAGCTGGGATCAAACCCATCGTACTCTGAAGCACCACAGCACCCACCGTATGACTAGCTCAATTTAAAAGAATACTATTTTCAGATGGTGAATAGTTCAGTGTTTTACAAACACCAGGAAAATGCATTATTTTCAAGTTGAACGGTGAAAGGAGGCTTCATTGTCGATTACCACAGATGGTGCAATCATTTTAAATGGGAAATTTTATTACCCTCTTCACATCCTGAAATTAAACTGTTTATCCCTGTCGTCACCTGCCATCTTTTCATCTCTTTCTTCTGTCAATTGCATCTAAAGACATAATAATCAGTTTTTTTTACTGCCTAATTTCAAAGTTGATGCATGTTGTGTTGCAATTCCTCTTCTACTCACAGTGTTTGCGTCAGTCTTGCCCCCCTCAGTCTCTTAAATTGCTGTGCGTTTTTGAGTTGTGCTTTTCCCTGTCAGTGGAGCTTCCTGAGTGCTTTCAGCTCAAACATCTTCCTGTCTGGAGAGGAAAGGCTTTGCCAGGAAGTCCCAGCCCACCATGAGCATGTCAAACCATGTATGATGCTTAGAGAAGCTGGTGGGAAGATGTGTGGAAGCCTGACTATACATGTTCTGCCCGACCGGGAAATAAACCTAATGTAGTGTGTAACAGCACACACAATCCAGAATCAAACATCGTCAGTATGAGAAAATAAAAAAATGTAGGTCAGTGAATTGCTTGTGTTCAAGGCATCATATAAGAAAAGCAATAAAGAAGACTGTAGAGTTCCCCATCCAGTCAGACTTAGACTGGTTCATTATTATCTGGCACCGTGGACAATGAATGAAATCTTCAAACACGCAGCATCAAAACTTAATTGATTTCATGACAAGTCTTTGATGAATCCTCGCTGTTATCTGTAGCTCTTGGCTTTATCAAAGAGGGACACTCCAGCTCTTGTTGTATGTAGGCTGGGGCACTGCAGGATCACATGCACACTGTGGAGTTGAATTAGAAATTAAAACATGATTTCTACTTTGAAGATATTCTGCTGGAGCGCTGACTGTCAACTGGCGGCCCGCGGGCCACATCCGGCCAGCCAAAGCTTCCAGTCTGGCCCACAGAATACTAAGAGTCCCAGCCTGTCCTGACAGTGATCGTAGACTAGCTTGCCAACCCCAGCAACGAGCCACAAAGTCTCTAATTCATATTTCACCAGTTCTACAGAATCAAATTATTGTTCATCTCCATCCTTTCTACTCCGTGGATCCACCATCCACCAACGGCTGCCAGCATGGCCATTTCCTGAAGCCAACAACAGTGTGCTGGCCAGATATGGGCGGTAACTCCAGAGTTGTTGGAGAATCACTAAGCTTGCCTATTAGGTGCAAGAGGCATCACTTGGGTTCATTTTTATTGGCCCATGGCCGTATTGAGTCTCAAACTGAGTATTTTTGCTTGCTGCCTGGGATCCCGAACAAGCATTTTTGTTGAGATGACAGTTGTGTTTAGAAAAATTCTGTCCCTTGGACAAATCGATTTGATGACCACTGCACTAGAGCTTGCCACTTTCAGCCCAGCTCTCCTCTTCTGTCATCTACCATTTATCAAACCTCTCGACATCCACGCTGCTGCCTGTGTAGTTTGTCACCTTTTTAACTCAAAATCTTCAATATTCAATGGACTGAAACAGAGCTTTGTGCAGTCTACTGTGTCCTACATACATCATTTAATTTCCTTTTCATCCCTGTGGCACACTGAAACTCTCCCATTTACATCCTCTGCTGGAGCAGGCATTTGCTGTTTTCAACTGTGGTACCTATTTAGGATGTACACCATCTCTTGTTGGTCTCATAAATTAATCAGGAAATAAGACTAAATTAAATCACAGTATGGAACAACAAAGATGAGATCCTCAGATGCATACACACAGACTCTGATTACACCCTGAACATCAAGGCAGGATCACAAAATGCTTCCGCTTTTGTATTCTAGTCAAATTTTATGCTCTGTAGGTCCAGGTAAAAGTGAAGAATAGCTAAAAAGCACCTCTGTACCCCCTTCCCTTGTGTTAGCATGAGTCTTTCATAATGTTCATCGTTCCTTCCCTGCTCAAAACAAAAATGCACTCTCCATCCCTTTTCTTTCCTCCACCGCAGGTCGATTATTTCTCCACATTCTGCTCTTAGTGGCTTTATTTCTCACTGTTTCCACCCAAGGCCAAAAGGTAACGTGATTAGCAGAATGTTGTTTTAGTTTGGTGTGGAGCACCTTACATAAGTTTCACGTGATGTGCTTTTCTAAACCCACGTCCCTCGATGATAACACCGGCATGACAGTGTTTTCATTGCCTCGGTTTTGAATAATGTAGAAGGAATACTGTCTCTCTCCCTCTCTGACATTTTAGTGGTGTTTATTTTCTAAAACTGACTTCAAAGGATGCGGTTGTAGAGACTGGGGAGTGATAGGAAAGAGAGATGGGAGCACTTGTTAAAGAGATTATGAAGTTTAAATGGCCTAATCGCATTGGTAAAATGATACTGATGAAGTTGTATGAAGCATAATATATTTGATAAATTATACGTCTTTTTTCCTTTCTAAACTTTGAGATTGTTTGCTCTGTGAATGTGGGAAAAGATACCTTCAACACAGATGCAGATAAAAATACACCTGAGCCAGGTGAGACTGATTTATTTCTGTTCAAACTCATCATTGCAACCATGCGTACACCCTGTGCGTGTGTATAAATATATACATACTGTGTGAATGTTTGTCGGTACACATCAGCTGTCCACACGCACCCAAACAAACATCAGCGCCCACACAAAGCCTCAGATACACAAAGCAAACTACCCTACAATGCACAGCTCGCACAGCAGTCCGGCACCACTCATTAGCATCACAAAGCTACCAGGTGAACACAGGCTGTAACACGCATGAGTGAGTCTGCTTACTGTCCAGTGAATGGCTCTCTGCCCCATCTTTAGCCTTGAATACACACTGCACCAAGACGTAATTGTTTTCAGAATCATTTAAGGAGACCTTGTGGAAATTCTCTTGTCTTTAATCTCACTTCTTTTGTTTAATTTCAGTTCTACTGAAGTGTTTTTCTCTCTGTTTGCTGCTCTGTTTTTATCGCGTTGTGAGTCATGTTCTTGCCATTTAATCGTGTGTCTCCTGTGGCTCCACACAGGCTGTGTCATTAGTGTGTTTTTCAGGTACTTGAGGTGATAATTTGTCTTTTCACTGGTCTTTAATGTGACACACGCAAACAGATATGATTCAGTAACGGGAGGATGTTACTGTTGTTAAATGTACATGTATAATAATTGCAATGTCACTATTTAACAATTTATCTTTTCTCCTCACCTTCCAGGTCTTCCCTTCTACAGCCGTGTGGCAGAGAACTGTGAGGAGGTGGCCCATTTTAATGAGGTGGGTGTCTTTATTTCCTCTGTCATACACTAACCCACCTAGATAATGACCGATCAGCAATTACCTCTTAACTTAATAGAAACCGCAACCTTCCAGTCTCTGCTGCAGATAACAAGGCTGCAGGTTTTGTTAATGAAACTGTCAGTGAGTCAATAACTGTAGACATTAAGTAGGTAATTGGGTCATTTTTTCTTTAATGTGTACCTGTTCTTAGATTTAAGTGACAACATTAGTGCAACTCAAACTTAACAGTCTGTATTAGACATAAGTGAATACAGGAAGATGTCACACTTACACCTACGCAATCACTGTAACTGCTGTAAAGGAAGCACCTCTAAACTTGATTACTGTTAATGAATTTGTTTGAATGGTGCCTCTGAAAGCAGATTTCCACCTGTGTCAGTTCTGAGTATTTAATGACTAAGATTAGCTTCATGGGAATCACTTTATGGTAAAGTGACATTAACATTAAGATGAAGAGTCCACTCTTCTATGATATGTAAACCTGCAAGCGTAACCACTGTTTATGTCTGAATATACCTAAGCCAAATGCCCTCTGTTGCCATGTTGACAAACTGAAAAATAATTTGTGCATATGGATCTCCTGCAAAAGTAATGGGCCTTGGCTGATACTACACCCCTTCCCCAAGTTTCATGAGAATTGTTTTTTCTGTAATATTGCTGCAAGACAAACAATCCAGCAAACCAGACTGAAAACATAACCTCCTTGTGTGCTGCACATTCTTCTTGACCGCAAAATGTGTTCACAAGTTTGCTGCAGGGTTTTTTATGAATCACATATACATTTAATTTCAGCAGCACGTGGCGAAAGGGTGAAGTATAAAAACACATTTTACATAATTGTGTTCATTATTACATGAATGTTGTTATGTGTTGTCTATTCTATGAACTGCAACACGTGTGAATATTGTCCAGCTGCTGTTCACGTTTAAAGAGATCTCTTTCTGCATCTCTGCTGAGGATGCATCCATTTTGACCCTATCCCAGCATGCATTGTGTTAGAAGCAGGGTACGTCTCGGACAGGTCACCAGTCAGGCAAGCAAATTTGCCCTCACATTCACGTCTAAGAGCAATTTAGCTCACTTAAAAGCACATTCTTACTCTCTGGCTCAGTACATATAGGGTGCACTATTGCCTGCTTTGGCACTTAACATTGCAAGGTGCAAAATCATCCAATATAGATGTAATGGGAAACTGGGCTGCACAGAGACACATACCCACACAAACCCAGGCCCTTCATGCTGTGAAGCATCCCATTACCCAATTAATGTTCAAACCCAAAATCTTACTGATCCTCCCTTGCAAATGGTCGATGTCCTGCCAACTGCCTCCTAATGGCCCTCTCCTGCTCACTGATGGCCTATCAGGGACTGAGAGGCGAGGCAGAGGTAGTGGCGTCCACCCATGCATGACATTGAACACTTGCTCTGTTGTAATTAAACTGCACAATCCACCCTCCACTGCAGTAGTGAGGACGAGCTGGTCCCCTAGATATCTCTTCTGCCAGAACTAGAAGTTCTTTTAAGCTGAAAAAGAAAGTTTGCTGGGTATGAACTTTGCTTGAGGTCCAGGAAATTACTAAAATATATGAGGCCTTAAGGACATAAAGGATTTCACTGAAGCCCCTCTAGTCCTGGCTGGTCAGCCTCTTTTGAATGTAGGTGCTGAGGGACTCTTGGAAATGTTCCCACTAGGATTCCTGCAGGCTCCTGTCACACCGAGGAAACCAATGTTATGTTGGATTCAAATGCAAAGAGTCATGTAAGAGGGGGGAGGGTGGTGAGGAAATATGAAAGAGATGAGGGTTGAGGGATCAAGCGAGAAGTGTCGGAGGAAATCCACACAGAGTGGAAGCAAAAGAGACAGAGCAAAGGTAGGGGGATAAAGTCAGGGAATGAAATAAGAAAAACAAAAGAAAGGGAGTCTCAAACACATCGAAAACCTTCCCAGGGGAGGTTTTACCAGAGTTTTTTTCCCCCTCTCCGAGCTGCTTGCTTTTACAAAGAAAAACATTTGCCCTTTGATGGGCTCACAACCAGAGTGCTGCTTCCTTTGCTGATAACCAGGGCTTTTGTTTTCAGTCTAATCAGGAAAATGGCTAAATGACTGTACACTTTCTGCCCCATGAATAGTCATACACACACTCTCGCACTTACACACATATGCACGCAGCCCTTGCTGAAAGAAGCTGTTGTTTTTGTCGCGTTACGAGTCAAATGTTGGAAAGAAAAGTAGATAAATCAGAGAAATATGTCAGAAATATTTATAATTGTGCATTATATTGTGCCTTAGGCCTGAAAGCAGTAACTGGTATGGAACTGAGTGTCTTGCACTGATATGTGATCTCTTGTGACAGCGTCACCCGATGCTCTCGTCTCAGTCCTGTGTTGCTGGGGAGGTCGTTAGCATCACTCAGCATCAATAAAACGTCCAGGCTTCTCATGGGATGACTTGTGCTTCCAGTGATTCCTGAGTCTGTGTATATTTGTGGGTGTTGCATGCTGCTGGTGCCCAGGTTTCCATGTACTGTTTCCCTAACCACCCCTCCTCCCTACAAGCACTTGAGCTATTCCTCATCACATCCTCCTCATCTGACATCTTCATCCTCAGTACTGGAACTTTTGCATGGCTCAGTAAGCTCAGTCCAGCCCCTAGAGTTGAGGGCCATTAGCATAGCGTTGTGTGTCTTGTTGCTTTATGCATGGACTAGCAGGACGCCTTTGAACTAGTACGCGAATAGCTTGGATGGGGAATCTGTATTCATTATTCATTCCATGGTGAGGCTTGGCTTTTAGCTGCAGTACACCAGGGCTTCCCCCTCAGTCATTGGACATAACTGGAGCAAGGAACAGAAAACCCTGCAAGTAGTGTAAGCGACCACAGGGTTCACTGAGTGTGGCCCTGTAGATATAGCTACTGTGTATGTGCAAAAGTCAGAGAGAGAGAGGGTAAATCCAAGAAATTGACTCGGAATGTGTTTACAGACAAGATGTCAAGAGATTTGAACTATACAGACAAGGGGAAGGGGAATTATTATGCAAACATAATGAATGCAAAAACATTGCTTCTCCACTAGCTTCCATCTGCCACAGCCTACAGTGTGCTGAGTGCACAGTCTGACTTTTTAATGAGAGTCTCGCAATTGTGCAGTGCCAAATTCCGAATCCCATGACTTTTTCATGGCTTCTTTTAGTCTGTTTTTTTTAGGTTTAGGTTAATGTGTACATACTGTTTTCAACCCTGCCTCCTACTAATTACATTTGTATACTATTAAAGTGCCACATGGAGTATGTTTTTATCAGCATAACGCAGAAGCATTGTGCGTTTTTCTTCCCTGTCAAAACCCAGCTCATACTTCACCCACAATGCAACTCGCGTTGGCAATTCTGGTGTGTTATGCTTGAAGCAGCTAATTTAGCCTCGAGCTGTTAGCCTCAAGGAAAGATGAGGAGCGGGCTACAGAGGTCTGATAAGGTCGTCTTTCTAACTCCACACTCCCAGATTTCCTTCATTTTCAAACTTGTAGTCTTGAAGTCTGACATCACTTGAGGCAATTTCTGAGACTTCACACAGCTCCCTGTGGAGCCAAAAAAAGAGGCTTTATAGAACTTTTTCACTTATGCAGTAATATTTCCCAAGACCTGTAAACACACTTTGATGTGTGAAGTCATAGGAGCTCCCCTTTAATGAGCATCTACTGGAAAATGTTTTCCCTACAATACCCACACGTAACATCTAAAGCGTGACTTAAGATGCAAACTTTTTGTTAAGGCAGCTCTTTAAGGTTAGGGGAACACCATGGTCTTGATTTAATATTAACATCAGCACCAAGTGGAAGCATGAGGCAAGGCGTGATTACTTCATTAACATGTTAACGAATGTTTCCCTACCTGTAAACAAAGTGCTCAACCATCCACCTCAAACACGCTCCATTTAACTTGCAGTACAAAAACATAGAATTTCTTTACTAGCAAGCATTGCCAATTAACATTATCCAGTAAGTACAATTCCTGATAAAACCTAATGTGCAACAGAAATCAATAGCATAGAAGTGGCTGTTTTGGTAGTCGTTCTGCTCATCAGCCCAAGGAAGGAAGGAAGAGACCACGGTGAGGTCACTTCCACAAAACTTCCCTTGGTAATCAGGTTTGGGAAGTTAGTGCGCTGGAGTAAGGCATATCAGTTATATGAGAACATATCACTATCAGGGCGAGGTTTTTAAACTAATATAGTTGCACCTAATAGTACACGGTTCATGCTCAGTGAGCCACCAGAGTATAAATCACTTTTCAAACATAACTTTATGCATTAGATCCACTGCTGGAGGTCATATTTCAGCTGATGCTTTACTGACCACCAGTAAGGAGAAGCAGAGTTGCAGTTGCTTCTGAACTTGAGACGAGCTGGAATATCGCTGGCGCTAAAAATAGTATGAATTTCACCACTTTTTAAGATTCAGGGCTGCTCCAGGGAGGTGCTTTCCCATCTCTGAGTATACTGAATAAATGATGATCCGTGCAGAATATTTTCTTTGCCCACTTAGAGTTGGAAGGGAGCTGAAAGCGAAAATTCGAGCAGCCAAAATGAGCACAGTACAATCAGTTAGCGTACTCTTTGCATAGAGCCTAATTTTATTACTTCTTGCTTTCATTCTGGTTTATACGTCAGTGTTGTGGATTTAAAATGACAAAACAGGAGAATTAAACAAGAGTGCCGATACACACACACACACAGATATATAACAAAAATGTAATCTCTATAGGGAAGGCTGTATTTTTAGTTTGTTGTGCGAGCCCTTAGGAGAAGAAAAATATAGAAACACCCACTTGTCTTTTGTTGCGTCTGTGTGTGTTCATGTGCATCAGCTTGTAACTCCTCCGCTTTAAGGACTCGCTCTCAAGAGTGACACGGCACCAAGCGGGCAAAAAAAAAAATCAATGACACAAAGTGAAGCAATACACTGGAAAGCTCCTAACTGTTGAACATTATCTGACAATGTCAGAAGAAAATATGCTCAAAAACAGAAAAATGGGACAAATTCAAATGTTGATTAACTCAATGCATTTCTTATTAAGTCCGTGTTCTGCGGTTTGTCTGTCAAGCACGGTTCAGTTTGTGGCAGCATGAGACTCAATAGCCACATTAGCATATCGTGGCAAACCATCCAATAGTAGCTGAGATTTTGTAGTCTGGACCAATTTAGATATGCAGCATTTACAGATGTATAGCTGCAAGCATTGTGGGGAATTGTACTGTATAGCAATGATAAGAAGGTAGTGCTGATTTTTGTCCTCCATAAATATGTATTTTTAGTCACTAAAAACAGTTAATACGCTCCCAGCTTGGGCTTTTGTTTGCCATTTGTGACACAACATTTGGATAAATAGGCACCAGATGAACAGGAGGTAGAGCTCCTATTGTTGAAACTAAGAAAGAAAATATCTGTCGCAGCAGAAAAGTTTTTAATTGAGGGGTGAGTGTTATCTCCCAGCACAACGCTGTCTGTTTTCAAGGAGTTGTGGAGCAGCTTACTTGATAAATGCGTTGTTCATTATCTCTGCACCATCTGCTCTTTCACAGCAGAAACTGGAGAGCTAAGTGCAGTTTTAGTCGAGCTAAGCTTGAAACAAAATGAGATTTCATTGAATTAACTGGCTATAGACTTTCATACCTGATGCAAGAGAGGAGGAAGAGTTTGATTGCATACTGAGATATCCACCATTTAGTTTAACAGTCTGATTTTATATAAAAGTAAGGTTCACCTTTTGATGGGTTAAAAACATATCCAAACATTTTCAGTAACTATTGTTATACAGTGACTTTTAATGACAGTAACCAGAGTTTGTAGCTGTGACAGTTGTTGATAAATATACATTCTGGGTGAATGAAAGATTCTGACTGGATTAATGTCAATATGTCTCCACCCACATTTGTTTTGTTTGACACATTCTACATTAAACTGCGTCAGACATTGGAGCATCCAGATTAAGTGACATCTGAGAAACAGAGCGGGGATGGAAATGAAAACAGGGATAGACAGTCCAATTGGAAAAAGTAAATTGAGACTGAGCTGGGCTGGTGGTGGTGGTGGGGAGGATGGGGTGGGCATGCAGCGATGTCAGTGAATTGGACAAGATCGAGTTTCTCAGCCGAACTGGCTATCAAGGATGCTGTTTCATCTAAACTGTCAGACACACATACACACTAAGCGTATGTGCTACAGTGGTGGAAGTGTTCAGATCCTTTACTCAATTAAAAATGTCAATACTACACCATGAAAAAACCCCATTAAAGTTCAGAAGGTTACTTAAGTGAAGGTGCGGTATGATAAGCAACAGGACTCAGTTCAGTTATCCGTAAAAGGTTACCGAATGGGCCTACTAAGCTGTGCCTTGTGTCATATAAAGAGCCAAAAAACAGCTGCAAAAACAACCATACGTAGACAAACAACAACTACAAAGAGAGAAAAAAGGACTACAAAGACACAAAACACAACCACACAGACAAAAAAAACGTTGAAAAAGACAAAAAACGACTTTCAGCCGGATTCCTGGCTACTATAAAATTGTCTCATACTGACAGCATTGGATTAATATCTATTAAACTGTAAGTAGCATTTTAATGCTGTACCTGGTTGAGGCTGAGCTCCTTTCTTCCTATTTCTCTGCAGTACCGTCGAGTAGTTTAATCTATAAGAGTGGATCCTATTTTATAAACTGATGGTATGTTTTGTTCGTTAAGTTTTCACCTGAAGGGTAACTAGTAACTGTTGCCGTCATTTAGATGCAGTCGAGTAGAAAGTATCATATTTCCCTCTGACCTGTAGTGGAGTAGAGGTATAAAGTAACGGATATAGAAAGTAAAATTCAAGTGCTTCAAAAGTTTATCTCAGTGCAGTACTTTTCACTACTTTCCTCCATTTTTGGGCACAAAATGTGAACCACTTACATCATGATGTAATCCAATGGGAAAAGCAAAACTACACTCTCAAAAAGTAACTTATTTTCAACAAGAATGATAAATTCTCAACAAAAATTGGACTTTAAAGGTTTCCCAAAGTTTATATTTACTGCAGAGATTTTGTATTTGAATACATTACCATAGATTACTTTGTAATATACATCTAAACCAATCTGGATTGATATGTGACATGTTTATAGGAACGCGTGAAACTGAACGCATCAATTTACATATGTTGTTTTAAATAGCTGAACTCAGGGCAGTTAAATGTGCTGAAGTGTGTTTTTTTTTCCCCAGTTGATGAATATCTCCAAAATGAGTGCCTCAGGGGTTATGTAATTAGGACCAAACTCACATTGGACAAAAAGACCGAAGAAAATGTGATCATGAGAAGCAGAATAATGAGCAGTAATGTCAGGTTCCTGCATGTAGGCGAGGGTTGCAGCATTTAATAATTTACTGTTGCAGAGGTGGATTATTCTCTCTTGTGCTGTACATGGCCGCAAATCCAGAGAATACAGAGAAACCCTTATCTTACATTCCCAAATACTATATAGCATATGAAGCGCCTGGTAAAGCCTGCTGTAATGAGAGGATGGCTTATACTGCCTCTTTCAGCAGTCTACCCGCATCTCTTTTATCCTTTTAAGAACACATCTAAGCCTGCAAAGTGCAGAGGACTGCATCATCATACGATCACAGCAAGCCTTTAGACTCAAAACAAAAGACTACATGCTGCATAAAGAATGCTCTTGCTGTAAACATAACACATTTCTCCTGATCCTTGTAGTTAGAGAGTGTCAAAGACACAACATGTTCTTCATAATTAATCACAGAAGTGTTTTCATCCTCTGTGTCCATGGCAACAGTCATGAGCTATCAAAGGACGGTGAGCGGGGGAAACTGAGGACGGCCAGGTCATGCGCCCGCTCGCCACAATGCTACAGTGTGGGATCACTGCAGTAACAGCCGCTCTTCAGTGGAGCATTTAGCCCCACTGAGGCCTAAAGGCTTCCGGTTAGTGAGATCATACCTGTCACTTCTAATGAGAGGCCTCACCCCGCCAATTAGTGTGCAGCGCAGAGGGTTAGAGGGGGAGGTCTGGGAATAATAACGTGTGTTCAGAAAATAGAGGAGGATCTAAAATAAGACCAGTGTTGTTTTTCTATATCGGTCTAGTGGTGAATTCTTTATCCACACAATCTGTGATGTATTTCGATACAGCGAGTGAGACTGAATGTAGGCGCATTGCAGCAGCTTTACGTCAGTCAGTGTTTGAGGCGCAGTGACTGCTTGACAGGTTCAAGTCTGATCTGTGCAGAGCCACAAACGATGCAAAACAGAACAAGAACACAGTAACTTCATGTTCTTGTTTAGTTTGTTTTGTGCTGCATTCAGTGGAATCAGACAGACGATCCGTTTGGTGGACGAGAGCAGGTCGGTAAAATTAGGTGAGGCCAGCAGAGAATACCGGCAAAAGTAATGCGAGGTAACGTTGCTATCCAAAGATAAAATGTTTTCACTTTTTTTCGCTGACCCACAGGACTCCTGAAATGTATCAGCTGTTACATTCACACCTCTTTCTCTTCCATCCCAAAAAAAAACAGTTGTCATCATTTGTCGGCAGCAGCCTCTATAGCCTGTTGAGGATGTTTGTCTGTCTCATGACTGTCATCTGACTGCTACTATAGTCATCCCATAAAGGTTTCATCGGGATAACCATGGCAACTCTGAATCAAACATAATGACTTTCTGTAAATTTCATCTGATGTGTTTCATGCAAGTGTCTGCAGCCGTACAGCAGACTGATGCAGCACAGCGAAGAAATTTGACTCAATCACATAATCATGCTGTTTATTCATGTCTGTTGTACCTAAATAAAGTAAATAGTTGAGCAACAGAAACTTGAGGTGAGTGTGTGTCTGCCTGCCTGGGAAGCAGAGATACTGAAAAATAATCATCTTACTTCTGAAGAACAAAAAACAAAGAAGTATGAGCTTTAGAAGGTTTTTCACTTTTTCAGAAAATAAGAAATATGCTGTAGGTGTATTGGAGAACAGCTTGGCTTGGCTTGACAAATGCGAATATTATGCAGCTTAGTGTTGCATAGCATCTGAAATTGCTTTCTTCTGAGAAAAATAGCAGCTTCTTAAGAATGCAGTAGTCAACATTGCGAGGGTATCATCTCATTTTTGCAAGACAAATAACATTTGATTGTTTAGAACTACAGCTGAACCCTTTTCACCTTAATGAATTCTCTGCTCTCGTTTTATTTGTCTGCACTGTGTAGGTATTTAAACCACTGTAAGCGCTTTCATCCGTCACAGTGCCTCTGAAGGCATTTAGGCAACAAAAACAGCTTACGCCTTCAGGTTGCAGATTTCTGCATGTGTGTTACTGTACAGATAAGTAGTCTTGGACCTTATAGCATAGAGCGAAGAAATGCAAAGCACTGAGATTCGTGTAAAGGAGTCAACATGGCTGTGAGTGGAAGCTTGAAGTTGGTAATATGTGTTTTTGTGTGTGTAAAAGAGAAATTGAGACAGGGCACTGTGTACCTGCACCATGTGTTTGTATTGCCATTGCAGGCACAGATTAAATGACTGGTTTTCTCACTCTGGGGAAATAAATGCGGCTGCCCAGTGTCCCAGGTGTTGGATAAAGAAAACATAATCATGTTTGCGGTGGTGTGATTGTATCATCTGAGCTACAGTGTGTATCATGGTCTAGTATGTGTATACTTGGTGTCATATCCTCCATTAGCCGTGTGCGCTGTCATCCGTGCAACATTAACACCATGCTGGGGCCTCTTTCTCTTCCTCTCTCTCCGCTCTTCACACACACCGGAGGAGATTTTGTTGGAAATGAGGTGAGATAATCTCAGCCAACGACCATGACTCTGAAGGAGATTGCAAGCTGAGTGTTGCCAGAGAAATGCAGCTAACCAAAAACCAGCCAATTTAGATAACAAAAAATTACAATCAAATAGATTCATTGCACAGATGTTGGGTCCTATTCATCAGTATCACTTGCTTACCCATGCAACCCAAACCAATACACAGCACAACAGGTTTGAAGCATTCAGATATCTATTTTTGTGCATTATGTCCATAAGAGGGCAAGTCAATAACATGAGAGGCATACTGCTTGTATATTATTTAAAGAAATATGTCTACATACCTACACATGACTAAATAAATCAATGAAATAACATCCTACACCCGGTTCTTGAATATTGCGCTTTTTTCGGCTTGACCTACATTTCATTTTTGATCAATGAAACTGACGTTGTGTGCAGAGTGTCATGGATGATTTCAGTGGGAGAAATTCCAGTCGAATGTCATCTGTTTATGGACCCTATTTTTCCATGATTTTGTGTCCAAATGATTACTGGGGACAACAGTTTTTGAGACTGGTTCAGTTTTGAGTGACAGCACTGCAGCTGCCTAACAGGCTGCAATTGAATCCCTCTGGGTGTTTGGTCCATGTATGTCCACTAAAAGTGCAGGTTCAGATATTCTAAGTGTTGTTGTTTTAAGTGTCTGACAACATTATGGAAAGGATCCCTACAGACAGACCTTTTAGCTAAAGAGAACAATCAGTTTTGTTTAACCAGAAGCAGCCGTAATGTCGCTCTCGCCAAAGCCACCAGACTCCATTTACAGAAAGCTTCATTTTATCATTGGAAAACACACTTCATTCACACAAAATTAAACTCACCAAAACCTTCTTAGTTCGTCTTTCCGCTGTTCCAACAATCACCAGCAGCTCTGGATTGGTTGAGAGCCTGAATATTTTCACATCAAACGTTTTGAGCACAGAGACTTTTTTCTTGTTAAAAAACAGGAATGACAAGATGAAGGGAAACTCTGGTTGTGTGACTCCTGTCCGTCCCAGTCGAGAACAGCCGCTGTGGACGTGCTGCGTTCTTTCACAATCAAATATCAATTTTCACGATTGAATTCAACTGTATTTCCGAATCTAGAATACGCTTCCTCGACCAGGTAACAACCTCCCTTGACTACCAGTGCCCCCACTTCAATAATAAACTCTTTATTCATTTATTTATTTTTCATTTTCCCCTTATTATTACCCATTTATTATTCATTTTTTCAGTAGATATATTATTTTCATCTTTTTTAATGAACCCAGCCAGGATCCCAACTTTACAAGAGCTATCATTTCAAAATATCCATTACATTTATTTTTAATTCTCCCCTTATTATTTCTTTATTATATCTTTTTCTGTCTCTCATACAAACACAATCATACACATAAAAACACATTTAACAGATTTCCTCTAAAACACCAGTTATAGTATATATTTGTCTATGCATATATCAGCCAAATTCTGCACGTCACCCTGTTTTTCCTCCATCTGTCCTTATATATTTCATCCCTGTTTGTTATTATTCTAATTGTAAAATCACTGATGTTTTGTTTTTGCACCAGTAAAAAAAAAAGGTGAGAAAGAGGCAGCAGTGCTGGTTGCACCTGACTGAAGTCTGGGAAGACAAACCACTGACTGCAGGGCCTCAGGGCAGAGAGCACAGAGTGATGGTCCAATGCAGTACACACACACACACACACACACACACACACACACACACACACACACACACACACACACACACGCACACACACACACAAAGATCCTTGAAGGCAGGTCTACCAGAAGCAGGTGGGAACCCCAGGATTCGTTAATGGGACAATCCTGATGGATCGCTTGCCTGACAGCCCACAGTGCTTTCCTGAATGAGAGGCCAACATCCGCAGGGGGTGAATGCATTTTAAATCACCTGCCTTCATTCAGCCTCTTTCCCAAGACGCTTTGCTGCAGGACAGACGGCTCAGACGTGATTTACTGAATATGAATCAACACATGAATTCATCATTTCTGACCAAGGTTTTTTGGTCCTTAACTTAATTTTCCTGCGTTTTAACGGTAAATCAACACAGAAGAGCTGACTCATACATCAGTGTTCTGTCAGACTTTACTCATTTGCTTTTGTAAGGCTGTAAAGGGTTTGTGAATAAGAATTGCTTAGAAGCTTTTAGCACCTTTATCATCCATCATAACGCACCTTCTCATTGATGTAACCTACTTGATATTTCAGAATTTTCTACTTCTAAATGAGAAAATGCTGAAGGCAGTCCCTTAAGGTATCCATCTTTGTTAAACTGATTCATGGTGAATGAATAGTTCTTTCTGTAAAGCCAGTAGCAACAAATCTGAAGGGAGATCTGGATATGTTCCCCAGCAAGTTGAGTTTTAATTAGAAGTTTAACTGTGGAGCATTTTCAGAAGTATTGAAAGTGAAATGTATTTTAATTTGGGATGAAACAAAAGTAATCATACATACACATAAGCATGTCTGAGTTGTGCTATTTTAAAATCTTCTTCATCATGAATAAGTGGATTATATGGACTGATGGTCTAGACAAAGTCATTAACCTCATTATTGAATAATATGCTCACTTCCAAGGATTCTTACAGGAACAGTTGGGCTAAATTAGATCTATAGTTCATTTGAATGTTTAAATCATCACTGTCGGGGTGTGGATGATGTTGACAGGCACATCACAGACGATTTAATCCCACAGGATTCAGTTTATGGCATCAGATCTTCAACTTGGACCCTGTTGATCTTTCAGAAATGTGGATTAAAAAGGAAGAGACTCTGAAACAGCCTCTCCTTGTGAATGCGATATATCTCGGGAACGCCTTGAGAGAGTTTCTTTAATTTCATTAACTTCAAATAATTCAGAAGTTCATTTTGGCTTAAAAATTGAAAGTTCAACTTCACTGTGACATCATGATGCTCTATAAAAACACTTTTCTGGCCATTATTGAACGTATTAATTCATTGTGACCATTTTTCACATTTGGTCACATAGTGAATTGGGTGTCCACCTTGAAACTGTGGTGATTGTACAGATCTTCAGTGCTACCGGGTTGAAGATGTGTGTGAAGCCTCCACAGTTTACAATCTGTAGCTTCCTTGCAGCAACATCCATATCTGAAGCTTTGTGGTCCGCCATAAGCTCATTGGTTCTGCTGATTTTGAGCTTCAGGTGATGTCGTTGCACCACGTGATGAAGCTCTCTATCAGTCCTCTGTCCTCCTCTGGAAAAAGTGAAGACAGCATGTTTCTCACTGGAAATTATTCAGTGAAATACACATCATACATATACATATCATACTCATACAAGTCTGGACAGACATGGATGTGAACTGTGACTTGATTGGCTGGCAGAGTTATACAACTTCAAGGCAGTGACTCTACTTTGAACTGTGAACTGATAATCTGACGTATAAAGAGTGTTAGCAGTCACTGATGTGGTAGTTGTAATAGTATTACATAGAAATATTATTGAACTTAACTGTACTTGATTTACGTGAAGTGATAAAGGTCCATTCCCTATGTGACAGACTGCTAATAAACAGAGGGTTTATGTAATTTATACATGACAGCCCTTCAAGAGAGCCTGCTTACTGGTGTGAAAATAACATGGAAAGCACTGCACTGAGTGTCTGATCGGCCTAACAAAGCTAATTAGTAAAGACATCACTGAGGAGATTTGTGATGAAAATGATTCAGAACTAAGATGTGGTTATTTCCTCCTTTATTATGCCTAAGCTACATGAAATGAGCTTCCTGAAAAACTAATTTCAGAGCCAATTGAAGTGAAAATGCCAAATGAGGGTTGACGTTCAAAGCTGTTTTCTCACTTTCAGCTTTTTCTCAAGGACACCCAAGACATTTGAAAGAATTCATTACCACACACTTTTGCTTGGCTGCTGCTTTTTCTTGTTTTACTTTATACCAAAGAAAGCTTATCAATGCAATTTTAGCCAGTGCTATCCACCGTGGAGGTGTTTATTCTGATAAATAAAACATTGTGATGTTTCATTCCCTCCAGAACTGCACATCTGTAGCTGGTAGAGACTATTTTAACTCAAGGACACTTCAGAGGAACATATGTACGCTGTAGTGATGTGCAGACCAGCTCATCCAAATCCACACACATGCATAAATCATCCACCCTCCGTCCACCCAAGCAAATTATTTTCTCCAAATTAGAGACCCTCACCCACAAGGATATTTCACTGCACCTTTGCCGGTCCCTGTAGGCTATATTGCTTTTAAGATTCTGCAGAGCAGTGCAAGCTTTCCAGGTGATTTCTTTATTGTCTGCTCTATTGACAGATGTGATTAATGATTTTCTGCAGTGATTCACTTCAGTGATTAGAGAGGCTGATTTCAGTACTTTGAAACGTCTCAATGTCCGTGCTAATGTCTGTCTCTCTAGCAAATATAGTGCAACACTCGAGCAGCAGACTTAACATCTGTGAATAAAAGCTTGACAGAGGAAACTCTCAGGAGGAAATTACCCTTGTAACTTGTGAAAGAGAATTTTTAAGGCACCGCTGAAGGAGCTCAAGATTCATCAGGTAGACAGCTGTTTTACTCCAGTTCCTCAGTATGAACGTGGACAGTGTGTGACCTTTTGGATGCGTAGAAAAACAGATTATTGACTCAGGAGAGTGCAGATCTCCACCAGGGGGCATGCGGGTGGGGAACAGGAAGTGCAGAGCAGGCTGTGTGTCCGGTATGTGTGCAATAAACAACAGATGTAAAATATCAATTTCTAAGTGAAAACGCCAACAGAGAATCTGCCATCACCTTTGTGAGCACCCAACGACGTCCCAGGCAGAAACAAGAATCCAAACTGAAGCAGCTGTTGATCACTTCTGGCCCCTGCTGACCACTTAAGAGGAGTGAGGAGTCAGCTGTCAATCACCCCATCTATGAGATGTCCTTGAACACACCGTTATAAATATGCGCAAAAAATATAAGATTGATTGGTCAAGTAGTATGCGAGAGTAACCATACACATGAGCAGACATACGATCCCCTCCAGGCTTGCACGAGTGACATTGCCAAAGGACCTTCAAAGCTGTTTTCACTGGCAATATAAGCTTTTTCTCCAGGAAATCCAAGACATTTTCAAGGATTCATTTTCACACTGTTTTTCTTGACTGCTGCTTATCAATATTCTTAGTCTGAGCTATAGAGCCTGTGGATGTTTATGGTGATAAATGAAACAATGTGATGTTTTATTCCCCCAAGAACGGCGTGTCTGAAGCTGGTAGAGACTATTTACACTCAAGGACACTTCAGAGGAACATATGTACGCTGACATGACACTGTGAATCTGCTCTTGGACTTTTTTGACTTAAGGCAGGGGTTTTCAGTGTCTGAGGCCGTGTGTCTGTCACTTCATGTTTACCCAACAGATATGAGAGTGGTATCGATCTTCACATCTAGCTCTCAGAAAGAAAGCAAATAAATGAATTTTCCCATATGTCAAACTATTCCTTAAATAAAAATCAATCGCTTGGGTTAACATCATGTTGTAGTTTTCCTGTTTGACTTAATAGTGATAGAAATTAGGATACATTTGTTCTGAATTTGATGAATAATTTAGCAACAGAGCAGCAGAAAATTAAGCCGTAACAATTTTGTTCATCGATTGTTTGTAAAAATGTCAAACATCTTCTGGGTCAAGCTTCTCAAATGTGAGGGTCGTAGCTTTTCTATGTTATGGAAAATTGCAAATTGAATATTTTCAGGTGTTGGACTATCAGTCAAACACAACAAGCATTTACAGTCATTTTCACTGTTTTCCAATCTCGTTTTTTCAATTTACCAAGAAAATAATGATATGTATTTTGTTATGTTTTTTCAGATGTTTCGATGGCCCATCGCCAGCCGGCTGGATGGAAACGAGATGCTGGAGATCCAAGTGTACAACTACAGCAAAGTCTTCTCCAACAGGTAAGGTGTAATACTGCCCCCAGCTTGTCCTTAAACCACATTCATCACACCAAACAGCATTTCGGTGTAAAGTGTTTGTGGTTTCAGTACCCTGCCTGCTCTTCTGTCACATCCTGTGACCAATTCAGACTGTCACATGGCGCATGTTTCTCAGATGGTGCTGTGCTCCCTCAGAGCCTGCTCTAAATTGACTCAATTGTGTGTGTAACAGACTTGAAACCGCAGAGGTGGAGGTAATGAAACAGCATTAGATTCTCAGTAATGGCCACATTTGTCACTTTGCACTTGCCGTACAATTAGATCATGAAAAACACACAGCATCATTCCTTATGTTATATTTACCTGCAGTGTGTGAGTGCATTATATATAATTCTGGCTTGACAAGTTTATTTATTCAGTAAAACAAATTTTGCCAGCATGGTTTGTAGTTTTTTTTTACTGACAAATCTCACGCTGAGGAAGATGTATTTCAAATATGAACCATTTACAGTTCCTACATTAATGACCAATGTTCTTGAGCAATGCACTGATACTAAAAACCTGCTTCAAGGGTCCTGCAAAGCACTCTAATTACTTCTAAGAAATCACTTGAGGCAGTGGTGGAAGCTGGTTAATTTCCCTCTCCTCCTCCTCCTCCTCCACATCTTCTTCTTTTCCTTGTGTTTCTTCATCTTAGTTTCCCTTGAAGTTTTTTTATGTCTCCACATCTAAAGAAAATGCTTGCCGGTTGTGACAGGAAGTCTAGCCGTCTCCCGCGCTCCCAACAAACCCAATCAGATTGTTACAGAGGCTGCATTTAACTGGACGACTGATTGATGTGTCCAGAATGAGGACGCTTCGTGTTGCCCACGCAGTCATTAAAACTTAGTTTGCTTGTCTCTGTGCGTATGTGGGTGGTAATGTATGTGTGTGTCACCGTCATTAGCTGTGTGACCTTGTCTTGTTTGCCATGTGCGAATGTAGTTGTGCTGTGTGTACCACAGGTAGTGACACACTTACAAAGCCGACCCAGGGCTAACAGCTGATGACAGGTGTGCAGACAGATGTTGCATCAGTTCTACATCAAGGCAGCTTTCAACTGTCATCGTGATTTTTCTGGTGCCCTGTGTTGAAGAGGAAAACAGACACAGGACAAGAACTTCACGGCCACGCATGACAATTCACACAGGGTCAGAAAGGAGATGGCAGTGTCTGTCTACCACTGGTTCAGACTGAAATATCTCCACAACTATTGGATTCACCATCATGTAGTTTTTTAGGCATTCATGGTCTCCAGAGGAGAACACCCAGTGAATTTGGTGATCCTCTGACTTTTCCTGTAATGCCATGATTTTGACCTTTTCGGTTTTAGGTTATTGCCATGAGATTTGATGCAGAAATTCAGGGTGCCCAGATGATGCATCCTTACTTTTTATTTAGCGCCACCAGCAGGTCAAAACTACACTTAACCTGTGGAATATGTCAACATCTAATAGATGGATTGGCCCAAAATTTCATACAGACATTCTTAATCCCCAGATGATTAATCCTGTTGAATTTGGTGATCCCCTGTCTTCTGCTCTAGCGCCACCATGAGGTTCACATTTGTACTCACATTTACAATTGTAGTAACCTGCCAAACTAATGGTATTCCCATCAGCCTCAGCTGCACTTTGTGTGACAAGTGACAAGTCAGTTAAAACACATGGACTTTTGAGCACAGAAATTATGAATTCCAGTTTCCCATTAGGGAATTAGAGAGAAAAATCAAAATGGTATTACTATGTTTAAACCAGATGTAGTTAAGAAACTTTTTCATCCACTCCCCACAATCTCAAATGCACATGCATAATATACACAAACAGATATTCTGGCATGCAAAGACACTTAACCCACGCGCATTAAGAGACACACCCACGCAAACACAAGCAGGCACACATTTAAGTGGGTAAATAATTCAAGTGGAGTTATAGCTTGTGTTGCATTCTCACACCTGCTCCATATGTCCACATTACCAGGGTAACTGATCTGCTTCATCACTGCACCAACACACTGTAAGACCAGTGAGTCACACCCTACAGCCACAAGTGTGATCACATTACCACAACAAAAGAGAAAGCAATGATGCATGATGGTCTCTGTGCTGCAGGAGGATATAGACCATGTTTTATTATCTGTTTTCCCCTGTGGCTGACAGATCTGCCTTTGTATTCTGCACGCTGTGGAGAACACTTGTGTGTGAGTTACTGAGCACGAGCGCAAAGAGGAAGTTATATGATTGTAAGATTCAGTCTGAGGTCAGTGACTCCCAGGGGGTCTGTGGAGGATTATCAGCAGGTCCGTGACTCCCAGGGGGTCTGTGGAGGATTATCAGCAGGTCCGTGGAATTAGAATTGAAATTATTAATGTTATTTCAGGGCATGATAGAACTGTCACCCCCTCCCAATTCAGGGCTGAAGCCTCTGAAGTCGAGTCCAAACGCATACAAGAGCTGTGAACAAGGCTGTTGTGACTAAATAGACTAGATTAGAAGGCCCTTAAAATTAAGGTTGGGGTAGTTTCCAGATAAAAGTACAGTATTTTGTCAATGAAGAGGTGACACTGACTCACCTGGCTGGCTCTCCTCCAGAGCCTCAGGTCTCTGACTGCAAAGCCTCTGTCATCTCTGGTCTTCAGCTCAGACATGGGGACCCGCTAAGGCTGCATTCAAAACAACTTTAACTGTCCATGAAAAACTGAGCTCCCTAATTCCTGTGAATGGTACCAGTCCGTTGGTGCAGCAGGGTTGCCAATGCAGAAGGTGCACAAGCCCACATTCCTATTTTGTAACATGAATACTGTATTTCTATCGACATCACAGTTGGCACAATGAAAGATAAAATAGTTGCTGCTGTGGTAGCTTTGCAGATCTATTACTCTAATTACTCTACCCAGATATAATGTCATGTCTCAAGGGTCCCTGAAACAACATGTCCCGCCAACACAGCTCCTTGCATTGTTTTAACACAGAGTTGTTTTCAGTCTCAACGCCTGCCACAGAAAGAGACCTGTGACTCATATGGATGGAAAAGCTCATGTGCAGCAAGTACAGGGAGAAGGCACAGGTGGATATAGCCACTGTGCAGTGCAGTTAGGCTAAAATAGGGGTTAAGTATCTCTAAATTCAAGTTAAAAGAACAAATGACTGCAGAGTTTCTCAGTCTGGAGCCTGAAAGCTTTTTGATTATGAAAGTTGAGGAACAGGCACAATGAAACGAAAGTAAAGCAGAGCTGTGCTGCTACATAGCACTCATACAATGACCGGGGATAATGGGAGGAATTTAATGAAGTATTGTTTCATGCTATTAAAACATGGTGGGTTGTCTCTGCCTGGGGAGGTGGAAAAGTTGGATGTTCCCAGTTGTAGATCATTCTTTTTATATAAGCCTTTCATTGATTAGCACGGGTATTGTAGCACCATTTATAACAGAAGAATTCATAGATCAAAAGTTAGATCACACAGCAGCCATTAAATTTCCTCCTGTGCCTTTACAATAGAAGCACAAGACTGACTGCAATAATAACTGCAGCAATTATGTGTTTTATTTATGTAATGCTGTGTAATTCACATCAGAACAGCCCCAAAGAAACAGCCCATTGTGTCAAGACAAATATATCTAAACAAGGTCTTTGAGTAATCAGAAAATCTAATTGTAATCATTATGAAATGGATTTTTTTCCATTTTGTTTACTGCAACTTTTATTTTACCAGGCAAGAATTCACAACTGAATCGATGGATGGATGATTGTTTGTGATTCAGATTGCACTCAGATTCACTGACTCAAACACTGACCCGCCAGAAAGAGCGAAATCCTGGAGGTACAGAAGCTCTGAGCTCCTTTGAAAATCATATCAAAGTCTGCAACACTTTTGAACTACGTTCTCTGTTGTCATCAGAGTGAGTGTACAATTTCAGCAGGTTAGACATTTTGGCTTTTTTCCTTGTTTAAGTTAAAATTGGTTTTGACTTTTATGGCAGCCACTTTCCTCAGAGGTGAGATAAGACTGTTTACAATTCTCATGGATGCTCTTTGCTCGAATAAGCCGTCCCCCATGTTCCTCTTCTCATGATCTTAGCGCTAAATGAAATCATGACATTACGTTTGTTTTATTCCCTTCATGAGTTTGTCTTTATGGTTTTCACTTAGCCACAGGGCATGGAATGGTATCCTGGCAACAGTGCTTCTCTGGCTCCACAATATGTAATCCCTTCATGCTGTACACATTGAGACTCAGCAGTTTATTGCTTGGTCTTAAAATGCAAGCTTCCAAACATAAACCCGTTACTCTGTTGAATTTTATCTTGGCTTTCTTGTGCCTGAAGCTGTAGAATGAACACTGTGGATTTGTGCCCTTTTTAATTTTGTATTTCACCAGAAGCAAAAACACATTTTGTGATTATTTACATGCTTGAATAATGCATGGTTTGCCATAAAGTTTGGTTCAGACATTTATGGCCCGCTCAAAATCAAAATTTCTGTGTGTCCAACATTTTGGTTTATGACCAAATGCCTGTAAAACTAATGACATTCACATCAGCTTTAGACATACTTTGTGTTTATTGTTATTATAGCAAATGTTAGCACGCTGGCACACTAAAATAAGATGGTGAACATTGCAAACATTACACCTGCTTAGCTTCAGCATATTTTGGCTCGGATCAGCCTGCTGTAAGTACAGCTTCACAGAGCTGCTGGCATGGCTGTACACTGTCTTGTTACCCTGACAGGTGACTTGAGGATTAAATGTTTTCTCATTGTAGGATCAATATACAAATAGAACAGCACAGTGCTTTATACATTGTTCCTGTCAATCTGTTCATCATCCCATTCATCCTCTCTGCTTCAGCATCTTCAGCATTGCATCATGGGTGCCACTGTAGATGTAAATCGATGTGCAGAACTGCTTTATGAGAATATTGGATTGTCTGTATCTATCTATCTATCTATCTATCTATCTATCTATCTATCTATCTATCTATCTATCTATCTATCTATATATATATTTTTTTTTTGCATAAATATAATGAAGCACTTTATTTGTAAAATGTTTCTAAATTAATTTGCTATATACTAGAGGATTTTATCCACAAAACACCAGGAAGAGGTTCATGTAAATACTGCAGCATACTGATGGATATCTACACTGATCCAAATTTTACATTTTTGGCTGCCCCATTATTCCCTCTTTCCTTCTCGCTCACCCTCTATCGACTGACAAGTGTCTGTGTTCTTATGTAATTGTTTATGATGATGTTGTCCTGCAACAGGAGTAACGTTGCTGCCTCTAACCACACACCCAGATCAGCATGACATGCTGATGGACACTGATAGCGAAAAATGAGTCTTAATAGCTTTCTCTATTTTTTGTGGTGAAAATACTCTATTATGCATGTCTGTTTGCATGTGGAAAGGAGAAACAAGTATTGATTGCGTCCATGTGAATCAATAGGTATTTACCCTTGAACACCTGTGAATCGTCTTGTGTTTAATGTCAGTGTGCTGGTGTGGGGCAGCGCGTGGCTTCTCACCTCATCAAAGGCCAAATCGCACACACCTGTCAGCTGTAACATTTCCATTTCACACCGTCCTTCAGCTGAGTTTCCGGCAGCTGTGCTGGATTAGTGCAACCGCTGAGAACAACTGTGTGAGACCTGGAAAAATATTTTACATTTCAAAGCTGCGCTCACCTCCTCTCCAATTCACCTGAGCCTGATATTTCGTCATAGTCATGCCTCGATTTGTGTAAGAAACTTGAGGCTCTCAAAGAAAAATAGTACAAATTGAAAGGGAAGAGAGCTTTAAATTATAAAGCAGATGAAAGTAAATTGTTTGCAGAACTTCAATCAATAATGAATGCCACCTTTTGAAGTGCTAAAAAGTGAGCCAGAACATGATAGGCCCTGCACAGTTCAATTATTCAGCACTTGTACACACGTTACAATGGCTGAAAGGAAATGACAGACCATTTGCTTCGCTAAGTAGCCCTGGACATACAGTATTGATCACCACTGTCCAGGGAAGGAAAGAGCGGATTATACAACAGTGGGTTGGCATTTTCAGAGATTTTGCTCAGAGGTGCAGAAATTTCTATTCATCTTCAAAGAAAACTTTTACTGCACAGAACCTCTGATATCCTCACAGACAGTCTTGAGGAACATCAAGCCTGTACAGTTGAGCATGGAGTAATTCAGTGGGGATCCTGGCAGACATGCACCTTCACAATGAAAGCATCTGCCAGTGCCTGAGGGGAAGCGCATACTTTTTTTTTTATACCTCAGATTCAAAGTGAAGTCAAGTTCAAATTTACCTCATTATTAAGTTTTGAAGCTCTTCTGACAAACATTGCCTCGCATTCGACTGCAGAGGGAAAAAGTATGGGCGAGGACAGAGGTAACGAAAGAGAAAACTGCATTTACTGGAGACTAAGCAGCTTGAGACAGAAATGAATATAAAAACAACAACAGTAACAAAAAGAGAGGGCAAACCAGCATCCAAAACATGAACAGTGGGTGACATTCAAATGATTTTAATTCAGTGTTTTAATTTGATTGATTTTGGGGTCATACAGTCTTGAGAAAGAAGGAAGTTATGCAAAATCAGCAAACTCAGTTTCTATTATTCTGCTGGGAAGCTCAACTCGTGCTGCAATCCCTGCAAATTTCTTCTGCCTCCGTGTGTGTGTGCATGTGTGTGTGTGCGCCAAGTGGTAAGCTATTGATTGTGTCTGTTTGTTTTACATTATCTCTCCCTGCGGATTCATATCCAGCCAAGTGATTGTTTGCCTGTTCATCCTAATGATTGTCTAGTCGCTCCTTTGTAATATAAATTAACCTGCATGTCATGTACGTATTGAAATTAAAAACACAGTTGTATGTGCAATCCACATGTTACCAGGGTGTGTGTTTGTGTGTATGTAAACAGAGTAGTGATCATTATTGTAGAAATGGCATATGGCTGTGGCTCAGTGTGGGCCATGCTGCATGTTCTTTGTGTGTGACAGATTGCTCTGTGAGCAACACATTGTTACGGGGGAAACTCTCTAAATTATTCACCAGCTTTAATTGGCTTGCTGAATGGCCACTGTGCTGGGTTTCTTCCCACTGCTGTGTTGTATGAAGGATCCTTGAGCAGTACAGAAACGAACCCTGTGCGTAATGATCGAATATATAGCAACTATAATCAGCAATAATCAATCTGTTGTGTTTCCAACCGCATGACAACGAAGTAAAGTGCTTATTTTGACCCAAAGCACAATGCTTCCCTTAACCTAACCAAGTCATTTTTGTGCCTTAATCAAATTTTAATCATTTATTAACAGTGGTTTGTTAGGGTTTTGATTGCTTGATGATACTTGATGGTTTAAAAATAACGTTAATTGATGCTATAGCTCTGTATCCAATAAATTTGGGTTTAATTACGTTGAAATGAGGACTTTGATATGAGGCATCAGTGTGTGTTCTTCAGGCACCTCCATAGCTATGTCTATCTATTGCGTTGCACAGATATCTACTAAAGTTAGCATGCTAACCAGCTAGCCCTGTCTTGTAATACCACTCTGTACCTCAAGAGGCAATCATCCAATAACATAACTCAGGCCTCCCTGTAGATAAACCACCAACATTCCCCCAGTGCTCCGAGTTCCTGGTCCAAGCAGACTTGAGTCAGCTCATAAAGCCACTAGCTGCATAGCTAACTGAGCCAACTAGCAAACAGCAGCTAGCATCTACAGCCAAAGATAGCTACAGCAATGAGCAGCAGTTAGCAGTTACTCTGGTGATATGCTGCCTCCTATGTGTTTGGAGTGACCTTCAATAGGTAGCCATATCTTACACATTGTACCTTTAAATGTGAACATCTTAGTTTGTAAAAGTTTTTTCTTTAAACATCAATTTAGAGGGAAAAATGTATGTGAAAAATGAGTCTCTGTAGCCTTCATCTTTACTTTTAGATCAAACTGAGAGAACTTTTCTTTGTCTTGCAAACTCCAAATAACAGCCAACATCGAAACATAAACCTTTTCATTCAGTGTGTTAGATGAATGAATGGTTTGAGTCTAAATCCATTTAGTTTCTTGTCCTTGGGGCATTGATAAGAGCTGAAGAGAAGTGGCTGTGAAAGCTGTGGAGAATTAGCTCTCTGAAATATTTGCAGATCTGAGTTGCACGGCACAAGCCTTTGGAATATATTACATAGCATTTCCTTTGATGTGTTGCAGACAATACCAATTTCATTAATTATCTCACCAAAATATTCAAATCTATTATTAATGGTGCTTGGTGTTGCATATCATGAGCTCTTGTGCTCGGAGCCACAAACCAAACCAAGAACATGAAAGTAAAACATTGGCCTGTTGCGCTCTTAGTGGTCAAAATTTCCACAGTGTACCTTTACATTTACTTTATTACTGCAATGACACAGTAAGCACTACAGTTTACTGCCAAATTGTTGTCATCCTAATGAGTCAGTTTGCTAGCATCATCATTTCATCATCAACATCATTTCCTGTTTGTGTCACATGGAAAGCTTCAGTAGGACTTGAATACACCGAACAGCTGTTGCTATGTACGTTCTGACTCTGCAAAAACAAAACAACTTTTTTTAAAATATTAACACTTGAATATTGTTTATATCACTTCCTTGTACTGCAAAGAGCAAAAGAATGGATGAAGATCAATTTAGCGAGATTTACACTTTTCACAGCTGTGTAAAAAAAATAAGGACAACCAAGTGGTGATGCTGCTGTAGGTGAAAGGAAAAAATACTGTGTGTGTGTGTGTGTGTGTGTGTGTGTGTGTGTCCATTTGAGCTGATATCTACATCCTTTAAATTGCTTTGAGGGCTGACATACTGTAATGAGCTGGTGACAGAGGCAGCATGGCACCTTTTCAATGTCTGTCACAGCAGATGTTCATCACCAACCGTCACAGCAGTCTGCTCATGACTGCTGTGACGGTTGGTCAGCTGACTCTCCCTCACCTAGTGGAGCGGTGGAGAACAGATGAATGAAAAAGTGCTATTTGTCAGTGTTTATTAGTATAAATGAAAAAGTAGATAAACCAGCAATGTGACAATGAGACTTCATACAAAGGTAAACAGATGGTCAGCAGAGGAGAAACACAGGACAAAAACAGTGCATATTGTTGTAATCTCATTTATTGATTTCATTGATTTCTTTTTACATTGACTGGATCTCTGTCTCTGCTTTCCTGCAGGCTGGTGGGGACTTTCTGTATGGTCCTTCAGAAGGTGGCTGAGGAGGGACACCTCGAGCTGACCGACACACTCATTGACGACAACAACACATCAATAAAGGTAAACGCTGCTGTCACACTGGAGTGTCAACAATCCACAGGGGTCACACTTTGAAAAGGTTAGAATTTATGGAGAGCCTTCTCTGTGCTGTTGGCAACATTTGAGCAATGCAATTACTTTTTTTGCACAAACAACTAATATACCAAATTGCTAGTTAGCTGAGCATGTATGTCTGTGGGACCGCTGTCCCCCAAACTTCATAATCATCTGTCAGAATTAAAAATTCACAAAGACTGAGAGCAACAGGCTGTACCTTGTACTCCAGTTGGGAACATTTGTAATATTCACTCTCTCTTTCCCTACTCTTTCCCTACCCTCATCAGCAGAAGCTATTGTTGTTCTCTTAGCTAATGCAAAATTAAGAAAATTACCTAGTTGTGCTAAATGAATAATCATGACCCCCACCTGTATGGAGGCATTTGCATTTAGCATCTCAAATGAAATGAAAAAATTGTCAGTAAAGGTAGGATTCTGTGAATATTTTTCTCTGGGTTGGTGGAGAACAAAGTGGAGCTTAAAGCAGAGTGAATGTTTGACAACTCCAAATGAATACTGTGTTGTTACGAATCTGCTGCATGTGGAAATATGCAGCTGTTTTCTAACATGTAAATACTGTGTTAGCAATTAATGCAGGTTTAACAGATGTTAACTACTTAAGCCAAAAACTGAAGTGGAAAAGTAGAGTCCAAAAAGCAGTTTACAAAAGCTTAAATTACACTGTAAACAGTAAAATAATGGGACTTATGTTACAGCAGTAGAATTAAAACGAATCATGTTAACCAGCTAAATGCTTTCATGGGAATTAAAAGGAGAAATCAATGCATTTGCAGCAGTTGCAAGAGGAGATGTAATAACTATCATCTCCCGTAAAAGGCACCGGCGTTGAACAAGCATCCTATTACAACGCTTGCCATTAACGTTAATGCAGATATTTTCTATTGACTGGAAAGTGTGTTTAAAACAGCTCAACTGAGAGCACCTCAGTAGACAGCCTGAGCGCGAGGATGCTGGTGAATATATAATTTATTATTATTATGTATGTGTAAAAAAAAAGGCTAGTTTGTGTGAGAGAGGATTTAACCATTTGAGGTTTTAAAGCGCCCCTGGGGGCAGAATTGTGTGAGGGGAGCTGGGAGTGCTGATGTGATGTTTCTGGGATGATGACACAAAACATTGGAGTGCTTTAGGGCTCACACACACACGCACACACATGCTCGCATATGCCGACATATGTGCGAGTAGCTTCTCGTGAACACACATCAAAGCACACACACACACACACACACACACAAAGAAGAGAGTTTCAGCGCTGTGCATCCCTGACTCCGACGTCACCTGAGAGCAACACTTTTACCTACGAATGCACTGGTGTGGTTGCCATGGTGACAAGTCTAATTCCTGTCCGTCGTAGAGAGAGAGATGAGCGTAGAAAGTGGAGCGAGAGCCCAGTGTATATTTTCTCCTCATCTGTCTTTGTCAGTAGAATAAATTGGCTACTCCGTAATAAAGATGAGGTCATTGTCAGGAGGATCATATTTGTCCGAACATGAGTCCCCAGAAGACACCAAAGACAAACTACAGTGTCACTATTGTTCCTGGCCTGGATTTAGCTAATATTTACTGTCGACCTGAATTCCCCCGGCAGATACCAGGAAGAAGAGATGATTTATAGTCCTGTTAAAGTTTGGTGCTGCCACTGAGAGCTTTTTCTAAACAAAATTAAATGGGCTGTGATAGTCAAGCCTGAGCCTTAAGGTGCTGTCTGTCGTGTAATTCAGCTGGACTTTTTCACTATAGCTTTGGATTGGTTTATATCCTGTCAAAGTGCCACAGTGGCTACAGTGTTATGTTACACTATATGTGTGTTCAGTTTAGTGGTTACAATCCAAAGAAAGAAAAACACATATACAAATACAAATGCATGGGTACATACTGCACGTGAAACCAGGATAGGGAAGAACTAATTTTTCTAATGTGCCAAAGTCCTTTTGTAGCCTATTAATAACAATAATAGAGCTATGAGTAATAGCTAAGGATGTTCTGATGCCTAATTTCCCTAATGATTAAATGGAGGATTAGTCGACTAGTCTCTCATGCCTTCATGTCTATGAATTATTCCAGACAAACTGACACTTAGGAGCAGTTTTACTTCACAAATTCTCCTTCTGAATGAGGTTTCAGCTTCTTAGCTATTAGCTTGCTCATCACAAAACTTGCCTGCAGAACGCTGTCAATGTCAGAATGTGGTCTGGTGAAAGCTGCTTGTTGGGCCTTCAAACTCCACTGAAGAGCGTTAACTTTATCCAGGCACTCTTTTCCTTGCAGCTCGTCCAGTTTAGCATGCTTCAAGTTGTAATGACTCTTGAGATTAGCTTTTTTCTTTCATCCTCACAAACTAACTAGACACACTTGCTTGTCTTTCATGTTTGCAAAAAAATAATCGTTTGTCCATTTCCCTTGCAAAGCACGACATTCTGCATCCTATTTAAGTTTGTTGACAGTCATCATGATGCATTAACGCGATATCAATGGTACCTGTGTGTTGCATTCAGGGACCACTCGAAAGAACATGTTTGTCTACTATTTTATGTTATTGTCTTTATCTCTGAGGAAATTTGCTTTTTTGTGTTTATGAATTGCCTCGCTGACGGTCTGGGAGGACCGAGGTTCCCCACCCAGGGCTTAAAAAGATAGAAATACCAAAATGATTGATGGAAAATAGAAATATGTAATAAAACCGAATTTTAAGAGAATTAGAAGGAAAATATTTGATATCATTTGTCATGCTTGGCATTTATTAAAGCAATTTAAAATGATCTTGACAGCTGAAGGAGTAGAAGTTATGACTTTTGTGACTATTGTGCTTTTAATGTTGGCATTGTAGGGGTTTCTAGATTATACATACACATCAGAAACAGCTGAGAAAGGAAATAATGAGATCTGCTCAACAGGTAGAAATGAGTGATTTGCTACTTTTTATCATTAGTAAAAAGAATTTCAGTATATTGAGACAAACTTATCTTTCCTCCAAACCCTTTGACTTTGAATAACTGCTCTGTCAACTCTGTGGAAGTGACGGCTTATTAACTATCTGATAATGTAAGCTCATGTTTGTCTGCTTTGGTTCTGTTTATAGACCAGTGTTACCATAGAGATCAGATACCAGTCGATGGATGGCACAGTGGGAGTGTGGAGCGACGGGGAGTTCCTGGATGTTCCCGATGACCGTGACGGGATGTTTGCCTTTGAAACCGACAGCTTGCTGTCAGGACAGAGCCACGGGTCGGGGACGTCTCCTGGGCGGTCCTTACAGGGATCCATACCGACCTTCAGGAAGTGAGTCAGACATACAAACTCTCTCTGCGATGTGCAGTGACATCACGTTACAGTTCATCAGCCTGTGGAATGAAGCTGATTTGCCTCCAAACGTGAATTTGATGACATTCCACAACAGCAAACAAGATGTGTTATTTTAATGTACTTTAGAGATCATGAACAGTAATAGTACTACTGAGGCACAAATGGGTTAGAAAATAACTTGGAATGCATTGAGGTTGACAGATGGATCCAGCATTCACACATTGATGAGGCTTCATGCTGTCCAGCTGATGTAACATCTGACATTATTGTGGAGGCGCACATGTAGGGATCCTGTGCTGATAAGCATGTAGGGCCCAGACAGTGATGCCCAAAAACCACAGCAGTTTTCTGCAAAACCGCCTACGATCCGCTAAAGGAAACTATAAATTCATATGGAAAACATAGAGTATATATTGCAAACATGTTAGTATATGATGCATAAGTTGTCACATTCAATGTTTGTTTGATGTTTCATTTAAGTAATGAGTGCAGTTGGAAGGCAGCTTTGAGTTATGTCAAAAACAGCCATGGAGAGCTGTTTAAGTGTACATAAATGAGCATGTAGATGTGTTTGAGCCTAGTCGATATCAGCATTGTCGAGGTCGGTGTTATGATAAACATGATTAATGTCGATGATGTCTGGTGCGATCTCAAAATGGATTTCGTCGGCACTGAAGTGAACCTTGCTTCTAACATTGTGGCTAAAGTTGCATGGTCTGTATATACAGAGTACAATGCAGCGCATATGGTATTCATAATGATAGACAGGTTCAATCCCAGGCTGTCAGAGGTTATATAGACTGAGTATGAAAAACTGCTTCTCTTTTCCTCTATGCATTGTTGCTTGGTCTTCCTTGGTGGTTTGCTTGTCGTGTTTTTGCTGAATAATATGTGAAATAATCTGTGGGTGGTATCGATTTCCACTGAAACTATCTGCACAGCCAGACCTCTGACTCCATCATTATACAGCTTGTCGAATGGGCGTGTGAAAAATTGTGTGTGTGTGGCGCTGAATGCGCGTGTGCATGTTTTTTGTTTTTGTTTGTTGACACTGAATGCCCAAGTTGCACTGTCTTACAGCCTAAAATTAAGAACTGTTCAGGGTCTGCTGATGTTAGACTACAAGCAGCCTGAGGAAAACAAGAAAAGTTGACTAATCTAAGTTTTAGAGCATCCCACGGGTGTTATATAACTGATACAGTATTTGGATTTGGTCGACAAAGAAAAAGGAGCTGCAGAGAAATACTATTAAAGGGTTCAATGAAAGGGAGATAAGTAGTCACCAAACCCATGAAGCTAAACTTATATTCTGCGTGCAGTGTGTATGTCTAGCACTTGCATTTACATTTCCTCACCTTTCTTCAGGTGAACAAAGCCCTCTGTCCTTGCTGCTTGATAATTGCTCCTGTCATCAAGTTGTTGTGGTTGCAGAGAACTGTCAGTCAGACTTTGTAAAGGCTGCCAAAGGTGAATGAGTTGCTGAGAAAATACCAATAACTTCCTCCCCAGCCAACAAATCCACCTCTAATCCACCTCACTTGCCGGCCAGACTTGATGGGCTTGTGGGAAAATTTTAATAGCCTTGCCACTTTTCATCCGAACCCTTTATATCCCGAATTACCAGCTGCTCGCTTTATCTCTGGTTGAGAAGTTTTCAGAATAAAACTTTCTAAAGATGTGTCGTTGTGTCCGTAATTCTGACAGCCAGTTTTAATTGTTCTTGTTCTGCTAATGAAGCGGTAATGTGCTGGAGATAGTAACCAGGGATGACTCTCTTATTCCTCCAGGGAAGAGGAGGAGCAGAAAAAGAGGAGGATGTCATAAACAGTTTAGCCTCAAGGTATATTCCTCCATCCTTCCTGCCTGTCTGATTTTCCCACCTTTTCTTGTGGTTTGCTGTGTCTGTTTTACCTCCTCTTTCATGCTGATGCAGTGTTTCACAGTAGTGTCACCTCATTAGTAATAGTTTTCTTTAAGTCAAATATATTTGGCAATGCTATGCAGAGTTATGTGTCCCTCCCAGGCACTATGATAATCTCAGAACCTCTAAAGGATTGCCATCAGTCTTTCTGAGAGTTTCAGCTTAAAACTTTGTGAGAACAGGAGTTATATTGTATTTCTAAAACACTTGAGATCCATGCAAACACAAACTCCTCTATTATGGATTATTCCCATGCAGTATCATAACTGCTGTGGGTTTACTCAGTGCAGAGTGGAAGAACAAACAGGGGAGCTGTGTCTGCATGGCACACAGAGCTCAACCCACTGCTGTCTGTTGCTGTTATATCACCTGCAGCCAAAAGGTCATGTATGATTCTTACAGGAGAGTTTGTACCTGTTATAACTGTACAGTATGACTGCAGTAGAGTGCAGGTTGCTTGTTAAGGTGTATTGGTTCCTCCTCATCCCCTTAATTGAGTGAAATTGCGCCCAAGTTCACCATCCCACTTTTATTACTTCTCATTTCTGCAGCTTCTGCTTCCCTCCACATCGTCTCAAGGCCTGCAGGATGATTTATGGTGGCACCTGTGAAGCATCTCGTGTTATCTGCGGCAACACAGTGAGCCGACTTTGCAGGGGTTATGTTATTCCTAATAAATAAATCACCTACTGCATGGTTTTACTGCCAGTGAAGCAGATCCGCTGAATAGTGCATGCAGAGAAGCACATGTGCCAAACATGAAGAGAATGGATTTAAGGCCCCAGTTGTCATTTGATCTGCGGGCATCAAACACTGGAAAAAGAAGCAAACAATGAGATGACATGGGGTTGCACACCGGAGTGTCATCATACAACACTGGTGTCACAGGATTTTTTTATTCTAAAAACAATGAATAAATGAATCATGGTTGCTCTGCTGAAACATATTGCTGTAAATAGTCATTGTGTTAATTCAAACCATTTAAATATGCATGGTTCATTTGCATAACATCAAATCAGCTCTCAAAGGAGCCAATTCAACCAGAGCAAAGCCTCTGCGGGAAGGATAATTTACTGAAACAAGTGCAGATCTATTTATCATGATTTTTGTCAAGTGTGTGATTCATTTGTCCATCAATATAAAGCGCTGTGTCTTCAAAGACAGCTCTAACGTCACGTGTTGATGATGTATCATCACACAGTGTTCTGGTGCAGGTGGTGTGCAGTCTTTTATGTCACATCACCTTCACTCCCCTTTCAGTTTTGTTGCAGCTGTTATGTTGAGACAATTTACACGTGGTAAATTCTATGGTATTGTTCTTGTTGCTATGCTGTGTGCTAATCATGAACAAGTCTTGGTTTTAAATGAACCCATAAACCAACTATTTAGCTAGTGATGTGTATGCTCGTTAGCAGGACATACTAAGGTTTTCACTATTTAGACCACAAAACCCTTCTACATATTTAAAAACATGTGCCTTGTTTTTGGCTTTGGAGAAGGCTGAAAAAAGTAACTAAGCCCATAAACCCTTGTCAGAAAATGAACAATCTTCAGCTCAGTGAGTTGAGACAATGCTGGCACACGGGTCTCACAGAGAAGGCTTTACACAATCCATCAGATAGAGACTTCATCTCTATTTTAAGACTTGGAGATGAGTTACATTTTTCTCTATACAGTCAAATAAAACAAAACATGAGTTTTCTATTATCAGTCCATCATACTTGTTCATGCAGCCTTGTAAATTATTTGAAGGATGTATTGTTTCGTCTCTTCAGCTCCGGCTTGTTTCCCTCTGCTGAGATAGAAAGTGAATTGAAGCAGCTGCCTTCTGAGTTTGACATTCCTTGTTTCTTGTAGCTGTTTTCTCTTGAGGGACTGCTCCGTGTTTGTCAGCTCTGCCGTTGTGTTTTGCTGTGGTTTGCAGTGGTTCTTTTTCTCAGCCTACGTGTGATATTACAGTGTGTAAATTTGAACACTGAGCGAGTGTGTAAGAGCTCGTCTCTGTTATTTTTCTGTTCCGAGCCCTGATGTGGGAGCAGACGTGACGACATGAAGACATGCCTCTCGGGGTAAATCCCAGTTTCTGCATCACCTGTGTGTTTGTCCCAGATAGGAGTTGTAAATTACTATAATTTTGAGGATTTAGTCTTCTCATTCGATTATTATTTGCAAGATTTTTAAAAGGAAGTATCTATAGACATCATTGGGGACGTCATGAAAAAAGGAGCATTTGGTCTCTGAAAACCTTCAAAGCAGTCTAGAAGTATATTGTCCAGACATTTATTTCCAGTCCAGTTGATGCAGTAAAAAATGCAAGAGTGCTATTTGGAGTGAAAGTTAAAATTTAATAGAGGCTTGTTTGGTTGTTGTGTAATGTACATTCCTACTCCTTCCTATGTCTTCATTTTCCTCACCTACTTCTTCTTACTTCCTCAGTCTGTGTTATGTAGAGTAGCTGCTACACATCCACATGAACACTAAGTAAAATATTGTGTTTTAGTCTATTTATTCTACAGATAAATACACACACACGCACACAAAATCACAAATGAAAACACAGAGTGGCTCAAAGATTTTTTAAAATATTTTGTTTCCTGTATGTAGGCCATGAAGGCTCAAAGCACGCTTTTATTTTTGGGTGTGAGAGCATTAAATTTGCATAAGCATCTATCTGTGTGACGCTAATGAGGGGAAAGTTATGAGCAAACACTTGGAAGATCACAGGCAGTGAATCTCAATTAACCGTCCAATTGGCAAATGAAGCAGTGACACAAAAGCACCTGAGAAGAGATGTCAATATCACAGGCATGAACAGGGATATCGAACGTTCCACTTCATCTGTTGTGGTCACTTAAAAGTAGAATTCTCACTGCAGTCAAAGTTGAAAGTACATGAAAAACAAGACTTGATGCCCGAAGCAGCAGAGGAGAGAGAGAGAGAGGGAGAGAGAGGACTGCAGCGCGTTCAATAAGGTTTCAGGATTCTGGTTCTGGTTTAGTGAAACTTTTCATTCCCCAGCTATATTATCAGATGGAGCCGGGCTTTGTCTGGCTCGGGTCCAGGGGCTTCTGGAAGCTCCGAATATGTGAATTCAATCTATGTACGTGAGAGAGAAGGAACAGGTGAGATAAGGTATCGCACTGAGCTCCGTTCACCTGAGTTCCCAGAGCAGAACGTACAGTATGTGTCAATGAATTATTGATCGCTGGCGGCTTAATTTTTACCCTCCATTTTCATCTACATGGGAGTTGTGTGCAGAAAACAATTTCACCGCTTTAGCTGGCGGTGTATGTGACATTTAGAAGCAAATACTGAGTGTAAATAAAACACAAGGAACAGTTTGACAACATTGAGCGTGCTGTTTAATTCAAAGTAACTCCTCTGTGAGGGCGCACAGCTTTGCAGCGAGCTAAGCACAGAGAGCGTTTGAAGACAGGAGTTGGCCATATAAGTTTTAACTGGAAGTAGTTGTGACACTGTGAAAACAGTATTGGATAAAACACAAAAACATCATGATAGTGATTACAAACTGGAGCAGTATGATCCACTGTGAACACAGGTTAAATAAAAGCTGTTTTTAAAAAGGTATTAGACAACTGGATTCCTACGTGTATAGACTGATTGTTAAAATTAATTGCATCAATCAATCACCAGTGAAAGAACAGCATAACTTCTCCACAGGAAGTGCAACAAATTAATTAACCTAGTAAACATAAAGTATTTTCTCTGTCATATTGTTGCTTTTACTGCAGATATGTCCTTGTTTGACCATTTGCTTGCAGGCTTTCAAAGCCAGATCTCAGGGGTTAACTACAATTTACACAACCATCCTCTGCTTCCACTGTTTGAAATGCACATTAAAGAGGAAGTCGTAATTGTGAGGAAAATATTTTATACACAGTTTGAAACCTGTGTTTTTTTGCTGAGGAGATGGAAGTCATGCTGCAAGGTACCGGATAATAACCTTGGGGATAATTCCACCACAGCTAGATCATTCATCTTTGCTGCAATTTACACGAGTAACGAGGCAATTTATTCATGCTCTCATGTTTTATTGATCTACACACAGTCTCTCTCGGCAGTACAGTGCAGTTCATCTTCAGCTTTAAACACACATGTGCATGTATGTTGCCTGAGTTTTTAAATATGTAATAGCTGGATTTGCATACAGTAGTAACCATGTCTATAGCAGCTTCACATCTCATTCAAGGTGATGTGTAGTGCTTAGATATGATATTTTACGTGATGGTCACTGATGCATTTTAGGGTCTTTATTGCAGATCAAAGGAAGAGAAGGAGAGAGAAAATAATAAGTATAACATCTTCTTGAATTCTCTGCTTCTCATCGGGCTTTCTTTTCTCCATACTGTCTTTTAAAGTTTGACATTTTGTGAGTTTTACCTGCAGACTTCTGAAATGAAGGGTGAATTTGCATAGTCCCATTACTCTAATTGGAAACCGTACTTGTGAACTTTCTTTGCCTTTTCTCGCCGGCACCTTTGAAGGTTACATGTTGTCAGTAAGTCAGCATAGAAGGATGGCTCGTTAAACTTTCAAGGTTCACCTCATTTTGAATTCAGACAAGGCCTCCCGCTGAAAACATTTGTCTCTGATGTTTGTCCTTGTATTTGTTCTTAACTCGGCGCAGCGGAGGAAGGAAAGTGAAGGGACTGAAAGATAAGTAAGTCAAACACTGGGTGGGTCCATTTCCTAGAATTTCCAGTAACTCTCTTCTCCTTTTGGCTTTAAAATCACTGCTCTTGTGCAGAAGATTCACTCCTCACTGCTGGCAGATCTGCAGCATCTTTACCTGCTGTAACTTCATGGCCTTCTGCCTGCACCTGCTGATACACAACTTGACTCTCCTCATCACAATAACATCAGTCGTCTGTTCAAGATCTTAAAACAACCTATGTTTGCATTTTCCTGACATTAAACTTTGACCTCTTCTGGCTAATTTGTCGAAGAAACAAAAGAGCATGACTTAAGTAAGGGAGGAGGGTTGGTGTACGAAGTGAGAAGTCAAGGGGGTCTACATTTCAAGGATCAATTCCCTGATTTAAGGGTGAATTTGGTGGAAATTTTACCTACAGAGGAAGCAACACACCTTCATTTACATGTTCTCAAACACCGAGTTGGTTCCACTAAAATTAGCATTTTTTTAGAAGCTGACCAAACATGTTCAGCACAATATTAAGAAGAATATTACATGATGGTCAATCAATTTGTTATGAACTCTGGACACACTTCAACTACAGTCTTCTTTGGTGGTGTACAGAGCCCAACCCACTCCATCCTCCTCCTCTCTGTGTATCTCCAGCCATCTACCTCCACCTCCTTCTCTCTCCCTCCCCTCCTCTCTCCTGCCTCGTCCACTCATCAGCTTGGCTGGTCTGGACTCTCTGCACCTGACAGGTGAAGAATATGGAAATATAGTTCAAAACAGAAGGAAGCTTGGGGAGGAATCACGTTGAGGTGGATTTATGGTGATCTGACCTCTCTGTGGGGTTGTGTAGGACCAGTGGTCTCTTTCATGTGGTATGTATGAAACACATTGTGTGGGCATGTGTGTGTGTCGTTCGTTTTGCTAGCTTATTGAATGAGAATCATAGATTGATTGAGACAAGAAGGTGGGTGGATTATTGGAACATCTGAATTTGTGATTAACCAGGGCTGCACCTTTTTTGATGTTACATTCAAAAGGTATTTTCCAATGCGTTCTTCAGACTCTTTCATGCTTGCACTGATAGTTCAATAGAGTTGCAGATCAGCTGGGAATATACTGGTCAAACTGCTTTAAAGGCATGACTCAGACTGAGAGTCTAAGGAGCGTATCCTCGAGTGTGAACGGCCTTGATTTGATTTGACTTGATTCGACTTTTATCCCATTCGCGTGGCTCCAGGCTTTTACTTTTAAATCCCTCTCGGCACTCAGCCTTGAATGTATCAAATGAGATGCTGACATACTTCTATTTCTTTAAAACCAGTTTTCCATACTCTGTAAAATGAGGTTGAAGGTTGCCTGTAGAATAACGGGAGAGAGATCAAAGTAGAAATTGAACTCTGATACACTCGACTCTGAATGCTGGAGGAAACAAAAGGAAAACCGTCCTATTCATTAATTCCCTGACATGTATCCATATCCGCAGCAAATTGGACGGTCACACTCATTTTTAATTATTAAGGACCCTCATTTGTCGTCCCGCTGATGACATCACAAGCTCTTTGTTGTTGCAGTGATATGTGATCCAGTTAATATCAATGTGGAGACACTGGATACTCTTGTTTTGTGATTGAGGGTCTGGAGAATTGGTGGTTGTGGTGTTGGTGATGGAAGGAGGGGTTAAATCTACTGGAATTAAATGTCTTGCTGAGTTACAAAGATGTCTGTGATATATGGACACTACAGTGTTGGGTTGCACTTTGCTTATGTCCACAAGAGGGCACGGGGGCTTTCTGCTCATGTCAAGTTGAGCACTCGATGTTGAGTCTACTGATGGAGAACTTAATGAGGCAAACATGAAACTCATTGATCCGGGGATGGATCAGCAGTGAATCAGACACAAGTTCAGTGTCATGACATACGTTCCCTCTCCTTCCTCCTCCACCAGAGCAGGGAAGGGAGTTTTCTCAGCCATGAAGCTCGGCAAGATCAAGATCTCTAAAGACGATCACAAGAAAGGAGGTAACGCACCACACAGGACCGTGCCTGCCTCACCCAAAATTCACATTCAGTTCATTTCATCAAATTGGTTTTCCTTTTCAGTTAGCTGGAGGGAAAATTCATGTTGAAGCACATTTATCAACTTGTTATTGATGGTATACATGTAAACAGGTTCTTTGAGAAGAACTTAAATCGTGACCACCACCCCCTCCCCATTTAACTATGTAATTATTATTAATTTGGCCTTCAAGTAATGGAATTTGTGTACATAGAATATAAAAACATACTTTAATCCATCTAAAGTGTCCACAAAATCTTTAATTGTTGATTTACTTCATTTCTATTGTCCAGATGAGCCGGCGGTCCTGGACATGGAGGACCTGGACAGGAAAGCGATGCGTCTTGCTGGATCACTGGACCCCGACACCATCTCTCTGGCGTCTGTCACCGCTGTCACCACCAATGTCTCCAATAAGAGGTGTCCTGTTTGTCCCTACATTGAGACATGTCTGCACACACATGGTAGAGAAATGTTCTTAAATATGCACATCAGCACGCAGTCAGTCAAAGCGCAGCCTTAATGGACTCAGTAATCCTGAAGCATCTCAAGCTGTTGATGCTGCAGGAGGAACGGAAGCTGGTTGCCCCGTGACCTCATTTCACCGCATACATTTCTCAAAGTAAAGGGATTCAATCTGGCATTATAGGAAGTGACAGCTTTCACAATTTAAGATTAAACTTTGAACTGAGTTTGTATTCTGTCAATACGCTGTAGAAAAATCGCTGATTGTGTTGAATTCCTTTAGGTCAAAGCCAGATATCAAGATGGAGCCAAGCTCTGGGCGACCGGTGGATTATCAGGTGTGTGTTTGTGTGCGTGCGTGTGTGCGTGTGTGTGCGTGCATGTGTGTAACTCTCAGTGTTTGTCACTCATAAACACATTTCTGCACATACAAGCATATTCAGGTTCATTGATGTGGTCGGCACTTCCTCGTCTACTCCTCTTCAGATTTCTTTTTTTAATTGTGATGTTTTGGGAGCAGATCGAAATACCCTTTAAAGTAATTTGGAGGAATACAACTTGTCGCTTTCTTGCAACTTGAGAAGGTTGATATCACTCTCATATTTATGTATTAAGTACAGCGTCTGGAGCTGATTAGCTTTATCTTAATGGCTACAAACAGTTAGAAACAGCTTAGCTTGGCTCTTTTGAATGTTTAAACGTTTTTTCATCTTACATCTCGTCTTTTGAATTAACACGCTAAAATTATCTCTTTCAAATACAGCACATTACTCCCATAAAACTGCACATTCTTGTTCTTACACTTGTGTAATGACTATGCAAATGAGATAAAGTGTATTAATAAGTAAGCTTTAGAGGACAAGCGACAAATTTTTGAGCTATCCTATTCCCCCCTGTTCCCAGTTTTTATGTTAAGCTAAGCTAATAGTCCCCTGGCTCCAGCTCCATACTTACAGCAATTGTTTGACATTTTGTGAAATATGCTTACATCACTTTTGTGCCAAGAGTTACATGAGAAAATTGATACCACACTCATATTTTTCTGTTAATATAAGGCTACAGCCTGCAGCCAGTTAGCTTAGATTAGCACAAAGACCAAAAACATGGGGGAAACAGCTAGCCTGCTAACAAAAGCTAACAAAATAAACAGGTTGAATCTTGCTTTTTAAGTGTGAAGAAAACAGAATAATTGTGGACAGAGTGTAACTGTCCTCCCATGTCATCCCATGGCCTATTTTCATGACCTATTTTATCTGAAAACATGAATTCATTTATACACCAGACTGCAATCTTGGTGTAATCATAGGCTGCCGACTCATCCTCGCTTTCTCTTTTTATTTGTCTCTCTTTGTTCCCCTTCATTATCCAATGACTAATTAAACCAGAGGGATTGCTTGGATGTAGAAACCTTTACTTTGGATCTAGTCTGTCAAATGCTACATTAGTTTAGCCTGGGGAGATGTCTGAGGAAATCACAGGCTGATAAATTATCTGGCGAAATCATCCTGGAATCAGGATCATTAGAGTTTGTGAAAGATCAATTTGTTTTTGTTCTTTGTCCCTGAATTGTCCTCTGGGTTATTACTCAGTCGTTGCATGATTTATTATCTTGGAATTGCAGCTGGTTACCTCACTGTTGGAGTGTAGTCACATTGTTTTAACTTTCATACCGGATGTGTCCCATCAGATCAGCATCACAGTGATCGAGGCCCGGCAGCTGATCGGCCTCAACATGGACCCTGTGGTGTGTGTGGAGATTGGGGATGACAAGAAGTACACGTCTATGAAAGAATCCACCAACTGCCCCTACTACAATGAGGTGAGAACTCTGAAGTTGTAAAACTCTCATCACTCCTAATTGTCAGCTTGAGTTTACTCCTCCTATTCTTCATATATTCTTTCGCCCATCATTCCAAGGCTGATTCCATTATTCTAAGCTATGTGGTATTCTAGTCATGCTTTGTTGACATAAACTGCGTATATCACATTATGGCCAATACTGAGGCACGACCGGCTGTGCATGAAATTAATGGCACTGCACAGTGTACATGTCAGACGAAAAATTCATATCAATCCTCAGTATCTGAGCGATGGATGCATAGTTTATTGTGGGGCTCAACAATATGCAAAAAAAATTAAACATATTGTGAATATTTCAACAGAAACTGCGATTCTGATATGAGTCACGATTTTAGCAAATGGGTAGTGTTTGCATTTAGTTTTCCCTATTTGCTGGTGTCTGTAGCAAACAAGCATGCTCTCTTATGTCTGCAGAACATGATTCGTAGGACACAATGCTTCATTTACAATGGTATGCTGAGACATATTTGACCTTTATCACAACATTACAGCTCCTGCACTTTGGATATTGCACTCGGCCATATTGCGATTTCGATAATATTTTGATAAATTGTTCAGCCCCGGCTTACTGGATTTCATAAAGTAGAGTAAAAGTTAGGTACTGACTTAAAGCAGCTATTTTTGATATTGAATAATGCATGATGTGAACTTGTTGCGATACTCAAAGTAAATACGATCAGTAGGATGATTGGTGGCATGCAGTAAATGTATCTCATGCTTGTGGCTTATTAAGTCAGAGCAGTTGTTTCTGTTCACTTCCCTTTTTTTCCTGTTCTCCTGCAACTGGAAAGATCTCTGGGAAAATATAGAAAGTAAAATGCTACGTAGAAGCTGTCAGTGCTCTTGTTGATGGTTGAATGTTTTAATGATTTATTGACTCTAAAATACTTCTCATAACACTCTTAACTGCAGAATTCTTGCCAGCTCTTATGTTCCTGAGCAGTAGGCACTGTTGCTAGTGGTGAGGGTCATGCAGAGCTCAGCCTCCGGGTTGTGTCCTGCAGGGAGTGGAAGTGACAATTTGTCTGCTATCGATTCTTCCTGTTTGTCTGGAAGTCCCCTGTGGACGGACAAACTGGAAACCAGAGAGATCAAGATAATAGACCTTCCAGCTTTCTCACCTTGTGTCCAGACCCTCCAGTTTGTTCAGACTCAGTGCTGCTTCAGATGGCTTCACGGTGCTCAGGAATAAGCATCTGAAAGTGGCTGCATCACCATGAGACTTCATCAAGAGAAATACAATGCCCTAAACATTTTGCTTGTTTCCATAGAAGTGACTGACATACATTTTACCTACATTATTAAGGTTATGTCAGGATCACTTGATGAACTGCTCTCTGTAAACACAGTCTGTTTGCAGATGATTGCGTTCTGTTGTTATTTATGTTTTACACCTCATCCCAACTTTTTTGCAGTTAGTATACTTATCCTGATATGCTTCTCATATACTTCTGTTTTGATATAGTTTACAGTAGCACAAGCCTGCCAGGCACAGGCCCAGGGGCCCACAGACTCAGGGGACCCCACTTTTTGCTCATAATCCTTTGATATTGAGTATTTTCCTGCACAAAGTCTGGTCTAGTGTTTATTTTTATTTTACTTTTGTTCATTTTCCCATGCATAATTCATTTGCCCAATAACTGCTTAAAGTAAACAGTTTTCTTTGATGGTTTCCTATGTTATTTTTTATGACAGTATAACATATTGTGTAATATTTGTGGAGGGAATTGTCAGTGTGGATCAGATGTTGCAGCAGGAAGCTTTTGGAAGGATTTACAGAAACTCTCTTCATTTCCAGCACGAACAAAATACATTCAGGAAGTTCAGGATCTATTTTCAATGCACAAATTTAGATTTATGAATGACCTGCAGAAAACCACAGAAGAAGAGATCACTCACTTGTGAGTGACAAGGCTTTCTCTTAACAGGGAGGCTTTTTGTGTCTGTACCCAGGGGCCCAATGTCTGATAATGATCAAAGTCAATGATCTACAGCTCTGTAGAGTCTGACTGTCCTTAATGTCCTCTGAGTGCCTCATGTTGCTCTTTGTCTCCATGTGAAAAAACTCAAAGAGGAAACATAAAGTGATCTCATGAGACAAATCTGACTTCTTGTGGTGTCTGTGCACTCTGCCCTTGTCTGAAGTTAAGTTGCGCATAAGATGCAGTACCAGTACATCTGAAGACACCTACAGCAAAGACATGGCAAAGCTTTGATGCAGAGCTTTAAATCAGCCATTTCTTTTCACAGCCATTCATCTTTGCCTGAAAGCTTGAGGGGCTAGAGCTGTGATGGTGCTGCAATACCAGCTGGTCTCCTGCGAGACTGACCCCATGATGAAAAGATCATGATCTAACGTTTTCTCTGCTCTCCGCAGTATTTCGTCTTTGACTTCCACGTCCCTCCTGATGTCATGTTTGACAAGATCATCAAGCTGTCAGTAAGTACACACTGCAGCGCTGCTCAGCAAACTGTTACAACCCCATTTTGTCTCTCTCTCTTTGTCTCTCCTACCCTTTGGTATGTATCGATAAGTGCCCGGACATAAAAAGATATTGTTGGTTGTTGCAATAATTGGGTTAATTAATGATCTGAGAGAGCGACTGGTTATGTTTAATGTAAAATGTTGGAGATGCTGTGCGGCCCCTTGTTAAACATAAAGTCTATAGCCGTCTGTTTCCCCGTAACACTCACACTTTTTAATTATTTATAGCCAGTTTCCAGTTCAATATTGAGTTTGTCAGAGTTTGCTTTCTGTTTTAATATTTCATTCTCATTCTGTCTGTGTAGGTTATTCACTCTAAAAATCTCCTTCGGAGCGGGACCTTGGTGGGAACATTCAAGATGGATGTCGGGACCGTTTACTCGCAGCCTGGTAAACTGAAGCTGTAGCTCTGATATTAAATTGATCATAACATGCATGCATAGTCCTAATTGATAGACATCTCTCCCAGAACATCAGTTTTACCACAAGTGGGCCATCCTGTCTGATCCTGATGACATAACAACGGGGTGTAAAGGATATATAAAGTGTGACATCGCTGTGGTCGGGAAGGGCGACAACATTAAGACCCCGCACAAGGCTAACGAGACCGATGAAGACGACATCGAGGGGTAATGAGCCGTGACTCCTGTGCTAATTTCAGCTTGACTTGATATTCAATACTGTGGTCAGTTAGACTGCACAGTGTTTAGTTATCATTTTCCTCATGTCAGATATTTCTTTTTACTATTATTTTGTGATGACTGGTGGTGGAGAGGTATATGTATTTTATACAAAAACTGGGTTACAGTCATTCTACTCTTAGCAACGACTTGTCTAAAGAGAATCACCCAGGATCTTTAGAAAGCTTTTCCACAGGCTGCACGTTTGTTAAACTTAATCAATACCTCCACAGTCTTGTCTCTGAATGAGTTTTCGTGCTGCTGTTTGTTTCCAGGAACCTCCTGCTCCCAGAGGGCATCCCAGCAGAGAGGCAGTGGGCAAGGTTTTATGTGAAGATCTACCGCGCTGAGGGGCTTCCTAAAATGAACACCAGCATCATGGCTAATGTGAAGAAGGCCTTCATAGGAGAGAACAGAGACCTGGTGGACCCCTACGTTCAAGTCCAGTTTGCTGGGCAGAAAGTAACTCACTGCACATCCTGCTTCAATGCGAGATTTTAGTAATGGTTATCACTCTCCGAGGGATTGTTACTGCTCCTCTAGAATGCGCTGTTGGTCTGATAATGGATACAAGTGCAGACATCTGTAGTGTGGATTTTGAAGGCTTAACTACTAACTATATTTATTATTAAGGAGCTGCATGCATGGTTTATTTTGAGTGAAAGCCATGAAGAGTTTATTCCTCTGTGACATATTTTGCAGCCAAAAGGGACCCAGAGAATAGAATAATTACCTTCATTCAGATATTTGCTTTCACAATATAAATCAGCAAACAAACTGTTCTCACAGATCCAGTTATTAAGCATACAAACATAACATTTCATCAGCCCCATACATCAATATCCTCTGATATCAAGGGAAAATAAAAGAGTAGACAGATAGAAAAAAGAGAAAGGAGATCTTAAAAAACTTTCCGTGCCATCACATCCTCCTGCCAGCATTTATTAGATGGTGATTCAGGAGTCTGGGGAGCAGACAGGATGAGAAAGGACTGTAAAAAAAGACCTTATCTTAACACAGTATACACATGCCCATATGTACATTTAAAGGGTCATTGGTTGCTATAGTGCTCCCTCTGTTCATGCTGGCCACAAAGAGACACCTTATCAAAGTGATTTCAGTGAAAGTATTGGAGGACAAAAATGAAGTTTAGTTGAAGCTAATATGAGGTTTCTGCTGTCTGAATTAGACAAATCAAATTAGTGATTTGGAAAAGTTACTCACCAGTCCTTTGTGTTTCTGCAGTGCAGAGGGACAGTAGCACAAAGAGGACATTTTGTGCTATAAAGACCTGAACTTTGAACTTTGAACGGCTGCTGAGGCCTCATATTAACTTTTGCTGAACTCCAAAATGCATTTTTACTCACCGCCTTGAACTTAAGTGTTACGCCTTCATGTGCCTCCAGGGGAAGACTTCAGTCCAGAAGAGCAGTTACGAGCCAATCTGGAACGAGCAGGTCGTCTTCACTGAGCTCTTCCCGCCACTCTGCAAACGCGTCAAGGTCCAGATCCGAGACTCGGATAAGGTCAACGACGTCGCCATAGGAACCCACTTCATTGATCTACGCAAGATATCAAATGACGGTGACAAAGGTATGTCAAAACACACACTGTCTTATTAGCATTGATTAGCTGTCAGGTTCATTAATCAGTCTGACTTAACTACTTAATATTTTACTGTATGTAGTCATTGGCTGCAGTAGATCAATCGAACCACATGACCCACCTGACCCTTTGCTAATGGCTGTATGAATTTAGAGGGTGACATTCAAATTGACTGAAAATCAATGCATACATTAGCATATATTAAACCATAGTACAAGTTCCATTTAGTGCAAATTTCCCCAGAAAGCTCCTCACACATCCTAAGTGATACAATTTTCCAGCAGTGGAAAAGACCTCAAATTGAATCCTCAAATCCTCACATTTCTTTTCTTTCACCTCCTCCAGGGTTTCTGCCCACCCTGGGTCCAGCTTGGGCCAACATGTACGGGTCCACCCGTCAGTACACTCTGATGGACGAGCACCAGGACCTGAATGATGGTCTTGGAGAAGGCGTTTCCTTCAGAGCCCGTCTCCTGCTGTCTATTGCAGTGGAGATCCTGGACACCACCTCCCCTGACATCATGAGCTCCACTGAGGTGCAGGTGGAGGCTGTGTCCAACATCTCAGAGGTGAGACGACCTGCCTGCAGATGCACCTAAATAGTTCTGGGTCATTTTTTCCTGTACCTGTTCGAAGATGTAATTTTATGTGCACACTCCCCCTCACTGAAAACAGAATTATCTGATAAAACAGTCAAAGAAAAGCCGTTATGCTGACCAGTGATCCATGAGAACAGCACGCTGTTTGACCTCTTCTTGACCTCCTGACCCCACAATAAACAGCATGCTGCTACAATCAGCCATTGTATCGGCACACGTGTAGTTAACTGCTCATCAGGGAAATCAGAAACATTAGATGCTTTGCTTCGGGGCAAGCTTGCCAGCTATATAGCCTCTTGGCTGTTGGTGTAAACGAGTCCCCTGGGAACCTCAGTCATTGCCAGCATGAGTCTCTGCCAATTGTCAAGTACTTTGCTTTGAAGGAGAGATAATGAGAGATAATAATACCAATCAAAGAAAAGCTGTACATTGGCTCTTTTATCTCCCCTCTAAATATTGAACTTGAGATTAGTTTTCCACATCATTTACCATCTACAACACAAAGTAAAATGTGTTCATCAGTGGTTTTGGGTTAAAGTATTTGTCATTGTAATTTCTGGCTCAATGATACAATGTCCTGTCTTCATTTGGAGGAGTCTCCTCACCTCTCATATGCTGTCAATTTGTTCACATTTGTTGTCCCTTTATTGATTGTATCAGCATGCAAAGTGACTCGGCTTCAACTGAGTAGTGTATTTTTATTCAGATGCCCCTCTTGAATGTGGCTTAATAGAGTTTATTCAAATTACTCTCATACTCATTGTTCATCCCTAGACTGCAGTGATATACCGACAATGTCGGACTGTGTGGGCATTTACAACCATTTGTTCTTGATTTAAGCCGCTATGGCTGAAGCTTACTGGCTGCTTGGGGGCATTATGATGAAGCGCTGGAAATAATACCTTAAAATACTAATGACTGAGGATTAATATTTAATATTTTGACAACAACCACATGAATGAATAAAAAGCATCACAGGGAAGAAAATATGGTGGAATGTGATGAAATGAAATGCACTTACAAATGTGATGTATTGATTGAGTCACTTAGTAATTCAGAGAGGAGGCAGGTAGTTTTATATGTGGAGGGAATTACAGTAAAGAGCATCTGTTCTTCCTTCACAGGCTCTAATAAAATGAATGCACTTTATTCCAATAAATTGTTTCACCTTTTCTTTATTGGCCTTCTCCTCACTGCATCAGAGCGCCACTGGGAAAATAGATGAGTTCTTCCTCTTTGGTTCCTTCCTGGAGGCCACCATGATCGACAGGAAGATTGGTGACAAAACAATAAGTTTTGAAATCACGATCGGTAAATCCACCTTTTCTTCATCCTGTTAACATCGACCTGCGCTCCACAAGCTTACAGTGTAACAGAGACATGTGGCAGTGCACAGAACAATGCTCCATAACAATGTGTAATGTTCTCCCTGCCAACAGGTAACTACGGCAACCAGATAGATGGTGTAAGCAAGCCTTCATCAGCAAAGAAGAAGAAGAAAGATGGAGAGAGTGAAGAAGAGGAGAGCGAGCTCATCCAGAACTCCAGTGACGATGAGGCGGACGAGGAAGCAGACCTGGTCTCTATCTCCTCCACTCCTCCAATGAAGCCTGTCATCACTGACAGGTCAGGGGTCAAGGGTCACAGGGGCAAGGTCAAGGGCTGTTAGAGAGCAATTTCTGATTTATAGCTGATTTAGTTTCAGTATAATAAAAACCAAGACGAGCCCTTTTTGAAATGTTTGTTCTCAGATGGTATGAAGATCCTTTACACATTCAGGTTATGAACTGAGCATTTAGTTTGGTATGAAACAGTTTAGGGTTTTAGACCGTGGAACAAGTCGTTTTGTGTGTACTTCACAGGAATTACTTCCACCTTCCCTACTTTGAAAAGAAGCCATGTGTCTACATCAAAAGCTGGTGGCAGGACCAGAGAAGACGACTCTACAACTCCAACATGATGGACAAGATTGCTGACAAGCTGGTCAGTACAGTGCAGCCATGCTAGCAGCTCTGTGAGGCCGCCAACATGCTCTCAGTGACAGTACTAACATGCTGGTGTTTGTTTAGCATGTTAGCACACTAATATTTGCCAGTTAGCTTTGAACACAAAGTACAGTTAAGGTCAGTTTTACAGGTTATCTAGATCTTAGCACTGGCAAAATTCTAATTAAATAACTTGTTTTGTCCCAAGCTCCAGTATGTTTTGTGTCCCAACAGGAAGAAGGTTTGAATGACGTTCAGGAGGTCATTAAGACGGAGAAGGCTTTTCCAGAGCGCAGACTCAGGGGGGTGCTGGAGGAGCTCAGCATCGGCTGCAGGCAAGAAATATAATAACAATCATTTGTCATGGTGTTGTATTAAAACTGGCATTGTGACTTAGTGGTCAGTAAATATACAGAGTTTCTCCTGATGCCGGCAGCTGGAAAACTGCTGTCGGGCCTATAACTGTATTGCTGTTTAAAACTTGTCAAACATGCACATTAAAGACTTCTAGCTGACATCTTCATCAACCCCCCAGAAGCTACTGAAGACAGACAGCAGCTCTCTGCACTGAACCATCTCTAAAACTCAGTCAGAGACCAGCAGCGTCTTTATTGTTCCGCCTTTCTCTTTATGTTCTTTTAGTTGTTTTGTAAAAGCTATTAAAGTTGCTAACAGCTCACATGCTTAAGGTCACAGAATGATAATAGATGAGAGAATAGAGAATTTAATAGTGCATAATGCATCAAATGAGGCCACCCTCATGTTTCATCCTCTGTATTTTCTGGCCATTTCCAGTCGGTTTGTGACTCTGGCTAACAAGGATGTGAACCAGGCAGGCCGAACCAAACTGGATCGAGAGCGGCTCAAGTCCTGCATGAGAGAGATGGTATGATTGATGTTCCTCAAATAGAGAAGGATGAAAGCAGCATGAGCGATAGAGGGGACGATGAAACTGTGATTAATGACATCAATTTAGCTGCTCTTCAGTCACTAATCCCATCGCCTCAGTGAGTAAATAGTGTGGAGCCACTGTGATGGCTACATGAGGAAATTAATTTCTTTAAATACATTTTCACTCTCTTGAAAAATTTCTTCCAATGTGCAATATCTCATTCTCAGAGTGTTTCGTATTCCCCCAAGCATGTTTGTATTTGATTGCCACTATATTTGTGTTATGAATGTGTAGGGACACCATACAAACAGTAATTACAAACTTCAGTACTGACCGTGTCATTAAGTAGAGTCTCCATATTTTGAGAAAAATGCACTCCTGCGTTTGGTTAAATTGAACTCCAACTATGATGCGTGCATGTGTATACAGTATGTATGCGTGTAAGGTGCAGGTCTGTTAGCATTCTTCATCATCATCTCTCCTGCTGCAGGACAGCATGGGCCAACAGGCCAAGCAGATCCGGACTCAGGTGAAGAAAAACACAGTCAGAGACAAACTCAAGCTGGTGCAGAACTTCCTGCAGAAGCTCCGATTCCTCGCTGACGAGGTACAGATTTAATTCTACAGAAGGCGTGACACAGAATGAGTGCATAGAGCTGTTAGTGCAGAATCAGTTTCACATTTCACAGTATGTAAAGGCAGATTAGGTAGTAATTGGGGAGCAAACCTGGAGGAAGAAGAGCGCATATCACATATCAGTCAATCCTGTGTATTCATCTTGTCCAGCCTCAGCACAGCATCCCAGATGTTTTCATCTGGATGATGAGCAACAACAAGCGCATCGCCTATGCCCGGATTCCCTCCAAAGACATCCTCTACTCCATAGTGGATGAGGAAACAGGAAAAGACTGCGGCAAAGTCAAAGCTGTCTTCCTTAAGGTACGCTCATCTCTTCCTGCCCCTCCCACTGTTGTCTCATTTAAACACACTTTGCTGATTTTCAACCATCTTAAAGCGAAGACCTCTAATTATTCACAGCACCTGTTAAAACTGAAACCATGTGAAACTGCACTGTGAGATGATCAGTAGTGCTGCTCAATAGTATTGACAAGTATTATGGGGAGTAGGCTTGTAAATCTATGACGGCTGCCCAGAAAGAAAATCAGTGAGGTGCCTCCTTGATATATATGGTTTGGGCCATGTTGCAACATTGTCTGCATGATGCTTAATGATTGCCTCACTGTGTCCACAGCTGCCTGGTAAGAAGGGCTTTGGTCCTGCAGGCTGGACGGTTCAGGCTAAGCTGGAGCTGTATCTGTGGCTCGGCCTCAACAAGCAAAGGAAGGACTTCCTCAATGGTCTGCCTAATGGTTTTGAAGAGATCAAAGCTGCTAAAATGGGCCCCGGTCTTCACGCTGTCCCCCCTGTCAGCCTCGTCTACAACAGTAAGTACACACTAAAAATGACGAAATGTGACAGTTTAGCACGTGTATACATTAGTTGTGTAAGTGGCAAATGTAACACACAGAAACATTAACATGTATTAAAGCTTCACTGCAGGGGAGGAATTATTTAAGGCTCCTGTGCTGTCATATCTACATCACAGCTCTTTGTTATAGAAGGTTACATTCATTACTTTTATCACGTAGTTTTACTTTTCAATCACTGCAGTGTTTTTGCATTATTGTTCCTCTCTTCACCATCAAGCTTCGCATTAGGTTTCCGCTTGATTTACCATTAAGTTTGAACTATAAAATCAATTAGAAGCAAAACACATGAAAACAAAGTCACTCAGAAGTCAGAAAGACATTTGACTTCTATTGATTGCTTTCAGTTTGTGACTCACTTTTCTAACTCCACTATAAAAATGCTAACAAAGGGGATTGATTGTCAGCTAATGTGATGTGTGTGTGTGTACGTGTGTGTCCAACAGTGAAGCAGGTGTTCCAGCTGAGAGCGCACATGTACCAGGCCCGCAGTCTGTTTGCTGCCGACAGCAGTGGCCTTTCAGATCCTTTCGCTCGGGTCTTCTTCTCCACACACAGCCAGGTTACTGAGGTAAGACTATGAGTCTGTGTACATCTATAAACAGTGTGTGTTTGCATTGATTAGATGTAAACTGGGTTGATGTGTGTGTGCTGCAGGTCCTGACGGAGACTCTGTGCCCTACGTGGGACCAGCTGCTGGTGTTCGATGACGTGGAGCTGTTCGGGGAGGCCAGCGAGCTGAGAGACGACCCACCAATCATTGTAGTTGAAATCTATGACCAGGACACTGTGGTAGGGTCTGACTCTGTGTGAATGAATGGATGCATCATAGAGCGACTGATTGATAGATTCATCAGTGCCTGTTTTGCTTTGCGCTAATAAACATGCTCTGCTTTTCCTTCCCTCATGTTCTGACGGTCTGTCCACCCTTGTCTCACTCCACCCTTTCCTTCACCTGAACTCTGGTCTTGCTCATGCTGCACTGGCTAAATAGAGTGTGAAAGCATTATTGCTGTAGAGACTATGCTGAATTGGAAGTTTTAATGGCTGATGTGGCATGAATTGTTTGGTTCATCTAGCTGTTGATGAGGTCTGGAAAAGTTGTGTAAATACTTGCATGTACTCCCTCCATTTTTCCTCTCGCAGTTTGTAACAGCAGTAGCTGCAGGAGCATTAATGGTTTTACTCATAGCTGTGGTGCAATATAGAAAATCTGCCTCCTAATGCTCATGAAACAAAGTGCTTATGATATCAATTTAATGAGCACACCTCCTTTTGTTCTATTGCACTCACTGTAATCTTTAGCTAGAGTGTTTGTTTGTGTTATATAAGACTGGGGGTTTGGATGATTACAACCTTTCCTTCTCAAATTCCACTTTTTTGTAACCTTCACCACTTTGACCAATACTGACACCAAGTGGCCCCCATGGAAACTGCACCTTCAGCACCCTTGTCTAACCCCCATCCCTTGTCCCCTGACTGTCTTGACTGCCTGTTGTCACACTGTGGTGTTCAGGGCAAGGCAGAGTTCATAGGTCGGACGTTTGCGAAGCCCACCATAAAGATGTGTGATGAGCACTACGGCCCTCCGAGGTTCCCCCCACAGCTGGAGTACTACCAGGTTTACAGAGGGAACTGCACTGCCGGGGAACTGCTGGCTGCCTTTGAGCTGCTGCAGGTAACATATGCAAGAACACACACAGAAGAGTTTTTACACATGCATGCATCCATGCACACACATGCAACTCTACAGGGTCTCCTTGAAAGATTGCACGTCACTGCTCGACAGCTGTAGTTATAGTAAGGATAACAAGAGGAACAGAAAAGGAGGAATCGTTAAAGGCCCCCTGGTGGCACCTTTAATGATGTGGAGCATGCAGAAAAGATCATGGGGGAAAATAAGGCGAGAATAAGGTTTTTCTTTCTCTCTGCCAAGCTTTCTGTACACGGCTCTCCATATAAAACTCACCTCTTCCTCTTTGCACAATCCTAATTCTTTTCTCGCCCCACCTGCATCATCACAGCCTTTACTCGTTTTTTATCACCACTGCACTTTCCTCCTCTTAAGTATTCAGATCTACATTTTCTCCGATGTTTGTGCTCTCCCATGTCACCGCGCTTCCCTTTCATCCACTATCTTTTCTCCTTTCTCCTGTGAAATATCCATTTTCCCGTCTCTTTCTCCTTCCTGTGCCTCCTCCTGCTGCCTACAGATTCCTTTCGATGGGGAGGAGATTAGGCGGGCTCTGATCGCTGTCCATAACTTTGCTGTCCCTCAAATAAAGGTGCTCTTTTCTTTCATTCTCTCTTTTCATTCCATGTTCTCTTACTCTTTGGTTACACTGTTGTCAGTGTTTGTACTCTGATAACTGCGCTTTGTCCTGGCCAACATGACATTAACCTCTGCCTTCTCTGCACTTCTTCAGATTTGTCACACTAAGCAAAGACATAATTAATAGAAATGTTAGGAATGTAGGAATGAAATCTGGTATGGTGCTGATGCTGTATCACAATAGAGATGCCACAGAAGCTTTGCAACCTGTTCCCCACATTTACTTCCCCCCTCTCCTCCTAAATTAGATCGGTCAAGGAGGGAGGGCTGATCTTCCTCCCCTCGAAGGGCCGACAGACTCGGAGCGGGGCCCCATTCTGCCTGTGCCGCTGGGCATCCGACCCGTCCTGAGTCGCTACCGCATAGAGGTGAGATTTTAACCACTGGCGCTTTTTTTTGTGCTCTAGAGATCCCCCTCTGCTACTGCTGTTTTTCTCTGGTTCAGGTTTTGTTCTGGGGCTTAAGGGACCTGAAGAGGATTAACTTGGCTCAAGTGGATCGGCCCCGTGTGGACATAGAGTGTGCGGGTAGAGGTGTGCAGTCCGTTGTGATCCAGAACTACAAGAAGAACCCCAACTTCAGCACCCTGGTTAAATGGTTTGAGGTGGTAAGTGCAGCAGTCCCTGTGATATTCAGACCTAATATCCAGTTATTTGCAATAAACATGGAACTTTATGTCACTTACATCACTATATTGTGTCCTCAGGACCTTCCAGAGAATGAGCTTCTCCACCCTCCTCTCAACATCCGGGTGGTGGACTGTCGGGCGTTCGGCCGTTACATCCTGGTGGGGTCCCATGCTGTCACTAGCCTGAGACGTTTCATCTACAGCACCCCAGACAAGACCTCCAACAACTGGGCCACAGCAGGTGAAGGACGACATTCATATTATCGTCATATGTTGTTGTTAGTGAGTGTGTGTTAGGAGTAGTAGCTCTGTGTTTCTATTTGCAGCTGAAAAATGTGTTTGATGAGAGAGCATTTCTATTTAGAAACCCTTACTTTTGATTGGCATTTCATTTGTACATTTACACTCAGACAGACTTTCTAATCTTCAAAGTTTTCAAATATAAACAGCAATGAATACAAAATGTATTTCAGACTTTCTCTTCTTCACTTCTTTGTCAGTTTTTCCTTTGTTTCCACAAAAAGATCTGTAGGCCTTCACCACACGTGGGTGAAACAGTGTTTAACTCGTTTTAACCTTTTTGAAATACATCCAGGGAGGTTAAAGCAAACTTTAAGAGTGATATTTAAACACTTCAGATCCAGCTCTCTCGTGGCTAAAGAATGAATATTCATTCTTTATTAACTTTGCTGATTTCTCTGCTTGCTTTCTGCCCTGACCTCTTATCCTGCCTGTTTCCTCTCGCCATCTGTCGTCTTTTTCCCTCTCTCGCATGTCCTTGGCTGTCTTGTCCTCTCCTGCCGCCTGCTGTCTTTGCCCCGTTGGCCTCACTCCAGCTAAACTAATGAATGGCTACATGGTCCTCGCTAATGGCGGCTCCCAGCCTCGCTCCTCACCCAGCATTTCCTCCCGCACCCTCTCTCGCCCCGCAGGTGACATCATCGTCAACATGGACACAGAGCCTTTGGTCCGAAAGATGGACACGGTCGTCAAGTTAGACGCTGTAAGCTTTTCTTTGACTTCAGGCGCTGTAGAGCTGATTTCTATTGTATGATGTGCGTGCTTACATATGTTGGGAATAGTAGCACTGCTTTATGTCCAGTCCTTTTTACCTGCCTCTGTTCATGTGCCGCTCCTACCTGCATCGTCCATCGTGTGTATTAACCCTTGTGTTGTTCCATGTGACGCCCCCCTAACATAGACGTCTGACGCTGTTGTAAAAGTTGACATGGTAAGTAATCGTTCCTGTAGACAGTTGCCTCGTTATGAAATAGAAAAAAACAAGCTACCGAGAATCACTTAAGTGTCTTTTAACAGACTGAGGAGGAGAGTGACAAAGAGAAAAAGAAGAAGAAGAAGAAAAAGAAGGGAGGAGTGGAGGAGGAGGATGAGACGGATGAGAGGGTGCTGGACTGGTGGTCTAAATATTTCGCCTCAATAGAGACACTGAAAGAGGTTTGTCTCTTCTATTTACATCTGCGCCTGTTCTTGTGGGTCTCACGGGACTGCCCTCGCACTTGAAGTGCGATTAGACTGACAACACTTTCCTGCCTGGTTTTCCAGACCCTCCGAGCCCAGGAGGCGGCTCAGGCTGAGGCAGAGGAGAGAGAGGACCTGGAGATAGCTGCAGAGGCAGCAGGTACTGAACTCCACCGACTCGCCCGGGCTGCCTGCCAGCTGCTGCTTTGATGTCTTTTAAAGGGATATGTCAACGATGTTGGATGTAAAATTGTGATTCTGCGAGTGTAGACATACTCCTGACTCTTTTCACTTGGTTTCGTGGGATTGTTAAAAGAATAATTCTCAGTTCTGTTGTGTCAGCTGCACCAGCTGAGATGACAGAGAGGAATTTGTTATGAGCTATACTTAATGTCAGTCAAAGGAATGTGCTCTGTGGGAATGAAATCAGAGTCTGAAATCACTCCCCATTTACTATAGTGCCCTATATTTGCCGTCATCCATTCTACTCGAGTGTCTGAGTGTTGCTTTTATGCTCTATATCGAGCTCTTTATCATTTTATACAAACAGGAAATGATACAGTAGGTATGAATTCAGCTTTGCATATTAAATTTAATATATTTACAAGACATTTTTGGAGCTGTTTCACCACCACCCACAATTCATTTTTTCTTGCTGTGCAATTTTACTCCCTTTCATTTGTGCATTGCATTGTGGGAGAATAGCGTCAAAGGCACACTCAAAAATCCTGCATGTGTTTAGTGTGCATGCTGTCGGCTTTCATCATATATTTTTTGATGCTTCTCTAGTGTGAACACACTAAACACTAAAAACCTGCTAAGAATCAGCAACATGGCACACTTTCTGGTAATAATCCCACAATGCATTGCATCACATTTTATAGATGCAAGAATCACAGCCGTCAGTGACGACTAAAAATGATTTATTAATGTCTTGTCTCAATTTACTACACTCTGTAGAGTAAACTAGTTGTTATAAAGGCGAGAGTGAAAGAGCAAATGAGGGAGTGATTTCAGGCTGTAACTCCCTGAGCTTTTGTCTGAGATGTGAGTTATAGAACGAAGCATCGTCATCATCATCCTCCCATGGCTTCATCCTTCATCCATGCTCAGAGCATGAGTCGGACACTATCACATTCATAATCATTTCCTCCATCAGCATGACTTCCCAGCTCTGCTCTACACATGAAAGTTGGCTGACATGGACTCACTGAATCAACCTACATCTGCATTCACATGCTCACATGCATAAAATATAAATTATTAACTCTTACACTGTCATCCACACGATGTAAAACCAGCCGAGTCGCAATACCACAGATAAAAGTGCCGACTGGTCCATTTCAGAATAATAAACAGTATATTACATTCCTGGATGATTATGCAGATGGTCAAGGGGGGCCTCATTTAATTATTTTATATATTGCTGGGTATCTTAATTCTAATAATGCTTAATAATTAAATAGTTGGTTTATATTTTATACAGATAATCTGAATTTGCACAGTACATGAATAAATGTACTAACAGTGATGTCAGTGAGAAGTCACCAAAAACAAGGTTTTCGGGTGGTGTTATGTAACACTTTGTGGTGGTTTTGGTATTTGACTACATTCACAACAAAGTTTCAGGGAAACGTACTCCCCTGATTGAACAAACCTGTCAGCTTTCATGTTGAATGACATGCGTAGTGCCGTGTGCAACCCTGCCACCCCTCCTCATGACTCCAACCCTTTGTCCACGTCCACTTTCACTCACCCCTCCAATCAGATATCAAACCCGATGACCTTCTTCTGAAAGGCTCCAAGACAAAGGAAAAGAGCAAAGACAAGAAAAGCTCCAAGGACAAGAAGAAGGGTCAGGCTGCAGACGGCTCTGAGAAACGACCGCTTAAAGCAAAAGTGGACGAGCTGTTGGTGAGTGAAGGCCCTTTCACACATGCAGTTTATCCCTGAGGTGTTCAGGAACATTTCCTGCATGGGGTCCTCTGAGAATGGGAACACCTCAAGACCTGGTAACATTTCAGGGAACATGCCAGTACGCCTGTGTTGTGAATGAAAGCAGCAACATTGCAGGGAGCTTATTAATCTAAGCGTGAGGCTAAGTGAAAGATAGACAAACATACCATGTGTTTGTCGATATGCAGGTGTACAACAAGGAGCTGGAGAGCGAGTATGGCAACTTTGAAGACTGGCTCCACACTTTCAACTTGTACAGAGGAAAGGCCGGGGATGATGACGAGCATGCTCTGGACGACGACAGGATTGTTGGCAGATTTAAGGTGGGAAAACTCTGACTGGAAACAAGCACGTCCCAGCCTGTGTTAGCTGGCAGAAGCTAAGTCACAGAGCAAAAATATGCTTTTTTTTCTGTGATCCAGGGATCCTTATGCATGTACAAGCTACCTCTGTCTGAGGAGATCACGAGAGAAGCAGGATTCGATCCAAATATGGGCATGTTCCAGAGCATTCCGCATAACGATCCAATCAACGTCCTTGTCCGCGTCTATGTGGTCAGAGTGAGTGGCCATTTAAATCTATATTGCACTTCAAAAAACTCAGGATCAAATAAATCTCTTCTCTGATTTTGCTCTGCTCTGTTTCCCTCCACCTCAGGCTACAGATCTCCATCCTGCTGATATCAACGGGAAGGCCGATCCGTACGTCGTCATCAAGCTGGGCAAGTCAGACGTCAGGGACAAAGAGAACTACATCTCCAAACAGCTCAATCCTGTATTTGGAAAGTACGTTGAGAGAAAGCCGCTCTTCATTTAAAGCAAACTTGATAGTGCTCAACAAGCATCAAAATATGTTGAATCTCCTGCTCTTGCTTTTAACCCTTAATTCTCGCTCTCGACTTGCCTGCGCTCAGATCATTCGACATCGAGGCCACGTTCCCCATGGAGTCCATGCTGACGGTGTCCGTGTACGACTGGGACCTGGTCGGCACTGATGACCTGATTGGAGAGACAAAGATCGACTTGGAGAATCGTTTCTACAGCAAATACAGAGCCACCTGCGGCATTTCAACCACCTACTCTCTGTGAGCGTCCATGTGTTTTTATCCTTCACATGTATGAGTTATTGATTTAGTTTTAGTGTCACCATATAAAACCCAGCGCCGGTCTCAAGCCAGGTTTTATGAACCATAGTAATAACAGAAATGTTTTTGCCAATTTGACAGCATTTAATGTATGAATTATAACTTTCTGAATGGCTCACATACCCAAAAGCTTCATAAATTCAATTACCTCTTTGTTATCTATTGATGTCAGGCACGGGTACAATGTTTGGCGGGACCCTATGAAGCCCAGTCAGATCCTGGGGAAGCTCTGCAAGGATGGCAAGATCGATGGACCTCATTATGGGCCGGGGGGCAAAGTCAAGGTGGCGAACAGAATCTTTACAGGACCCACAGAGATTGAGGATGAAAATGGTATGGCTGACATTTATGAGATCACATAAAAGTCTTTCATAGGATTAAACATCAGTACTTAAGTGTCAAAGTAGTAAACGTGTTTGTTCAGGTTATGAGGACACGTAACATCATTTTTGTTGGTTTTTGTTACAAATTGATTTCATCTTCCCATAATTCTTCTTCTCTGATCACATTTCCCACGAGATCCAACTCACTGAGTAGAGCAAAGTGTAACTGCGCATTAAGTCTTCTACTGAGGATGCATGGTGTCGTATGTTGATCCTGTAAACGATGTAAAGGTCGTCAGATGGTGCCAATGATCTTAGAAATTATTGTTTATGTTAAAATTTTGATAAATTTTAATAAAGAGTCTCTTTATCTTCCTGTGTCGATATCTCAGGCCTGAAGAAGCAGACCGAGGAGCATTTGGCTCTGACGGTGCTGAACCACTGGGAGGAGATCCCGAGGGTGGGCTGCAAACTGGTCCCTGAACACGTGGAGACCAGACCCCTGCTGAACCCCGACAAACCCGGCATCGAACAGGTGGGAAGGGGCTGCGCTTTGCCTTTGTCTGCCAGTCAGGGAACAGAAATTAAACAGTTGTTTCCTGTGTGTTTCCGAAGGGCCGTATCGAGATGTGGGTGGACATGTTCCCGATGGACATGCCCGCTCCTGGACCTGCGATTGACATATCACCACGGAAACCAAAGAGGTAGGAGCGGGCTGGAGCAAATGAGACAAATATGACTGAGAACGTGATGTTTTCTGATTCTGAAAAAACTAAATCCAATGCAAACTTACTATGAAAGATATTTGTTAATTTTCAAAGTGTCCAGATTTCTTCAACAGAATATGTAGTTTTATCCCCCAGTAATGGTGAGTGTGTTTAACCAGTTAGCTCTATTTACTGTCAAATATAAGTCCAACTGTGTGTGTGTATGTGTTCCTTCCTCCTCCCCTTACCAGATATGAGCTCAGGGTGATTATTTGGAATACAGACGAAGTAATACTGGAGGACGATGATTACTTCACTGGGGAAAAGTCCAGTGACATATTTGTCAGGGGGTAGGTACAGAGGGACGCGGTGGCCGAGCCTCGTCCCGTGGGTGTGAGCCGTGTGTGGATTTTTTTTTTTTTCGTTTGCAGTTAACCATTTTTTGTTTTGTTTTGTTTCCATTTTTTTCTGTGTGCGTATTTGTGTCTGTCTTTGTGTTCGTGGTGTGTCTCCTTTCTGTCTGTCGTCCTCTCTCTCTCCTCCGGTCAATGCTCTGCTGGTGTCTAGCTTTGAGCTTCGTGTTGTTATTTGGAACACTGATGACGTAATTCTAGAGGACGATGCTTTCATGACAGGAGAGAAGATGTCTGACATCTATGTCAGGGGGTAAACACACGATTCCATCGCATGGCTCGTACAACTATACCTCCCCCCCCTCCTCCTGCAGCCCTCATGCCCCCGTTCTCCCCCCCGTC